>OY284488.1:22749237-22942777 GCA_958336395.1 Ctenicera cuprea | reverse complement strand
GCGTGCTCCGGTTACAGTTTCACAAATCAGTTCTATAACTTTTAGTGAACCCGATTATTGTACTTGGTACAAGCGAATGATTAGAAAGGTAAATGAAAATCCTGAGCATTATCCGTCTTGGAGGGTAGAAGATGAAATTATTTTCAAGTACGTGTCTAATAAGCACAATCTTGTTTCTAATTTAATGGAGTGGAAAATTGTGGTTCCTAAATCAAAACGTTTACAATTATTAAAACAGTTTCATGATGAGCCTACCTCCAGTCACTTAGGTTCTTTTAAGACTTTCCAGAAGTTATCAGAAAATTATTATTGGCCAAAATTAAAAACGATGTCGTTCAATATGTTAGGAGATGTGACACTTGTCAAGCTAGTAAAGCAACCTCTCAGCTTCGTCCTGGTTTTATGGGTCGTCAGAAGAAAGTTAAATATCCGTTTCAGTTGATCTCCATAGATTTGATTGGACCTTTACCTCGATCGACTAAGGGTAACACGTCATTACTAGTAGTCACCGATTGGTTTACTAAATTTGTCCAAGTTCAACCATTTAAGAAAGCTATGGCTTCTGCAATCGTTAAATTTCTTGAAAATGATGTATTTTTAATGTTCGGCGTACCACAAATAATCATGTGTGATAATGGTCCACAATTTATTGGTGGTCTATTTCGGAAACTTATTGAACAGTATAAAGTACAAAAAGGTTGGTACAACGCAGCTTATCACCCTCAAGTCAACCCAGTTGAGAGATCCAATAGAGTGATTGGCACGGCAATCCGCTGCTACGTTAAAGCAAATCACAGATTATGGAATGCAGAAATTTTTAAGATAGCACACGCAATTAGAAAGGCTGTACACGAAGTCACAGGTTTTACCCCGTCCTTTCTCAACTTTGGTCGAACGGTTCCCTGTCATGGTGATTATTATGGTAAGTTGCTTAATCTCAAGAAAGAAGACATTTCTTTAGACAACCGTGAACCGTACTTTAAATACGGTATATGCGCCCTGTTGGACCCTTTTAGGGAATTAGACCGATTGTTAATTTTTTTCTTGTAGTATAAAACCAAATATATACATACTGGGTTACATTGTATTTTGGTTGTTTGTTTTGTTTAATTTTAATTTATTATTTTTTTAATTGTTGTTTCCTCACAACAACTGGCGCCCTATTTAATTAATGATCCACAAAACAATTCACTCTTACCTACGACTATATTCGCCGATACCTTGAGCTGGTTATTCGGGTCGATGTCGCTCTATTATTTATTTTAAGCAAAGAGCGGTACACCAAGCTACCATCTGGTTTACGTGTAACATGTACAAGTTGCCATTCCAACTAAAAAAGGTGTTTTTCAAACATATTTCGACTAATTGGTTTAGATCTGTAGGTAGTTTATCTCTTAGGATCTCTAACACACCATCTACTGGTACTTTTGTGAAAAGGGAGACAACGTCGAAACTGACTAGAATGTCTCCACACAGCCGTAAAATTTTGATCTTGTTGACAAAGTCACAGGAATCCCTTATGTATTGCCACTAAGTGGGCAAAGCTTAGTGGCTAAGTATCTTGCTAAAGCATGTGTAGGAGAATTTATAGCACCCACAATAGGTCTGAGTGGAACTCCAACCTTGTGTGTTTTGGGTAAACCATAAATACGAGGGGTGATAGAGTTTTTGGGTATGATGCGCTGATTTTTCCGTAGTGTCAATAGTATCAGAGCATTTGATAGCAGCAGTAACTTTTGAGATGAGAGAGTTAAGCGGATTGCGATTAAGCTTTTTGTAAGTCGAATCGGACAATAGTGTTTCCATTGCCTTTATCTGCTTTAAGTATGAGGACATCTTTGTTCTCTCTTAGTAATTTTACTGCTTCTCTCTCATTTTTACTGATATTGGAGCGGGGCGGCTTCGCTCTTCTTATTATGCTTGATACATCCTGTCTTATGCTTTCAGAAATTACTGTAGGTAGTCTGTGAATTGCTGTTTCTACGCCAGATACTAT
This sequence comes from Ctenicera cuprea, assembly GCA_958336395.1. NCBI lineage: Eukaryota > Metazoa > Arthropoda > Insecta > Coleoptera > Elateridae > Ctenicera > Ctenicera cuprea. The sequence continues at coordinate 22,940,781 of OY284488.1, read as the reverse complement.
GTCTTCTACAGGAATGCGCTTGGGTGCTACAGCATAGTTCAACCCTTTCTTTAGTACAGATGTCGTTTGATCATCTAGCAGCAAATTGCTAAGGTTCACTATTACCTTGTCATTAGGTAATTCGTTCCTGGGCGGCTTCGGAACTAACCGTTCGTATTTGCCAGTTGGTTTGACGGTTGCTTGTTCTAATGTACTTTGAGCCTGCTTGCACGTTATTGTGTCAATTTTCTCCCACAGAGATGCTTCTAGCGTGCACCTTTTTTAGTTCGAATGGCAACTTGTATGAACAGGTTGTTATATACATGGAAGACTTTAAAACCAAAGCTTTGGCAGCAGCTGATCTTAAACCTAAATCCTGGTTTAGATATGTAGACGATACTTTCGTCGTTTGGTCTCACGGACGCCAAACACTAGAGCAATTTCTAGTACACCTAAACTCAATTCATAATAATATTCAATTCACAATGGAAGTAGAGAAAAATTGCAGTATTCAATTCTTAGACGTACATGTTACACGTAAACCAGATGGTAGCTTGGGACACGCAGTTTATAGAAAGAAAACACATACCGACAGGTATTTAAATGCAAATTTTCATCATCACCCGATGAAGAAAGCCACTGTGCTAAAAACTCTAACAACCAGAGCAGTCCGAATCTCAGATGCAGAACACCTACAAGAGAAAACTCATCTCTTGTTGTCGTTACAACAAAACGGTTATACAGCCACAGAAACTCATAAAGCAATCCGCAGTGCGGAACAGCCCAAGGCTAAGAAGGAACTGGCACCTCCGGAAGGCTTAGCTTTTCTACCTTATAGTAAAGGCATTACTGATAAGATTGGGCATGTTCTTAGAAGGTACAGCATAAAGACAATCTTTAGGACTAATGAAACTTTGGGAAACAGTTTCAGGTCCTCAAAGGATCAAATATCAAATTTTAAATCAGCCGGGATCTACAACATCCCTTGCTCTTGTGGCTCAAACTACATCGGACAAACTGGTCGTTCTATTGAGTTAAGATTGCGAGAGCACAAAGGTGATTGCAAACACAAGCGCATCACTAAATCTGCGGTGGCTGAACATACTGGTTTAACTGGGCATAAGATGGACTTTGAGCACCTCATTACTTCCCTCGTATCATACGTGAAGCAATTGAAATTGAGAAACAACCTAACAACATAAACAGGGAGAATGCTGTCAGAGTCTCAGTAAAGTTTGGACTCCAGTTGTTCATCCTCTAAGAACTCATAAGCATCATCGATCTCACGATCACGCTCCACCTGATCCGTCTTTGCCCAACGGTGACAGCTAACCAGAACTACGTCGTTCTGCCCGACTGGCTCAAAGAGGCTTAAATATCTTCGCTTCTCGGTTTTGAATTCAGTGTTTTTATTCACACTGAAGATGCAAGCTGCAATGTCTTGCGAATCGTTAGTTTGTATGGGTTCACAAACAGCTAACAGGCATAAGCCCATTAAGTGTTATTGTCCTGGCAAACAAAATACATTAAGATCAAATCCTTGTCCGCCCCAAGGTTTAAATAATCTAAGAACACGGCCCTGTTTAGGCAGGCAGGGCCTACGAACAAATATTGCTCAAACTTCTAGAGCAAATCCTTGTAAAGGCAGACAAGCTACAGGTCGGTCCTTACCTGATTATGTTCCCAAATGACGACGCGGTCTAAGCCGAAAGTAAATTGTAATATCGACAATTCGAGAAACCGCGAAAGCCTCAAAGAATATATTATCAAGAAATCCAGAAAACAACAGTATTTTTTTAATTTTCTGACAAATTTCTTATGCAATCATATGAAAGTAATACATCATTCAAAAGACAATAATAAAATCTATCAAATGAGAACAAAAACACGTATATTCAATTTAAAAAAAAACATTCATGTGACGCCATTATACGCAAAAACAAAAGAATAATTTATTTCAAAAACCGCAAAACTTGCTGCTCTAGGACCTCATAAATACAAGGGGTAAAATGGTTTTTTAACGCAAGCAGTGATTTAGCCGTTAATAGCGTGTTTCCATACTTTAGGCGGACCTTGTACATTTTGGCGTTGACAAGAAAAAAAATTGTAGTTAATTAGTAATTCATCAATTGCTTGCTGATATACTTCTGTACTATACATATTTTTGGGGAAATGCATTTCAGCGTCTTTAAGCATATTATATTAATTCGAGAAGTGGTATTAATTCCGCCAATTTTTTACCGAAGCAGTTTGAAAGCTTGAATCTCGAGAGAAGAACCAATACCACAGTAATATTTGTGTAAACCGTGATACCTCTTTGTTAGTGGATAATTTAAATTTACTAATTTATTTTATAGGAGTTAATACATACTTATACAGAGTGTTAATGAATTGTAGGGACAAACTTCTAGGGCTTGCAAAACACAACAAAGCAACATAAATGTGTGGTCAAACGTGTTTCCTTTCAGGGATAGAGCTTCTCAAAGATTCTTTAAGAAGCGCCTAAATGTAGGCAACTCAATTTACTACCTACTATTTGTTTCCATAACGACGGAAATTAATACAGGATAAATAAAGCTCTCTTCCCCACTTTTCAAATTAAATTTAAAATAAATTAACAAAATGTTTCAAAACTAAGTAATAGAAAAAACCAAAATTACAAAGCAAAAATCAACTATTTGAAAAATTTACAATAACTAATTCAAAAATTAACACAATTATAGTAAATGTTCAAAATGTCGCCCCCAGTTTCTATACACGAAGCACATCTACGAAGTAAATTCCTGCGCACCGCTCCAAATATACCAGGAGTCAGTTGAACTTCTTCACATGCAGCAAGAATAGGCGCCGTTAAGTTCTTCTACAGTTTCAACTGGGGTAGCATACACTAACGTTTTAACATCCCACAAAAAGAAATCAAGTGTGTTATGTTTTATAATAAGACATTGTTATTTTATATAGAACTTTATTAGTTATAAAGTTTATGAAGTTATTATACACTAGAGCATTGAGTAACTTCTACCACAGAACATAAACCTTTAGAAGCGAATTCCCCATGTTAAATATTGGCAACAAAACCCACCATTTTATTCATACGCCATCTGGCGATCTAGTGGCAAACTAAACAACAAGCGCGGGCTATTTAAATCACTGATGCAGTGTAGTTATTCCGCTTCCATTTCAATTTTATTAAAATTCATAACTCATTTTTTAAAATGAATTATAAATTTTAATAAACAGTAAATACTATACAAACAAATAATGACAGGTTATAGAACTACAAGAAAAATCAGATAAAAAGATAAAATATATTTATTGAAAAAATAAACCTCTACTCTGCATTTACAAATAACTAAATAAATAATTACTCTGAAATTCCCTAAGTATATTTAAAAATAATTATTCTGTATAAATCAACACTTAATGCTAAATAACAATAAATAAATATGAAATTCTGTACAAGTATAAATAAAAATGTATTTACCTAACTCCTCCCCGAGATCTTGGAGGAGTACCAGTTGTTGCACCACGGGTACTTGATAATACTTCTTACGACCAACATCCATCGCTAAAATATGCAGATGAACTGGTACAGCACAAACCAAAATCTGTTACTTTCTAGGGAGCTTTACCTGAAAAAAAAGTAGCAAATTTATTTAGTGTAGTATCGGTAAAAAGAAGTGTGTACTTAACTCGTAAATGTTTTCCGTATCTGTTTCAACTTTTTCCTGAAAAGAAAAACAATAATTTTAGTTTTGTATAGTATCCCTATAGTCAAATACTTAGCTCATTAACATTCTCATCGCAATAAAACGAGTTACACCTAGGAAGTTTATTGACTTTTGGTTTAACCTCAAATTTTTCCTGAAAAGAAAAAGCGATAAATTTAATGGAATGTAGTATTCAAGTTTCGTATAATACTTAACTTTATAATAACCAGAAGTTTATTTTTAGTAAATGGAACTAATCACATAAAAATTATCAAAACCGAATGACAACAAAGAACATAAACGGAAAATTACAACTTGTTTTTGCCGGTAAAACAGAAGACAAACTCACAACTAGTGAAATGGTAAAAATGGCGGGATAATAGCCCTCCCGTTACCCCGGCCCGCCGAGATGGCCCACATACTATGTGTTGCGCGAGTTTAGGTTCCAGCTTCACCCCTGTGACTTCTACTAGCAAATAAACTACATCAACGAGTAATGTCTCATTAACGTGTACTTAGTGGGCCGGTGATGGCTGTGTCTATGTACACGTCAACGTATACATAACAAAGTGGGGTCAAATCAGGAGAACGTGGAGGCCACGTCACATAACCTCCTCGACCTATCCATCTGTTGGGAAAAAGTGTTATTTAAAAATACCGACTTCCGACGAAAAATGAGCAGGTGAACCATCGTGCTGCAGCCACATTTGAGGTGGAACATCTTCGAAAAGGTCAGGCAGGACATGGCGCAAGAAATTTAAATAAATTGCTTCTGTTAACCTTTGAAAATCTTTGCTGGTATCATTTTTGAAGCACAGCATGGGGATTTTCATCGTCCCAAATGTGGCTGTTTCTACTGTTGAATATTCCTTCTTTCGTAAAAGATGCTTCATCACTAAACAGAACGTTTACTTGGAATTCTGGATCCTCATTACACCGCCGCAGAAATTCCTGACAAAATTCTACCCTTCTGGGAAATCTGCTTGAATCATAGCTTGTACCTTCTGTGGATGGTACGGATGTAGCTGCTGCTCATGTAGTACCTCCCATACTGAAACATGGTTCACTCCCATTTCATGAGCGATGGCTCTTGAACTAGTAGAAGGATTTTCAGCCACTCACTCCGAAACTTCTTCCTCAAAATCAAATCTTATTCTACGACTATAAATTTAGATCATTACATTTAGAAAATTATAAAATTTTAAGTTTCCTATCTAAGATACGCTTTGTTTGTAACTGTCAACAAAACAAAAAACAGTTCATAGACGAGAGACGCAACCTTTATTATTCAGAACAGTGTTAAAATAAAATATTCTATAACAAGCGTAAGAATGTAAATTCCGTAATTAAAAATTGTATCAGAATGCTTATATTCTAAAATGGTCGTGATAAAATATTTTTCGTACTAATACGGAAAATATGGATCCCAAAAATGCGTATGTTCGTTTAAATCTGAAATTCGAAAATCGTCGTGCACAGTATAAAATAACTTTTTTAGCTCTTTTTTTAAATTTAAACTTGTTTTGAAATGCTTTAATTGTATGTGGCAAGTGAGTGTATGAAATAATGCCCTTGTATGAGAATAAGTTTAATGAGTACGTTGTCCATGAAAATTCGGGTTTAAGATCTCTTATATTACTTATTTTAGACTTATATTTTGATTCTTCTAACAATCTTGGCTTTTTGTGTGTAAAGTAGCACGCAAAATTGGCGGACGCAAGTTTTATGCTTAATTCAGATATGCCGATTTCATTTTTAATTATTCTGAATACATATACCTAGAAATTTAGCTGACTCTTCAAATAGATCATTTTCGCTGCTTATTTTTAGGTATATCAAATCGAACCAAGTTTCAACCATTCTGGTTTCGTTACAAATAATTTTTTTATATGTTAAAGCATTAGGATTTGACCACATAATACTCGTGTCATCATCGTTTTGTCCGTAATAGGGATCAGCGGCAGATCATTGATGTATATTAGAAACAACCTGGGACCGAGAACTAAGCCCTGTGGTAGCCTGATATTAACCGGTAACACCACTTGAGTGTTATAAATATAAATCGTCAATTCGAACTAGCTGCTGTCCATTCTTTAGGTACGAAGTAAACCACTGTAAGGTTACACCTCTAAAGTCGTAATTTTCCATCATTGTTAAAAGTGGGCCGTGATGAACACAGTCGAAAGCTTTAGACAAATCACATTACATTATGTTTTATGTTGATTTTCGAATTTACATTGCTAGGAAAAACAGCTAAGGCATCGTTGGTACTGTAGTGTTTGCAGAATTCAAACTGAATTTGAGAAAAATTCTACTTCTAGGTAGTTATGTATTCTATTACTTACCAAGCGTTCTATAAGTTTTGAGAAAACCGATAAGAGGGCTACTGGAGGTAAATATTTACATCGTTGGTACTTCCACTTTTGAAAAGAGGCTTAATTATGGCCATTTTCAAACAGTTGGGAAAAATGCCTAGATTAAAGAATTCATATATTAATATATACCAGTACTTCAGTTACTACCACCGGGACTTTCTTTAACAAATTTACTGGAATTGCATCTATTCCTACCGATTTTTTGTTTATCAATTTTTCTATAATCGAGCACAATTCCACCATTGTTGTTATGTGCAAGACGAAACCTTTCAATTTAAGCTGAGGCAAATATTCAGAATAATGTTGATTAGGTTGTAGGTTACCTATAGTTTTTTCAGCAATTGTCGCAAAATGGTTGTTAAACAGGCCCGCAACTTAGATTTCGTTGCTAATTAAAGTACCATCACTAGATTTGAGGTTTATGGAGAACTTTTTAGACTGATCAGATAAGTTTTACCAAAAATTTAAGTTACAGTGTTTCAAGTAGTTTTAGCCTTATCATTAGGGCGGCGACTGACTTGTAACTGAACGTTGTAATGTAATGTAATGTAACACGAGCATTCGCTAGTCAGTGCCGGTTAACGAGCGACCTGCGGAGCCGCTCAAGTCGAGCAATCGTGCTCCACTTGGCTGTCGGTTTCTAGACGAATCCTTTTGATTGTTACATTACAAGTCAGTACAGGTCGCAACTTGTTCGTTCTGAGCACAGTAAATTCAGCATCTATCCAGTAGTTGATATAGCACCAAACTGCAAACACCTATTATTCTGTGCATTGTGAATTTTATTTTTATAAACAATGGAGTGGTCGCAAGACAAAATTATGGTTTTTATTGATCTGTATCGGAATAAACCAATATTATAGGACCCCCAGGATCCACAGCACTACAATAAATTAAAAAAACATGATGCTTGGCAGCAACTGGCCGACGAGCTAGAAACAACCATAGAAGAGAGAAGTCAAAAGTATGTAAAAGCAAAGTCACAGGAAAAGGTAAGTCATTTTTACTCCAAAATATACTCAAGTGTTCATTAATTGTAAATTTTAGAATTTTTATTGACATATGAATTCAAATAAGTAACAAATTTGTGTTTAAATTACAGGAGCCGCAGAAGTATATAAAAGTACTTGGTTCGCATATAAAGCTTTGGCTTTTGTGTTGGATCGGGACAAGCCACGACCAACTATGGAGACTGTAAGTTATTTAAGCATAATGTTCTTGCCAAGTTAGCGATCCCTCCTCTATACAAAACTGTGCAATTTCATCACGAATTTCTTTCACTGCAAGGCTAGTTCTTCTAGGTTGATTTGTCAGAGGTAAAAGCAACGTCGTCGGTTCGGATTCGTTTCTCCAAAGCCCTGGTCTAAGTTTCCTTCAATTTCTTCATCGAAACTTCCTGGAGGAGTGTATAAGTTTACAGATTCCTGGTTTCTTCTTAAAAAATTATGTAGATGTGTTATAGCAATGACCACTGAAGTAGCATTATCAGGTTCCATTAACATAGGCTTTCTTAACACTCGAAAAACTGACGATAGTATGCCAAAAGCGTTTTCAACCACTCTTCTAGCTCTACACGATCTGTAGTTAAATATTCTCTGTCTGGTTCCTCTGTTGTGGAGTCCTGAATACACTTTCATTATATTTTCAGAAAGAGGGAATGCTTCGTCAGCCACAATGTAATAAGGCGTTAGTGATCTTCCTGTTGACAATGGGGCTGGTTCCGGTATATTCAAAGTCTTGTTTTCCATTCCTCTGTGTAATGCACAGCCTTTAAATACTCCGCCATCCGATATTCTTCCTTGACATCCGATATTGACATAAACAAAGTTGTATTGTGAATCGACTAAAGCTAGTAGAACAATACTAAAAAAGTTTTTATAGTTGTAAAACTCACTTCCACTACAAATAGGAGCTTGTAAAACAACATGCTTTCCATCGAGTGCTCCAAGACAATGTGGAAAATTCCATTGGCTATAGAACATATCTGCAATTTTGATCCATTCTTCTCTTGATGCTGGTATCTGTAATTAAAAATATGATTGTTTTTTTCAGATCGAGACTAATAATGAAGTGGACGAAAATGCGGTAGAAGATGTAGGAGGGACTACAAACACACCAGATGAAATCGGTGACACAGCCAGAAATGCAAACGCGTCCAATGATGATAAATCCCGTCCACCTCGTAGCAAGAAGGCAAAAAGGGCAGCCGAAGAAATGATGGAATCGGCGTATAGCATTTTAAAAAAAGCTTCCCAAAAACCCGAGACTACAACACAGCCAGCCATTAGCAAATGTGAAAGTTTTGGGTTATTTGTTAGCAATAAGTTGAAAAACTACACACGTTCGACGCGCAACATTGTTCAACATCACTTTTCAAATATTTTATTTAATGCTGATCAGGGCCGCTACGATAGTGTTTGCGATAGCATGGACGCAACGTATGGATACGGTTATGGACAATCACATACACTTCCCTCCAACAGCTCTTCATCTACATATCCACCTACACCTTCTCCACAACCATCGATGCAAAAAGCCTAGAAGGAAATGAAGGATACAACCATAGATACCTCTCCGGCACCCACGAACAATCAGCAGGATATATGATAGCATCTGCAATTTCAGGTCCACCTCGTTCATATACCTCGACACCTTTACTTTCACCACAAACCTCGTCGCAAGATGCACACACCCAGGAGGAACATGTTGACGATTTTTCGGATTTAATCAATTAATTATATCGACACATAAGTTTACATATACATATCAATAAAATGTTTTACCTTTATGTTTTGTTTTAATTCCGCTGCAATAGCTTCACTGACTTCTTTGACTATGAATCCTATTCGCTGTCTTGATATTTTAAAAAGGAATTGTAAACTGGTGAAGGAGTCTCCGGAAGCGTAAAAACGCAATGTAACTGCCAATCTTTCCATTACTGTTATAGCTTTTCTAAAAGTAGTATCTTGTTTCACAATTCTTGGTGCAATTAAATTAAGTAGATATTCAAAATCCGTGGAAGACATTCGAACGAAGTTTTTGTACTGTCCACTAATTTCTTGGTTTTTTAGGATACTCATTAATGTCCCGCCACCATTAACATTTCTGCCTCTAAATAAGTTTGTCTGCCACCACCGTTTTTTGTTTTTTTTCTGTAAGTAGCAATATCCCATTATAATGAACGCAGCACTAGCCACTTCTAGGTCCAACATTTCTGAACCGACTGATAAAATGGAGCACAGTTGAGCCAAGCATTCAAAATGAGCATTCGCGGCGGTAAATAAAGGAAGTTTGTAATGTAATGTTCGTTACGAGCATTACATTACAAAGATCAGCTCTAGTCAGTCGCCGCCCTAAGGGTGGCGACTGACTAGTCTAGACTAGGCCAGGAAGGCCTCAAAGAAGCCCCTTCTTGGCCCGGAGCCGGCCCCCGGACTCCCCACGACTATCGCAAGGCAAGAGATTGAGAACTGGGCTCGCTCTGTTGAAAATCCACTGGACCTTGCATCCAGGGCTGCGCCAGTCAAATCTTATCCGAGAACCTTCGCCATGGCGTTCCAAACAACTCCTACGCTTAAGTAGGAAACATATCAGGATTGCGATAGGTTTCCTGGTCGGCCATGGTTCTTTTAACAAGCACCTTAACACCATGGGAGTAATAAACGACCCCATGTGCAGGTTCTGTGGAGAAGAGGAGGAATCTTCCCTCCATCTTCTCACCCATTGCTCCTGACTAATGGTACTGAGGCACCGACACATTGGCTTCCCAATTCCGGAGCCAAAGGAACTTCAGGATATCTCCCTCAGCAGGGTACTAGCCTTTGGCTTAAGTACTGGTCTGTATGAGGAGAATCCCTGAACTAGCGGTGGATGTACAATGGGCCAATTACGCCTACGTGCTGCGGAGTTCCGCACCGCCGTAAGAAGAATGGAATGTCGCCCGGTTTTCCATAGGCGTCGTTTGTGACACTGCTGGCCCCAGTGCCAAGCAGTCCTCAACACAATGACTTCTACCTTGACTTGGGGAATATGTATCGACTTCCCAGTCTAGATCTGCCAGATTGTTTCAACGGGGTCACCACGAGAAGGGTGCAATCTAAGATCACACACCGCCAATCATTGAAGGCGGTATCCAGCAGTCTTTAGTATGGTTAGGCTAAAGGTGCAAAACCTATCGGCGCAACTGAGACTGAAGTTTCTTTTTCGCCGTTCGGTGTTTATAAGCTACTTTTACTTCAATCTCCCAACCCCTGCTGTGGCGTTAATAAAAAAAAAGGTCTGCCCTGGCCCTAAATGCCCCAATTAACCTTCTAAATAAACCTGATATTTTTATACATCAAAATTAAATAAGAGAACAAGAGACATTAGTTTACTGCAGCAATAGGCTCTCATATAAGCATAGAATTAAAACCTCTTCCCGAGTGTTCCCATTAATGTTCTGTATTTACATTTAGAAGTTTTATTTGCAAAATTAAATTAAAAAATTATTAGAGTAGCCACAATCCTTAACAAGCTTTAACTAGGAGAAATAATGTACATTTAACATTTAAAAAAATTAATTGGCATACAAAAATATATGTTATAAATTACATGAAATGTTATTTTATATATTATCATTATTAAAAATATCAAACCAATCCACTTTATTTGCTCCGTTAAGACATTCCCATAAATATTTTGACACATCTTGTTCATTTAATTTATTGGGGTTCAAATCAAATACTTGAAAACTGTCGCCGTTTGTAATGACTGTAATATAGAAGTTAAGGAAGAGATACAGACCACTATTACTATTACTAGGAGCAACAACAAAAAACATTTAATGTTACTCAATCTAGAATAGAAGGATACATCCTGAAATATTCGGACCTTGATATTCAAAATTTGCAGCAGTAAGCTTCTTTGACACTTTGGCGAAATTTCTGAAAACAACAACACAAGTAATGGTATAGTTATTTATGTTACTACTGGGATAGAGGAAAAAAGAATTAAAGAATTAAAAAAAAAAGTATTTGAATTTGCGACAGCCTGTGCAGTACGCTGTCGTATATCGTATTAGACTAGTAAGCTACGATAACTTCGGCTAAGCCGTATGGGAGCACAGTAATCGCCCACCCTACGTGGATTAGATGCGCTTAGGAATTCGAATGAAAAATTTCTATAAATACTTGATTTCAAGAGTTATATCAAAAATATGCACATGAAAAATATATTTTTTAACTAGAGCTAATTGATAGGCGTAGTTAAATTCACGTAACTTCGGGGAAACCCCTTGTTGATATTGTTTTGTTTCTTAATTTTTAAAATGGTATAATATTATTTTTTATTCTAATGAACTACTTCAAATGGTCTATTGAACTGTTTAAAGTTTATAAAGATTGACGTTTGCATTTTTGAATAAATAATTAATCAATGTAGAATTTTCCAAAAATTCTTGCAGGGCGTCAAAGTAAAATTTAGGAGATTAGTAAAAAAACAGATTTCTAGTTCACTAAAAGCTCTATCAGCAAACAGTTTTAAAAAAATGGTGTGGGCGGTTTTGAAGATACAGCACTCAGAATACAGCACTCAGAAAAAACCATTTGATTTGCCTTAAGATTTACTATTTTTCATAATTTCAAAAAACTGTTTCTAAAAAACATGTCTAATTTCAGTTTTCGGTTCCGGTTAAAAACCCCACAAAAAACTTCCACATACCAAATCTTATAAAAATCAGTTAAGGGGTTCCAGAGATATAGCGTAATGAACGAACGCAAATCCCCAAAACATGTGATTCCATCATAATCGAAAATTTGCATGAAATTGTGTCTTTCCATGCATTAGTAGAAATATGAGAAAGTAAAAATGAATTACTAAATCGGCATAAAATTTAGTATTGTAAATAGTTTTAGGGAAACAAGTTGCTATTTTTTTTATTTAAACTCTAATTGTCCGTTAGAGATCTAAGAAAGTACTGTTGGAAGCAATGGAACCACTACTATATTTTCAGTCTTCTCTTCTCGGGTGTCATACCCTATTCAGGAGTAAAATAATTAATTATTGATCTGAAAATAAACCAACCAAAAAATTTAAACTGAATGTAACTATTACAGGATTTTAAATCCTGACAACAACTAATTAATCAACTTTTAAGATGAAGGTTCCACAAACTATCAATTGAATATACCTTTGCATCCCTAGCCGGTTCTTCATCTTTGAATTTCTTCCTTCATTTTGAATAGAATTCAATTTCTGAATTTTATGTTCAATATTTTCTATGTTTGTCTTCAAGATTGTTTCCTGCCTTTCAAAATCTCTCTGAAATAAAAGAAATTATTGAAATACTGAAGTAATTCATCTAATGTAGCTGTTCCCAAAAGTTTTAATGATCATGCACCCCCAAAAAAACCATGAATCCTTGATTAAAACTGTAAATTTTTGAAATGGTTTTGAGTTAAGGGTTAGTTTTTAAATGGTAATTGTAAAAAAATTACATGAATATTGTTCACGTGCAGTTTGTGAGGCAGCTATAATAAGAGTGATTATTTCTATATTAAATAATTATTTTACATTATTTCACTTCAACTAAATCAGAGTTCATTTCATATTAGTAATAAATATGGCATTTAAATAATATGTTTTTACTTATTTCAGTGAATAATTGCGTGAAAGTATTAATAGTATGGTTATATTCAACTCAAACTAAGTTATAAGTACAAGCATAACTAAAGGAAATGAAGAACCATCAATATTGCCCTCTAGCTGTTCCTTTAAAACGTCTCTGTGGTAATGGTAATTTTATTGTCTAATGCTATAGAAAAAATAAATAATTTACTAAAATCAAGCATTTATAGTATATTATAGACCAAGGTAGAGAAGACATTTTTCTCAGCCGAGCAGAATAAATTCCCGAGATGCGAAGCATCGAGGGAAATAAGTTGCGATTCGCACATTGTGTACCCTTTGACTAAAATTTTGGGTTTATCTTCAAGAAAGAGTTTACGAAAATTAAGCAAATAGTCTTCTTGTGTTAAAAGACAATATTGGTAGAATTATTCACAACATTCAAAAACTTCTTTACAGGCACATTAGACACAGGAGTACAGTGCAAATCAGGTTCTATTTTTACTTTCGTGGGCACTTTAAATTGAAAAAGTTTTACCTAGCCCAAGTTGTTCCTTATGCCCTAAGAAGTGACATTCCCAAAGTCAAAAGATCGTCTTGTACATAAGGGCACTGGACAAAAAATTCGAGTTACGTATATGAAAAAATTCTAAACTTAAATGTAACTGGTTCCAAGTTTCAAACCTATTTCTGTACAATTAAATTCTATTAAAAAATAACTACATTTTTTATTTGCACGGGCTTATAATGAGACACTTAATTTTTGAGTTCGTTTTGCTCAGTTTCGAGTCTCTTGAAAGTCTAATTCATTTGCGACATTTTTTGCTTTATGACACATTATCTTCTAAAGCATATCAGATATCATAAAATATTATTTTTTATATAATTAAGGCCTGGATTTAACAATGCCTATAGTTGAAATTTCACATGTTTCGAACAATTATTGTCTACAATTTAATAAAAAATACACAGCGATGCATTTTTCCTAACACAGCTCTGTCGCTTCGTCAATGGTCACTACCTCGCGTCCCCACTCCGCCCGAAGTATAGCTGTTCCTTACTTGTTACTCGAATAATCATTTTTCAGAATACATTATATTATGATTTTTTGCTTTCAACGAAAAGAATTGGAATTTATATTTGAGAATTTCAAATGTTACCAATATTTCTAATTGTCTGGCCTATGTCAACCAAATTACAGTGGGAGCAATTTAATTTGTAAATGCCAGATTTTAGCAAATCTTGTGTTTTTTCTTTAGTATTATACAAAGTGTTTAAAATGTTTTGAGTTGTTTTAAAAATTAGTTACATTTATTTGCTTTGTTTATAATCTCAACAAATTCTTCAGATTTATCGCCAAAATATGGAATTGAAGCGAATTTAATTGTATCAAATGAAGTATTTGGATAAATTTTTTGAATAGCTAATTTATAATCTTTTTATTTCTAAACAAATAAATGTAGTCATTTAAAAAAACTAAAAGCATTTTAAACATATCGTCTAATGCTAAAAAAAACAGATGACTTGCTAAAATCAGGTATTTACAAATTAAATCGCTTCCATTGTAATTCGGTTTATATAGGTCAGACAATTAGAAATTTTGACATTGAGTACAAAGAACATGTACGTTGTTACAAGTATAAACACCCACATAAATCCAATTATGCTAAACACTTATTTGAACACATTCATTTAATTTCATCAGCTAATAAGACTATACCCTTTTGTGATGTAAATTTAAAGTAGATATACTGGAAACATTTGAAATCCTAGATTTGGACTTATTAATAAACAAATAAAAATACGAACTCATTTCGTTGAAGCAAAAAATCATATGATGTATTCTGGAAATTGATTATTTGAGTAACGAGTACAAAAGAAACAGTTATACTTCGGGCAGAGTGGGGACGTAAGGTAGTGACTACTGACGAAGCGACAGAAGTATGCTAAGAAAAATGCATCGCTGTATATTTTTTATTATATTGCAGACAATAATTGTTCATAAAATATGTAACTTCAAGTATAAGCATTGTTAAATCCAGCGCTTAATTTTATTAAGAATAATAATTTTTGATATCTGGTATGGATTTTCGAGCGACTCAAAACCCATCTAAAACGAGCTCAAAAAGTATTTGTCTCGTATATGCCTGTGCAAATAAAAAGTTTAATCTTTTTTTATAAAATTTAATTGTCCCAAAATAGGTTTGAAATTTTAGGGCCAGGTTTAACAAATTTCGTCATATACGTAACTTGAACTTTTTGTCTAGTGCCTCTGTACAGGACAATTTTCTGACAACTTCGGATATTTACTTTTTAGGGAATAAGAAACAACTTGAGCTAGGTTAAACACTTTCAAATTAAAGTGCCCACAAAATTATTTTGAAGCACTCTACTACAGGGTAAGGTGTTAGGGAGCTTTTAATTGCAGCAGAATCAATTTGCCTATTAAGCGGGAGTCTCAAGAGAGATGGCACTACACAAGCTGGTATCATGTATAGAAAATGTGTTGGAACACAAAAAGTTAACCTTAGAAGCCATTCTGGACATTGAGGGTACGTTTGACAATGCCTCAATAGTCTCTATAATCAGGGCTGCAGAAGCTCATGGCGTACACTATACACTGTGTAGATGAGTTGAAGCGATGCTGACAAACAATATCGTAGTATTCATGCTAGGTGGGGAGACATTTGGAATGTCCGTCACCTCGGGCTGCTCGCAAAAGGTCGTTTTGTTTCCCTTGCTATGGTGCCTAGTGCTGGATGGACTGATAAAAAAGCTCAACTACTATGAATACATAAACCATTTGGTGGTCTTGATTAGGGGCAATCAGTACACACTAGCCTAGGTTATGCAAGCTACCTTAAACACTGTAAGAATGTTTGTTGTGACTAAGAGGGACTGTCAGCTAATCTTGACAAGACAATTTGGGTCCCCTTTGCAAGAAAGAGAATACTAAGGGGTTCCAAAGAAACTAAACCATGGTAAAAACAATCCCTTTCTCCAGCTAGGTCAAATATTTAGGAGTCGCCCTGGATAAGAAACTCACCTGCAACTCGGATATAGATAAAATACTTTATCAAGGGGCCAAATTGGAGAACTAACCAGCTGCTTATCCCGAGTACTGAGCATCTCAGAAAGATAGTAGTTGCAGTTACAAGTCATTGTCCACTGAGGAAGCATCTACACAATATGGGATTTGTTAATGAACCAACCTGCAAAAAGTGTGACAGAGGAGCAACAACATTCAACATTTTACGCTATTAAGAACCACTTGCTCGCAGGAGATATGCTACCTTTAAAACCTTAGAGTTGGAGGATATAAGTAGCATCTAACTTAATCAGCTTGGCACGTGCATGAGCTGAATCTATTTGACTAATTATACATAGAGGTGTAGAACAACAGGTCTTGTAGGCCACGGTTCCCTGAATGCATACGCGTACACACTCCATGAATGTTAATAATAATATTCAAACAATAGCAGAGGTTATGCGCCGGTAAGTTATCTAAAATTGCGGAATTTGTATATGCATAAATCTTGGGAACAATCTAATGAGATTAAGATGTTAGGACATAAAACTGCATATATTGTTTGTTAATTTAAGTATATTATTTTGTTATATTTTGTTAATAAGTTTGAGTTATTGGAGCTTAGGACCTCACCCTACAATTTGTTTTTCTGTTTGTTATTGAAATTGCAAAGAATTAAACATATGAAAAATACAGAAATTAAACGCAAAATTTTTTTAAATAATTATGAACAGATAATTCAAGGAAAGAAATATTTCAGAGGATGCTTAAGCATCTCGGTACCCTCATAATTTCATTTATTTGTACGTCTAAAATAGCAAAGTTGTTCCTTTTATAACTCCTACTGGTTTTTATACAATAAAATTTTACTTTGCTATTTCTGCCCATCTGTCAAGTGGTTCTTATTTACACAGGCATTCATATTTCAAAATGTCTTTTATGAAAAAGCCAAAAATAATGTTTAACTACTACTTTTACTACTGCAGTTTCACATTATTTCCATGCTTAATTTTATAATTCATTTTTCTAAATTTAATTCAAACCTGTTTTTAGATTCTAGGAAAGAAGACAAACCAAACAAACAAATGTGCGAGAAACTTTTGAAAAACCAAAAATTTCTGCAACACTAAAAATCCCTATAAAACTAAGACCGTAGTTTTATGGAATCAAAACTAGCAAAAGAAAAAGTATATAAAATGTAGTACCATTTGTGTGTTTTTCGCTGCTTCTAAATTGTTGTCTTTGTCTTGATTAATTACTTTTGCTACAGAGTTTTCATTCATTAACTCTCGAAATAAATCCTTTGTTCCCATTTTCTCTAGAAAAAATGCATAATTATACAATTACAATGCTTAAATTGGATTGATTAAAACTACAAGGCCTACCTCTAGCAATCGACTTTAATAAACTAGGCACAACATTATGATTCCAAAAATACATAGCTTGGTCATAATTTTGATTGTTTAGAAATATATTCTTTTCAATATGTTTCATTTGTTCGATGTAGTCAGAATCAGAATTACAGTTATATTCAACAGAAATATTATTACACTGTTCCATTTTTGTTTACAAATTTTAACGGTTATTGGGGATAGGTTAGGTTAGGTTAGATTTTATAACAGGACAAAAGCAGTGTTGTCAAATCAAAAACTTAAATTTCACCAAACTCTCAGTTTAAGGCTTCGTGTATGTTTTATGGTTTAAGGTGACTTCAAAAGCAAGGTACTCGCTGCCAGAGGTTGTCCACAAGGAGGCGTTCTATGGAACCTGGTAGTGAACGATCTTTTAAAGACACTCAATGATAAGGTGTATGTTTTATGAGGGACTCTACGCCCAATGATATGCGGATGACATCGTTATCCTCATAAGGGGCAAACACCCTACAATCATTGCAGCCCTCATGCAAAGGGCGCTAAATATCACTCTAAGGTGGTGTGAAAGGGAAAACCTTAAGGTAAACCCGAGCAAAACAGCGCTAATACCTTTCACCAAGAAAAGAGACGTAGAGGCATTTCAAAACCACACAATCGTTGGAGAAAGAATTCAGGTCGGTCAAGAAGTTAAATATCTGGGCATTACCCTAGATGCTAAACTAAACTGGAACATACACCTGGAAAACATTACAAACAAAGCGAAAATGGCCCTGATGATGGGCAGACGCATGTTTGGAAAAACATGGGGACTAAAACCAAAGATGGTTCATTGGTACTACATCGCGGTAGTTAGACCCATGATAGCCTATGGCACCCTATTGTGGTGGCCAAAGGTCGAACGAAAAACAGCCATAACCAAACTAACCAGGATACAGAGACTGGCCTGTTTGTGCATATGTGGAGTCATGAAAAGTACTCCAACTGCATCTATGGAAGCTCTTCTAGGACTAATCCCTCTAGATATATATCTAAAGGGGGAGGCCTGGACTGGCGCACACAGAATGAAATCCACCGGTAACTGGGACACCAACCATGAACGGTGTGAACACAAACGAATACAGGAGGCAGTCAAAGGCCAACCCATTCTAAAAATGGGCTCCGACTACACCCTCCCCCAATACTCGTTTGATAAACCATTCAGCGTGAGATACTCTCGCAATGACTGGGCCCAAGGAACCCCACCCTTCCTGTCAAAGGGGCTAGTCTGGTACACAGAAGGATCCCGCACATCAGAAGGCACAGGGGCAGGAATACATGGCGTAAGACCAAAAGAGAACATCAGTGTACCTCTAGGTACCTACTAAAGCCACTGTATTCCAAGCTGAAATCTTTGCCATAATGCAATGTGTTCAGGAAAATGCAAAACGTGGGTACACTAAACAACACATAAGCATCCTGTCAGATAGCCAAGCAGCCTTAAAAGCACTTGAATCACCTCGTACTAGTTCCAAACTAACGAGGGAATGTTTAAACCACCTGACACTTCTATCAGAGAGGAACACAGTTCAACTCATCTGGGTGCCAGGGCACACAGGTGTAGAGGGAAACGAAAAGGCGGACGCCCTCGCGAAAACTGGTGCATCTACCCCGTTTATAGGACCGGAGCCTGTATTCGGTATACCCAAAAAAAGCATCCGAACGGCAATAGAAAAGTGGACCGTCACACAACACATTTCTCGCTGGGAGGATACACAGCGACAAACACTGGGAAAGGCAATAATTAGGACACCTTCTTCCAGACTAACAACTGATGTACTCCACTTAGGACGAACTCAGATCAGAAGGTTGGTGGAACTTGTTACAGGACACTGCCACCTGAAAAAACACCTCCAAAAAATAGGTGTACACAGAGGAGACACACTCTGCAGACTATGTGAAGAAGAGGAGGAAACAGCCTCACACATAATCTTCGACTGTCCAGCGCTCTACCGCAAGAGACAGCAGCTTTTCGGGGGAGCTCCGGATGAACCAACCTTCACACACGAGCACCTTGTAAGAAACATCCTGTAACTTGTTGAGGGCACAGGACTACTTTAAACAAAGGATCAGGGGGGCCCAAAAGACCACAGAGTCGAACTGCAAATCGGGCTCATTATCCTAACTACAACCCTGCTTAAAATCAATCAATCAATCAAGGATAGTAGACAATTAATAGTTGTAAATATGTTCCCTGTCAAATAAATTGAAAATTTTCGTTTAAAGTGTTTGTTGGTTTTTTACAGTTTTTGTAATAGTATAAGTTATATTAAAATTAAATATGTCTGGAGTACGCTGTGTAGTGTCTATTTGCAATAACAGCTACCGAAAAACAATTAAAAATTCTCCAAGTGATAGAATTTCGTATCACAGATTTCCAAAAGATAAAGCTGTACGCAAGCATTGGGTGAATTAGTAGGCGGAATACAAAGCCGTGAAAAAAAAAGCCGGGGTATAAAAAGCCGGGAAAAAAAGCCGCGGAAAAAACAGCCGGCGCACAGTGGGGTCAGTGACTCTAAAAGCTGGTATTAATCCAAAAATTAAAGTACAGTGAATACATTCGCTTTTATGGGAGTAGTGTAGCCAACACTTGGGCGCATGTCTCGGGACCGACAACGCCCTTCCTGCCCCTTGCCGAAGTCGAGAACAATAATTTGTGGAGACCGCGTGTCAGTGCCGGATTAAAGAATTTGCCGCTTTACGCACATTAAAATTGCCGCCCCGAAACGAAAAGACTAAAATTAAAACTTATAACTTACCTAACTTACCTTGTCAAAATTGTTTCCGCCGAGATTTTTTTGATGCAACTGCGACAGTATATAGTTATAGTTTGTTTATGTTTCAAGTGAAATGCAGGTGCACCGTCGATATTTTCTTATTTCTTGCTCACATCTCATATTTTTTTTTCTTTTTTCTCTTATTATTATTATTATTATTATTACTTAAGTTAAATTTATATAATTAATGAATAAAAAGTAAAGTAGTTAGGCATAGAGGATTAAGAAATAATTGTTTTGTGTATTGTTAAAGTAAGTGAAACTGTATAGCTTATAGCTAAATAAACGAACATATTATATTATATTATATTACTATATGACTCATATAGTCATGACATGCATTTTATGGGAGTTGTAAATAATATCTGAGAAAAATTTAAAACTCTGTCATTTTATTAAATTAAAGTCTCAGATTTTGCCGCCTCTAGAAATCTGCCGCTATACGCACGTGCGTATCCTGCGTATAGGGTAATCCAGCGCTGCCGCGTGGGGCGTTGTAATTAAGACAATTTGTTGAGTGAACTTTGAAGATTGTGTTTTGTTTTTTAAATCGTTCTAAATTTTACTTTTTTGTCATGGAGCCATCAACCTCAGGTATGTATTATATTTTCAGTAATTTTTATTTTGTGAAAAAGTAGTAACACTTAAATAAAAACGTTTAGAAGTCATCATTGTAAACTTTTCTGCAAAATAGTGTGTTCCTACAAGTAGGTAAACTTTTAGTTGTGTATCGAGCACTTTTGTTTGCATGGTTAAAATGTGTAGTCATGGTAGAATTAGGGCACATTTTAATATTTTGCGATTTTCGTTTTAATAGTTAGCAATATGGCGGTCTTCTTTGAAGTGGGTGAATTTTATTAATTATTATTTTTCTTGGTTTCAGGAACGAGTTCTGACAATATGTTCATAACACGAAAAGAACTTTTCGATATTTTGAGAAGTTCTGGACAAAATAAAATTGAAGATCAATTCATTTATTTAACAAACCATATTCGAGAAATGACAAGGTGTCCTGAAGAGTACTTATATAAAGGACCTAAATAGCAAAATATGCCACTTTAAGTCCGAATTTAAGTCAAGATGGACGAATGTAGGAAGATCAAAAGCTAGATTTGTCATGAAATATAGTAACTGGCTAGACACTTCAATTTCGTTTACACGCTACGAGCCTTCGAAATTAAAGCGGCGAGGACGACCAACAGTTGCTTTTGAAGAAAGTAATGAGCGCACCAAGCGCAAAAAAACGGAACTTCTGCGGAATTCTACGCCTATTGCGGAATTAAGTTTCGCAACATAGATGAGTCTAAGAGCATCTGGACATAGACATACAGAGGCTTCCAAATTAATTCAAGAGATCACCTCAACCAGCCCTACACGGGCAACTAAGATCAGAAAGGCTTATAGATCATCCCTCCAAATTCAATCTCGCATAATGTCAGGTGAAGATGCCCTAGCTTTATTAATAGATGCTAGGTTGTCTAGGCATCAATATAGTTTAATTAGATTGAACAATCCCGACAGATTTCCGTCTTATAAAATTATACAATCGGAGAAGAAAAAATGCTACCCAAATAAAGAATATATTAAAATAAGTCCGACTTCCGCAGAAGTGCAATTACAAGCTCTTCCTGAACCACACTGTGCAACAACGTTTGATTGCTGTACAGGACACTGTTATAGCATCATTAAGCAACGAGGAATCGAAAAAACTATGTTTGGTATCAAAGTGGGGCTTCGATGGCAGCTCAGGTCATAGTTCGTACAAACAGGCGTTTCATGGATGCGAAGCCAGTGATTGGGCTGTATCTATAACATCTATAGTACCTGTTCGTCTAGTATGTGACCCTGAAAGCAGGAACCCTAAAATAATTTGGCAAAACCCACGTCCTTCTTCTACAAGGTACTGTAGGCCTTTAAAAATTACATTCTTAAAAGAATCAACCCAAGTTTCTGTGGCAGAAAAAAAACGGATAGATGAAGAAATAAAGCATCTACGTAGTAGTGATTTCATCTACAACGACAGATAAGTTCCGGGAATTTACACAATACCGCTAGACATTTTGTGAAAAAGTATGATTGGTATTGTATGTCTCCTACCCTACATAAATTTTTTATTCATGGAGCAGATATAATATCCTCTGCTTTGTTGCCCATTGGCCAGTTAAGTGAAGAGGCTCAAGAAGCACGAAACAAGGATTTAAAAAAGTTCCGTGAGCATTATTCCAGAAAATGTAGTCGCGAAAAATCCAATGAGGATATTTTTAATTTATTTTTATTAAGTTCGGATCCAATGATTAGTAGCAAGAGGAAGCTACCTAAAAAGAAACTCCAATGCTTGCCAAAAGAGGTTTTAGATTTGTTAGTGCCTCCCCCTGTCTTCGAATGTCAAGATGATGATGATGATAATGATAATGATGATGACGAAGAATCATTGCATTTTGATTCTGATGACAGCTATTGACAAATATTGTAGGTAGTTATACGTATAAGCGACATTTTACTAAAAATGCTTTATTCAAATTAAATAAGAGTTTTTTTGTGTACCATTTATTTTTTCAAGTTTCTGAATACTTTGTAATTTTTATGTTCAATAAATTAATCTTTCCCTTTACGATGCGATGTTTTAATTGTTCGTGGAAGTATTTCTACAGGAATGTTTCTAGTTTCCACCCTGTGAGAACGAACTGGATTTTCTTAACTACTTTTCCATTGATTTGAGCGTGAATTCTATATGAATCCGAAGTTGCAGAATTTTAATTATGTTTTTCGGTTTTCGCCACCCTAAAAACCACCCTATTTTATCCAAGAGATTTTTTCACTATTTTTTCGTTAATTCGATTTCCATCCCCTAAAAACCACCCCAATTTATTAATGGGATTTTTTTATTATTTTTCCTGTAATCACGAGCTTAATTTGGACCAGTTTCATAAGTTTGAGAATTTTACTCGGCCATTTCTATTTCCATCCCCTAAAAACCACCCCAATTTATTAATGAGATTTTTTTATTATTTTTCCTGTAATCACGAGCTTAATTTGGACCAGTTTCATAAGTTTCAGAATTTTGATCGGTCATTTCTATTTCCATCCCCTAAAAACCACCCCAATTTATTAATGGGATTTTTTTATTATTTTTCCTGTAATCACGAGCTTAATTTGGACCAGTTTCATAAGTTTCAGAATTTTTGCCAAAAAAATGTTTATCCTGCCCCACTGTGCGGCGGAAAAAAAAGCCGATGGTATAAATATTTAACATATTTAGTAAATAAATACTTGAAGCAAAGAAAACAATGATTTGATCCACTACTAAGGGAGCATAGAATGACTAAAAAATTGTGAAGTTTCATTTTTATTGAATCCCAAAATAACAACTACTACAATAATTTGTACAAACTTTAGTTTATGTCAGAAGACAAACTGTTTATATACACATTAAAATTATAATATCAATAATAATATAGAGACTTACATCTAACTACTACCACTACTACTAAATTTAGAAACCTGTTTGCTTTCTAAGGGGAAATGTAAAGAGTGTTTTTCTTTTACTCAATTAGGTACATTTATTATTTAAAACTTTAGAGAAGTGCCAGCTAAATGCATGCGCACATAGGAATTGCGCAAGTACGAAACGCTGTTGTATTAAACCGGTTAGACGCTAGTTTTCTTATCACCCCTCATTTTCAAACCAAACTAATTTAATATTACACCATGTCTAGCTCCACGTTAACGTGGAGCGTAAAATATTTTTAGATCCACGCGGCAACGTCATCTGCACGATTTATATTACGTGTTTTAGCGACTGTCTGCAAGTTCGTAGTGGCTGTACAACGTTTTACTGCTTAAACATTTGATAGGTCGAATCGCAGTTGGGGCCAATTTGTTTTTTTTAAATTTTATATACTACTTTTTTTAAAACAATGTTGTTGGTCTTTGCGGTCTGCCCGAGGTTATGGTTAAGAGCAGTCATAGTTTTAAAGAAAAAATACGAAAACGAAGTTGCAGTCACTCACTAATAAATTAGTGGGCAGGATTGTGACATCATCGCGTGGATCTTGAAATATTTTACTGGTTGTACTCTCTGGAAAGTTTTGAATGGATTGGCTTCACCTACAAGAGCGCGTATTCATGTAGTCATGACGGGAAAACTGATTATTATACATGCGACTAAAAAAGTTTCTAATTAGAGTGTCCTTTGGAAATATTTTTCATGTCTTAGCTTAAATCATCTGTTATCATTTTCGGTTATGACAGTGTCAACCGTCAGATACTCATAACTCAGCGGCTTTTTTTTTATTGCAATTGCACGCTAGTGAACTGATCGGACGCGTAGAAATCATATTCGTTCGCTGATCGGACGCGTAGATACTTCCCAATCATTAGCTGGTTTATGTTTTTGTTATTGTCCATTTTTTTGGTTATGTTTGATTAGCCTGATTTTAATGTGAAAAGAACAGAACTAGCTAATAACTTTAACGATGGATCAAATGTTACCTAGTCCAGGATTCAGTATTCCTAGTATAGGTATAGTAGTTTAGTTATTTACTATTATATGAAAGTTTCTTGATTTGATTTCCTTTTACGATATAATTACATGTCCCTAATATTTCCTAGGAACTCCACTGCATCAACCCGAAGAAGATCAACAAATACTTCCTAATGCATTACAACAACAGCAACAGGCTCCACAAGCACAAGTTCCTCCTCTGGCACCTATGGGTGGTTTGACACCTACCCTAGGCTTGGGAATGGGAATCTCAATGATTCCCCAACCAACAAAATATGTTCCTGGTTTTGCCACCCCACAAAGCATGATGCAACCACAAACACCTGTAAGTTGACACAATGTTCGAGCTTGCACTATAGAAACACTGCTTTGCAAACAAAGATGATTTATTAAAATTTACAAATTTTCTATTTTGGTGTTTTATGGATATTCAGTTAATACGGCAGGCCCTATAACTATCTAATTCTTATCAATGATAGCTCTTACTTAAAATAAGAATGTTTGCATTTAAAATAAATACATGGGATATTGATTGCCTACTCCAAACAAGCAACCACCATTTTTAACTGCTAAATTATATTTATCTATGCTCCTTTTTTATTTAATTGTTACTGAAACTATGTAACAACAAAAGTACGTAAAGGATTACAATTCCATACATGACTTTGCCTTTACAGTTATTCTTCAAAGCAATTAATACGACGTTTTGAAGCTCTTCACTTTTTTCTCAAGCATAAAGTTATCGGCTGATAAAGCTATGCACCACAAACATAGAATCTCATCTCATAAATAATGTTTTAACCTTTCCAATGAAAATTGTTCTTGTGGTTTGCTTACATAACTCAATCTTTCTTTCACAAAGCCAAATTGAACAAATGGCATTAAGTACTAAAGAAAATTTTCGCTGGAATACAAATGATTAGTTTTAGATATTAACTCTTACTTTCCCATATGAGGGTAATTTGAAGTGTTCTCAACTGCTTCTTTAACTTCTTCATTTACGAATATCTCATTCCACCAAGGAATTTTTTTAGCCAGGGGAATAGATGAAAGTCAGACGGAGTTAAATCAGGTGATTAAGGTGGCTATGGCAGCAAATCATACTTACAATCGTTAAACGCTATACCTGATCTCTCGTCATGAATTTTTTTGTCCAGTTGGTCCAAAAGGTTAGTGTATAGTACTTTCTCGTTATTATTGCATTATTATTGATTGCAGTTTTGTTTCGAGTGTATAGTAGTGAACCCAAGTTTCATAAGTAGTTACAAATCAATGCACTAACGTAGTTGTATTATTTTTAAAATGTTCCAAACTATCTTGAGAAGTTTGCATTCGAATTCGTTTTGTGATCAATTTTTAGCAAATGCGGCACCAATCTTGTGGATAGCTTTGTCATACCTGATTCTTCAGTTAGGATATGATGATATGCACGTTTATCTGAGATGCCTATAGCCGTAGCAATTTCAGAAACTTTTAATGGGCAATCCTCCAAAACCATATGGATATTTTTGTTCATTTCTGGCGTTGTTGCACTTTTTATATTTCCACTGCCAGGGTCGTCTTCTAGGCTTTTGTGACCTTGTTCAAATTCAGTAGTCTACTTATAGAGACAGTAGAAAATGAAGGAGAAGAATCTCCATTGCCGATAAACCTTTTTTAACTAAATATTTAATTACTGCACGATATTTTTCTTTTTTTTCCATTTTGAAATAAACACACAAATAGTTTCATTGAAACAGCTGTATACAAACAGCTACTAGACAGAATGACTTGATATGTTACAGCTGTTCATATGACAGATAAAACAGTTCACTGCACTAAGACTTTCAGAACTACTAATGCCATATATACTTCATTCCCAGAACTTTTCAAATCATCCTCATACTTCTACTGAAGTATGGAAAGTTCATGCAAATTTTTGAATCTCAGAGTTTAACGGAAATATACGTTTTGGAGTCCAAGGAACCCAAAAAAGTGGTTTTTAATAAATGTTCGTCTGTGAGCGGGTGGGTGCGTTTGTTTCCTTCTATTTCCAGAACAAGAATTTGGTATGTGGAAGTTTTTTAGTTGCAGATAGTTCTTTGTATAGTTTTTAACCGGAACCAGAAATAAGACATGTTTTTTTGGCATGGATTTTTTGTCGAAACGTTTTTGAAATATTGAAAACATAGCGTTATAGTGCATCTAAAGGCGAATAAGGGTTTTTTCTGAATGCTATATCTTTAAAATGAATACCGCTACGAATTTTCGAAAATTTTTCTTTAATCCCCAATTGTTCAAAAAGAAAATATCCGATTGATAAAAATTAAGATATCATTACACAGCTTTTTAATAAGTATAATCATGTGATAGAAAAATATTTTTGAATACATGAGAATTGTAAAAATGGCATGCTCGTAAATTTTAAAATTGATTAATAAATAGTTTATTAAAAAACGCAAACTTGAATGGTTACAAACTTTAAACACTTCAATAAATTATTTGAAGTAGTTTATTAGAATTACAAATAATTTTAAACAGTTTTCAAAATTAAAGATAATTCGGTACTTTTTAATATCAACAAGTTTTCCAGAAGTTACATGATTTTAACAACTTCTATTAATGAGCTCTAGTTAAAAACAAAGCTGAAGTGTGATCTTCGAGTGGACTTTTCCATACTAGATTTTAATACTTACTGTATTAGGTTTCTAAGAAAGCAAGCTATATAGGCAACCCTCCATTCCATCCATCCCAATTCATAGAAAGCGCCACAGTAAAATTATAGCTTTCAGAAAAAATCAAATTATAGCTTATCTTTCGTTCGAACAGCCTACAAAGTTTTAAAAAAATTGTGTGGGCAGTTTTTGGATAATATTTTTTTGAAAATTTTTAGAATTTTGAAGAAGCACCATTGCAATAGTTTTCCGATTAAATTAATAATTAAATTAATTTTGTTTCATCGTATACCGCCCACAAAGGGCTCTCAAACAAGTTGTGGCTGATGCCGGTCAGACGACTACTTTTTAGTAAATGGGCGTTAAATTCGAGATTTTCAAAAAGTTGTAGCGGCCGCCATTTTGAAGCTAGAGAGTTCGGTAAAAACGTTTTTGATTTGTCCGATTGATTTCACCGTATTTTAGATTTCTAAGAAAACAATTAATTTTGTTTCATCGTATACCACCCGCAAAGGGCTCTCAGACAAGTTGTGGCTGATCCTGATCAGACAGCTACTTTTGAGTAAATGGGCGTTAAAGTCGGGATTTTCAAAAAGTTGTAGCGGCCGCCATTTTGAAGCTAGAGAGTTTGATAAAAAAGTTTTCGATTTACCTTAACTTCTTCTCTCAGATCTCGTGCTCAAATTACCAAAATTTAGTTTTGGAAAAAAGCACTACAAAAATAACACGTCTAACTTACGTTTCCGGTTTCAGATTTTTTTGAAAAGCTTAACTAGAACTACAATTTTTGATATACCTCTTGATTTAAAATTTCATCCAAATCGGTCCAGTACTTTCGCCTGTAGAGGCGTCACTCACCCACACACCCACAGGCAGACATTTTTTAAGCCACTTTTTTGCTTTCCTTGGGCCCCAAAACGTGTATTTCCGTTAAAATGTAGATTTCGAAAATGTTCATGAAATCAATACTTTCCTGTGCCGATGGTATGGGAAAGTAAAAAGCTATTTTATTCACGAGCAAGTAGTAATATGTCAGTTTCGGGCTTTTAAAAAGTTGGAAAGTCATACATTGTGTACCTAGCTGGAAAAGACTTTTCCGGCTACTGAAACGTCACTTTTCAACAGCTTAAATGTTAGTGTCATTTTGAGTAGTCGAATTGTAATAAAACTATCCACAATGAAGATAATGTTTTATTTAATAAAAAACTAAACAGTAACTTATTAAATTACTAAAACTACTCGTACACTCTAACTCACTATCAGACATAATATGCGTTAAAATGATAATAGTTATCAAAGCAAATAATTTGAAAACTGTACTGACAGAATAAATAAAAATGTTGACATGTTACCTAGCAACACTTCCACAGATCTCTTTGTTAAAGTAGACTAATCAAATTATGATAAAACTGATACAAACCTGAAAGTGAAAAGTTTTCCTGTCCCGAGAATTAGTTGACCGCGGCGCTTCGCGCCTTGGTCAACTGCCATATCTCTCGACAGGAATGAAACACTTTCCACCTCGGTATGTAATATACTATTTCATACCTTGCATATTTTTGATAACTTTTCAAATAAAGTATTTATAAGCATTTTCGGTCCAAAGTCGGGAGCGATAAATCTAGTTAGCACCTTTACGTGAGTAGGTACCATACCAACACCTTGGGGTTGGAGCGGGCAGATGAGTGGGTCCCATTTCAGATCTTTTGTATCAGATGTAGATGTAAATTTAAATCACTTCTTGACGTGAAAATATTTAAAACGTAAACAGTATGGGCGACGTTTTTTGTTCATTTTTTTTATATATTTCAAAACAGTATTCAAAAAACCCACTGACGTTCAGTTCATTTTTAAGTACAACACATGTCCAGTGAAGTTGAATATCCCATTTCGTAACATTAAAATATAGCCATAATCGGTGAAAGAGGTTGTTAAAATTGTTTTCGTGTTAATATACGTAATGAACATGCCCTGTTACCTTTGATTATGTTGCTTTTAATTTCCAACACAATTTTGATAACAGTTGCTCTAAATTTATTAAGTATTTTACTCATAATATATTAAATTTACTCTTCTTAGAACTTAATGCCCACTGCTCTAATTACTTGATGTACAGCTCTCTGTATCGTCTATGCCCTTTGCAACTTCTCTTCTGATGCTTATTCTATCTAAGTTACATAAAGTTGAATAAATGGCATATTTGATTAGAACAATATTATATATAATTTATTTTACATTACACCTTGTGATTAACATTAACATGTTCACTGTCCAACACCTCACATATGGGGCTTGATCACTCAGCTAAAGTGATTGCGACTCATTAATAGATCATAGCACTCTGGAAAAGTAGACTAAAATAATGCCATATATGGTATGTTAAAATCTTATGGGAATATAGCATAGACGTGAGGTTTGGCTATATCGTTTATTACAGTGGACTTTGAACGTGTTAAACATATCAATTTTGCTTTTTTTCCTGTAAAATGTTCAAGTAATAGTTACTTTTAGCAACAAACTATGTCATCTGCTATGGTTAATGTGGGCGGTTCCAGCAATTCAGTTGCACCACCTAGTATTGGTCCTGCAACACCTGCACCAATGACTCCTTTAACTCCACATTCTGCGGATCCTGGAATTGTTCCACAACTTCAGTAAGTTTTAAAAATATTTTTTAAATTGCTGGGGTTTATAGAAGAGGCCACATGTCACGTTATATTGTATCTAATTAACAGTCTGACTCTCCAAAATATTCTCAACCTGAAACTTCAGAAAAATCTGACTATTGCCAGAAATAAAATAATAACCGACGACTTACTATAGTCCGTCTCATGCTGAAAATTCAGTACAGGTAAGATAGGGCAATGCAAACCTTATGGACATTTAGGGTCCTACATTGCCAATGCTAAGCGGTTGAATGACAGTGTAAGGTTGCTTAAATGAAGTATATCCAGAAGTTCTCAACAGTCCCTTACGTAAAAGGTATTGGGATTGCGGCTGTAAGTGTAAAGCTGCAATTTTGAAAAGATAAGTTACAAATAACTGCATTGTTTTAAGTATTATTTACATGGAAACAAATCATTAAAATAATTTAAAGAAATTTTGTGAATGTAGATCCAATAATGGTTCTTAAATTGGCTTTTAGTGTTTATACGTTCCCAGCTACTACAATAAAAGCGTTTGCAGATTCAGTAAACAGTAATAATTTTAATGACGTGTTTCAGTCTACCTGTATACTTTTATGTGTAAGATTATTTCTGTGGGTTGGTTCTAAAAGGGACTATATCAAAATTCTTACTTTTTAACATTTCGAAAAAATGAATTTGATAATTATTTACATTTGGATATTTTATTTGTTAATAACAAGGAATATAATTTTTTTAGGTATACTATACTTGTTATGTACTACAATATTAAAGCATGTAAATATTAAATTGCCATAATTTTTGAAAAAACTGTACTTGACCCACTAAGCATTTTAAAATGTACCAAAACTAAAGCCTAAATGTTTGTTATTTTCTCAACAATGGTGATAATTAATTGATGAATAAATTTGTTCGCAACAGAGCGCTGAAATGGCTATTTTGACCAAAAGTGGACTTACAGGTTTTGCAGATTAAGCCGACGATTTGTTTCTTTGCTAATTACATTTTTTTTAAGTTGACGAAGGTGTACTTTTAATTTACTTTTTAATTAACAGTTTTAGAAATAAATAACAGGTTTGTTCCTTTTTGTTCGAAATACTTTAATTTTGGATAAGCGTAACAGCAATTAAAGGTTTGATAACATTTAATGTGTAACATAATACATAAGTTATAACAGTAATTATGGAACAGCAGTCTGTACAACAAAAGGAGGATTAGATTATGATTGACAGATGCATAGTTACTGCAAAACAATTTTATGGAGAAATTCTGCAGCATCATCTTCTATAGGACTGAATTCTCAATATAAGACTGACTAAAGGTGAATTGCTTTACTCCAGGGGTGTCTCATTCAGTAAAATTGTGTACACCTTATGGCGAATTGCCGTGATTGTCGACTTGATTACCGTGATTTCCGTTAATTTCCTAGTTATTTCCGGGTTGTTGCCCACTGATTGCCTTGTTTGCGGACATTATTGCTGCGATTTTCGATGTATTTCAATGATTATTCTGATTCTGTACAGCCTTCATTAGCTGCCACTTTTGGTGTTATTATATTATTCCTATTTTAAACTTTGCCTCGTTGATCAAAAACAAGAAGGTAATTTCGTTTTCGATTATAATATTTTGGTGTTCAACTTAAAATCATGTAAATTTCTCATTGCAATTTTATGTAAACAACATTAATATTTAGTGAGTAGGAAGAACTATTATCTGGTATTATCATAAAAATCATGATGGTTTAGGTATGATCTAAATCTCAAGACAATACTAATAATTGTTACTTCTGTATATTATATTTAAAATTGCTTCATAAAATATTGTGGAAAATATGGGATGAACATAGGATAAACAAATAAATTAATGCAATATACTGAATATAAATTATATTGAAATTCAGAACTGAAATTATAATCGACATCAAACTAATAATTTTTTATGTCTTTACTGGTTTGGGTTTTGACTTTTCTCTTAAGTTTCCCGAGGGATTTTGTCTCGGCGTTTTTTTTAACAGAATGGAAATCTCCTCTAAAATGCCGGTTAAAACTACATAGCACCCATTTTTTGCCATACTTTTCTTGGGCGTAGTAAATTTCGCCGCGTAGTCGCACATGAAACAGATAATTTCAGTATGCAGAAATCGCTGTCAATTTCTACAGATAGGTCGCCAGCTTTTTCTACAACTACTTTTAAAACATCCTACTTCGAAAATTCAAAATAGTTATTTACGTCACTAGTCCGGGAAGTGACATATTAAAGTATGAGTTTAGATATTTGCGGACGAGGCGACGAAAGGAGCCGAGTCCGAAATTTCTAAACAAATGCTTTAATAATCACTTCACGGACGTGTATCGTACAAAATTTTATTTCATTACTGCCAAAACAATTTTTTATTTGAATATTTTCTTTTTATAAAAACGTTATTTTTAAAACTTATATTCTGTCAAATTAAACATTCGCTGTTGGTATTTCTCGTTGCTTAGCTACAAATAGATGTGTTTGATGAATTTTTAACTGACTTCAAAAAAAGGAGGAGGTTCTCAATTCGTCTGTATATATGGTTTTTTTTTTTTTTTTTAATGTATGTTCGGGCATAATTTTTTTGTTTATGAACCGATTTTAATGATTTTTTTGTGTTGGGTTCAGTATAGTTCCAAGGTGGTCCCATTATAATTTCATTGGTATTGGAGCTTGAACTTCGAAGATACTCCTCAAAATCTATTTTTTTAACCGACTTTTTAGTGTTTCCGTATTTCACCTTCCGTTTCAACTAGCCGTCATTTCCTCATTCGAGAAGCATCCTTACTAGGTCTACCCATCACTTAAAATTGTAAAATAATTAACTTTAAAAAAAAAAGAAAACCGACTTCAAATAAAAACACAAAAGTGACATAAGTTAACTAAAAAGCAAAAAATAAATGTTTTTTATACAACAGTTTAATACTTATTTGTTGTTCCGTTTAATGTAATTAAGAAATTGTTGTTTATTATATAATTATTAATTGTTTTATAATTTTTAAGTCGGTGCCAAGTAAAACATAAAAATTATATACCTTGCTGCAATAACAAATTAGATTCGAATTTTTATGTTTTACTTGGCACCGACTTCAAAATTATAAAACAATTAATAATTATATAATAAACAATAATTTCTTAATTACATTAAACGGAACAAGAAATAAGTATTAAATTGTTGTTTAAAAACATTTATTTTTTGCTTTTTAGTTAACTTATGTCACTTTTGTGTTTTTATTTGAAGTCGGTTTTCTTTTTTTTTAAAAGTTAATTATTCTCCAAGCAGTCCGGGAAGGGCTGCTAAGCAACACTTCCCGACCTTGGCCTGTAATGTGCCATTTCCCGGACTCAAATCAATGACGTAAAGTGGTATATAGCGTACAGTATGAAATAAACACTTTTTACATAATTTATTGCTATGGTTCGTATATGGCCTACGCCGAAAACTTTTGACGATGGTTTTGTTTGTTCCTTATTGATGGATGTATCAGACTCGTTTGAATCCCGTTTCCTATTTTTACTTTTCCATATTTCTGCTAAAGTAAGGAAAGTTATGATTTCATGCAAATTTTCGAACTTCAGATTTTAACGGAAATACGCGTTTTGTGGTCCAAGGAACCTAAAAAAGTGTTTTTTTTTAATGTCTGTCTGTGGGTTGGTGGGTACGTTCGTGTCCCTATATCTCTGGAACCCCCTTCCCGATTTTTATCGGATTTGGTGTGTGGAAGTTTTTTAGTTGCAGGTGGTTCTTAGTAAGGTCGTTAACCGGAACTGGAAACGAAAATTAGGCCAGTTTTTTTGGTATAGATATTTTTCTAAACACTTTTTTAAATTTTGAGTACATAGCGTTGTAGTGAATCTAAAAACAAATCAAATGATTTTTTTCCGGAAGTTAGGTAATTTTAATTACATTTAATGAGTAGTAAAGTAAAGCTGGAAATTATAAATAAAATTTTAACTACGCCTATCAATTAGCTCGTGAGTGCATTACCTATTTGGCGGGCGCCAACCAAAGCCTTGGATCTGCAGCGGGCGGCTTGTACCAGCTGGAGATGACTAGGTGTAAATTTCAATCACTTCTTGACGAGAGAATATTTGAAATGTAAAAAGAATGGGAAAGTACCAGCGACCTGTTTCGCCCATTTTTTTCTGTACGTGGGCAGCAACAGTCTAATGTTTTCTCGGATGTTTTTCTTTTTGCTGACCTATTTGTTCCTATACAATGCTCAACCAATAGCTTCCAATAATTTTCTGTGGCGTTCTGCAACTTGAAATATCGTTATATTCGCGGCATATATTCCGTACATTTCTTTATTTTTTCTTCATCTAATATTAAATTTGGTAAGTATTCCTTTGCAAACTTTTCCATCTCAACATCATTCTCTTGGAACTTACTTAGGGAATGTATGTTATCAAATCCGGTATAGATTAGTAATTGTGTTAAATATTTTGATAATAAGATATTACATTCACTTCAAATTTTATGAAAAAAATCCATTGCTGAAAGCGAAGATCAAGAAATCTTACTACGATGGTTAGGCTAAATACTCCTCAAGGTAAAGCTTACAGTGGTACACTTTCATAAGTACATTCTAAATGATATGAGATATGAGGATTAATAGTCTTACATAAATTATAGACACATTACGCACATTGAAAACCAAAAATAAATTTGTATTTATCTTTAATAGGCGTTATTGAATGGTGGCATTTCTCATGCTTGTAGGAACTTCCCCTTTAACTGCGTGACCTTCCACAAGTTGATGCCGTCGGTAATATACGAGTTGATAGGCTATTCTTTTAATATGATATTCATATAATACTTGTTAGTAAATAAAACAATAATTATGTAGTAAACACTAGCTAAATAAAAATGACCTGGGAATTAATTACGTACTTTTTAATGGGAAGTATATTATAGCACTTTTGAAAAGATGGTCCTAGCTTTGGACTTACAAACTATAAAATGGCAGATTCGCACTTTGGATAAGGTATATTTAAACTTTAAGCTTAGCCACTATAAAATGGCACATTCCCACTTTGGATAAGGTATATTTAAACTTTAAGCTTAGCCACTATAAAATGGCAGATTCGCACTTTGGATAAGGTATATTTAAACTTTAAGCTTAGCCACTATAAAATGGCACATTCCCACTTTTGATAAGGTATATTTAAACTTTAAGCTTAGCCACTATAAAATGGCACATTCCCACTTTGGATAAGGTACATTTAAACTTTAAGATAAGTATTTATATGTTTCTATTTAACATAAGTATTATGTTACATAAGTACTATTATTATGTACGCACTTTAAAACAGACCAAAATAGAAATCAATAACGAAACATAAAAATTGTAACCTTATACAAAAAGAATTCACGAAAACTAATTATTATTGGATTATTAGGGCCTTTTTGGCTATGGGTGGCCGTCCTCTCTTTCTCTTTTGCCCAAGAGGTACACTTTTCGCTTCAAGGGGCACCTTTGCTTGTCCCAAAATGACTAACAGACCTAAAGAATGTTTACATACGTACTGTTTTAAAAAACTTGAGCAAGTGCACCGCGACATCATCTTTTCATTTTCAGAATAGCTAGTTATTTTTATTAATTTACGAGCTTTACGGAAACTCAAAACTTTCCCATTTCAAATAGGTATCCTTCCAGATCTGCACTTCTTCTTGTGTCAAAACTTCTTCTGTAGCATTCGTTGATTTTGTATAAAAGATGGCCTTTTCATCCTCTTTTTCTTCAAACATTTTCGGTGTGAGTCTAACCCGTTGATAAGCATCAGTCCAAATTTTTGTTGTTAATTTTATGGTTGAAGCAAATGGCTTGTGATTAGGGTTTTCCGGATTACGTTCATATGACCATTTTTCGACTAAAGATCTTTTCAAAACTTCCATAAACTGACCCACAGGAAGTCGCTCTATTAGAGTGTGTTCCTTTTTTATAATGGCGTTTGTTGATTCCAGCCCATTGTTAGTACTTGGAAATTGATCACATGCACCTTCATATCAGAATCGATGTACTCCAAGCCATGTCTTTTCGAAATACTCTACAAAGTCCTTTATATATATATAGAGTCACCCATATCATTCCATTTTTTTTAAAATAGACTTGTAGCGACTGTAAAAGTTTCATCGTCGGTGCAAAGTTGCAGAGCATAAATATCTCTAATTTCATTTTTTTCTTTTATCTTCCGTATCGTTGACTCAATGTTTTTCAAAACATGAAAGAAACATTGAAGTCGTCGAGCAGGTGTGCCAAATACTGCTTTAAATCCATTTGTGATTGCCATACTTGCATCTGCAAGGAATACATTTGGTTCTCAAATAGTTTCATGTATGTTTAAACACGATTGTTTCATTGCATTAAATATAAATGTGAAATCAACTTCTGTTTCGTTATAACAGACTGGAACAACAAGTGGGTGAAATACTCTGCAGAAGTCTGATGTT
The DNA here is from genome assembly GCA_958336395.1 of Ctenicera cuprea. Classification (NCBI taxonomy): domain Eukaryota; kingdom Metazoa; phylum Arthropoda; class Insecta; order Coleoptera; family Elateridae; genus Ctenicera; species Ctenicera cuprea. The sequence continues at coordinate 22,904,625 of OY284488.1, read as the reverse complement.
CCGACTACCAGTACAGGATAACCCTGCCAAACCAATTTGTATGTGGCATCGGCTTGGATTTTCTTAGTCATCGTTAAAATTTGCAGAAGTCTTTTGGTGGATAAAACAATTTTCAAATCCTGCTTCTGCGAGCCCGTGTCATCAACTTCGATTTTGAAATCTAAACAAAGGGAATATATTATAGCACTTCAACCCCTTCCCCTTTCACCCCTTCCCCTGGAGCAATATCGCCCAAAAACAATCCGAACCTGAACGTTTGGCAAGCATAAAGCAAACATATGGTCAAGTAAACAAACCAAAAGAACCATAGATAATAAAACGATAAGTTTACCTAAAACAAACGGCTGATCCTCATTAGTTGGAATTGTTGAGTTGAAACTGCACCAGTTGTGCAGTTCTCCTGCAGAAATAGTGGACGATCCAAGAGTTTTTGAGCGTACTGAAGTTAAAAATGTTTTTAGCTGCGATTTCACAGGTGGTTGCTCATTCCGGCTTCGGAAGGCTGCGATGATGGCATTAGGTTTTTTGATGCCGTCAATATATAGCTGACGCACTAACAACTTTGCTGATGATGAAAGCCCTCTACTGTTGTCTACATGATTGGCATGCTCATCTTCTGTTTCGAAAAGAGTCACTTTCATACACTCAGAGTGGTACAATAAATACTTTCCCGCAGGACATTCGTTCTTTCTGTATCGACCACCTGTACATCTGAAGGTAACTTTCAATCCTTCCGTTGATTTGTATGAAGTAGTTTTCTTCCAAAATTGTTCCCTTTCAATGAAGTCATCAGCTTCTTTCGCACTATTAAAAACGGGGAATGGTAGTTTAGAGAAATTGTTCTAACTTTGGACAGACAAACTATAAAATGGCAGATTCGCACTTTGGATAAGGTACATTTAAACTTTAACCTTACCTATTAAACACAGTTTTTTGATGCCACACTTTCTTCTTCACGGGCTTTCGCTTTGCAGGAATTGCACTGTCCGTGTCGGATTCATCTTCATCAGATTGCACATTGACAATAAATTCTTTACACAGACTCATTATTACACTTCAAGCTGCACACTGTCGTTAACAAAGTTAAGAAAGTTACATGTCATCGTTTATTCGTTGCGTTCCGCACACGTTCGGCTGTATGATTCATCGGCTGCACGTTTCAAAGTACAATGTATCGTTTGTTAGTGCAACCCTTTTTTAAGAGCGTATTAAAATTATTTAAAAGTGGAATATTTTTCTTTAAAGTCGGAAACTTTTATAATGAGCCATAACTATTTTTTAATGTTCTGACAGATTTAATAGGAGTTAATGTTGTTTTTTCACAGTGCATTTTCTATTTCGAAAGTGACATAATTATATATAGTGCATTTTTTTTCTGGAAAGTTTGAAATATTTTTATATTGTTTCACTATATTTTTAAAAAGGGATATATATTATTTTTCGTGCATTACTTTTATAAAAAGTTTCAAATATTTTTTTACTGTTTATTCATTTCTTTTCAAAGCTATTTTGGTCTATTTTAAAGTGTGTATAATTCTAACCCCTTTTTAATTTCGTCCTAAACGGGAACAAACTTGGTTTTAACTAGTTCATATTATCTATGTACAGTAACAGTAATAACAAATACAAAATTAAGACTTAGCTTTTGTCTAGCTTCTTATTTTAGACTTATTTTAATTGATTTTCGTTGTATTGCCGTGATTGCCCTGTTTGCCGAGTTATTGCCGTGTTTGCCTAGGTATTGCCTTGTTTGTCGAATTATTGCCGTTATTGCCGAGTGATTGCCCAAGTACTGCTGAAAATTTGTACACCTGTTGCCGCTAGTGAGACACCCCTCGGCTTTACTGTTAGGATAACAGTAACAAGGCACTCCATAAATTGTTAATTTGAGTTTGCTGCATTTAGGATAAAATTATGCAGTTGTGACCTATTATGACAACAATTGCAATAAAAGCCTCCTTTATCTCTCATGAAAGAAAATTATAATTAAAAGTTTTTGTGTCGTATCCTGATTTATTATTAATTCTGATAAAAATTACATGCTGCTAACCATTAGCCTTTATTAAGGCTATAAAGCAAACTGCAACAAAGTCCACATGTCACTTATGACAATTCACATTTAAAGTAAATGAACTATAGTTTTTATTTTTTTTGTGAAAATATTTTTTTTTGCTACACTTACGGGGGCCATTGAGTGCTAGGGTCATCTGACCTTTCATCTAACATGCACTAACATACACATACACATCAAAGGCGGCCCTGGCCGGAAATCGAAACCGGATTGTTCGGTAGAGCAGTACCGAAACCAGCGGCTTCAACTGGCAACTACCGCCCGTCTCAATTTAGTTCTTATGCTGATGTAGTTGTTTAGTAGCAATAACATTAATTAATATTCTACTTCAGTGGCGGCTCGTGTATGATATAGTAGGAGGGCAATTTATGAAAGTATGTGAAAAATGCACCGAAAGTAAATTTTTCAAAAGTGTCCTATTTGAACGTGTTTTAAGAGCACACTAGATTTTAGAGTAGGTAATCTTTAAAAAATGTCAAGTTTTACATTTCTTTTGCAGTAAAATTTAAAACTTGAACAGTAAAGTGACAGGTAATAACTTTTATTCACAATCAAGTAGTAATATGTCACTTTCCGGCTTTTAAAAAGTTGGGAAGTCATACCTTGTGTACCTAGCCGGAAAAGTCTTTTCCGGCTAGCTGGAAAAGACTTTTCCGGCTACTTAAACGTCACTTTTTAACAGCTTAAATGTTAGTGTCATTTTGAGAGTCGAATTGTAATAAAACTATCCACTATCAGATTTAATGTTTTATTTAATAAAAAACTAAACAATAATTTATTAAATTATTAAAACCACTCGTACACTCTAACTCACTATCAGACATAATATGCGTTAAAATGATAATAGTTATCAAAGCAAATAATTTGAAACTTGTACTGACAGAATCGATAAAAATGTTGACATGTTACCTAGCAACACTTCCACAGATCTCTTTGTTAAAGTAGACTAATCAAATTATGATAAAACTATCAATAAACATTAATGGAAATTATGTTTAAAACTCAATAATTAATTAATAACTAATTGTGAATAAAACTGATTGTGAATAATAGTATATTATGCAACAAGTTTTAGAAACGGCATTTTAGTCACGAGTTTTATTAGGCACGATCGGAGCGTAGCGGAGCGAGTGTTTATTAAAACTAGTATCTAGAAAAGTTTCTAAAACGAATTGCATACTATGCTTTTTCTACGACCATCACAAAAATACTAAAATTTGGAAATTATTTTATTATCTTAAGCAATATTAATTATTTTGACAGATTGATGACAAGTGATGACTAACTTGATTTTCAGTTGATTTTCAATTGATTTTTGCCATTAAAAACCTAGAGCTAACTTCACCCCGTGACTAAAGCGCACATTAAAAACCTAGAGCTAACTTCAGCCCGTGACTAAAGCGCACAAAGTCACGGCTTGTCGAGGTGTGTTTAAAAGGTCACTTAGCGTCATGAAAACATATGCGATAAACGGCATTTTAAACACGGAAGTAGAAAAAATATACAAACCTCCGTGAAAAGTATTCCTGTCTCGAGAATTAGTTGAGCAAGGCGCGAAGCGCCGCGGTCAACTACCATATCCCTCGACAGAAATGAAACACTTTCCACCTCGGTATGTAATATACTATTGTTGACTTACCTTAATTAATTTGTTTAAAAATAAAATCTATGCGCCTTTCTTACTGGTATGTTCAACCACTGGTTTACTAATTTCTTTTAGTAAAAGTATTTATTCTCTTTAGAGTTGAAAACCACCGTTCACTACCTGCCGACGTCGTTGGAATTGTGCAAATTATTTTTCACGCTACCGGCAAGGTAAATAGACGATACATCCATAGCTACAAAAGATGAAAATGGCCAATAACATTCGTTCACTTTTTGCCCTTGACTACGGAACTTAATGGTGTTATTTACATTCCTAGGATAATAATGTTGATTTTAACTGTTCGTTGATATGGTAACAAGCACAGGCAACTTAGAATAATGGGGCTTTTAAAAAATAATTCCGATGACAGCAGTCAAAACGAACTTTTAAAAATATGATTAAATTTCCACCTATAGCGTGAAAAGTTTAATAAGTAACACGGAATGTATCGACTATTAACATTCTCGGCAGACCACAAGCTTCGGCTTCGCCTCGGCTCGTATTTACCTACCTCGAATGTTAATACGTCTTTACATTCCTTGTTACTTAAATAACTATTTCACGCTACAGGCAAGGTAAATAGTCGATACATCCATAGCTACAAAAGATGAAAATGGGCAATAACATTCGTTTACTTTTTGCCCTTGACTACGGAACTTAATAGTGTCATTTACATTCCTAGGATAATAATTAAAGCAACAAGGTACAGATTCCAATATTTTATTTCAACAAGCACAGGCAACTTAGAATAATGGGGCTTTTAAAAAATAATTCGGATGACAGCTGTCAAAACGAACTTTTAAAAATATGATTAAATTTCTACCTGTAGCGTGAAAAATTTAATAAGTAACACGGAATGTATCGACTATTAACATTCTCGGCAGGCCACAAGACTCGGCTTCGCCTCGGCTCGTATTTACCTACCTCGAATGTTATTACGTCTTTACATTCCTTGTTACTTAAATAACTATTTAAGTTTAGCCAGTTCTACAAACGCGTCACTTCACGTCACTTTTTCATAAAAACACTAGTGTCAATTTTTATGGCAATTCCCAACAAACTATTCAATAAACCATATAATAATTCCAATAAAATACAACAGTGGTTAAAATATAACCCATCGTCTTTTACAACATAATAAGTACTAACGCAATAAATGGATTCCATTCCAGACCCCCTGACCTTCAGCTGTAAATTAGATCACCGCCGCCTTCTCCAATTTCCGTAAAGTTTATACAAACCATAAAATAAGTGGCTTTTATCAATGACAGAGGTATGTGCACCTATACTATTCCCAATTATAAACAGATTGGCAAGGTAATATAATGCCCTACCGCTAACCCACGCGACCATATTGAAACGTCGTAAACCCCTTATCCTCACTGCAGCGTGCAGTTCTTTTTGGGATGTCAGTTTTACAAATATCCCGCCTCTACCCGTTTCAAAAAAATTGTTTTTTATTGTGTGTCTCATTTGTAAAGTCTGAATAAGGCTACGTCAAACTAACTTCGTGCTACTAACGATCTCAATAAAATTTGTTTTCTTGGATTTTCAATTATATAAAATTTTTAAACAACAAAAATAGAAGAAAACAAATACAAATAGCTGGGAAGACAGTGTTCCGTTGCCCTCCCTGTACCAGCCGCCACTGTTTCACTCGCATTGTAACAGCCGATGGCTGTTTATTTTTAGGCTCCTAATCAATTAGACCCTGACTGGCTGCTATAATACCACAATATACTTATTCATACAGTAGCGAAAGCAAAGGTCACTTATGGTAATTATAGCACCAAGCGGCGAACAAGTTACACTAAAGTCTTACAGCTAACGGTAGTAGTGTTTCTCTGCTTTTTGAACGTTATAAGAACAATTTTCAAGTTGTTTGCCAGTGTTTTTATAAAAATTTGATTAGTGGTATAACAATCTATTATGAGAGTCTCGAAAGGAAGCGCATGTTCCGCCTTGAACTGCGAAGACAACAAAGGAAAAAATCCTAACCTTAGTTTTTTTACATTTCCCAAAGATCCAAAAAGGTAATAAATTCTAATAAATATGAATACATTAAAGTTTGACTTTCTCGTCGTTCTAGATCAAAACAGTGGGTTGTAAACTGTAGACGTGAAGATTTGCGTGAAAAGGAGGTGGGATATTTGAATAAAAACTGCATTTTGAAGATTTGCAGTTTATAAATGTAGAGAAGAAGAAGTTGGTTCACAACGCAGTACCAACAATATTTCAAATTAAACCCTCCTAAACCACTTTTGTGGAAAAGAAAACTACCAGCGCTTCGAATAATAAAGCCTTGTTAATATAGGTATTATTTAATGTTTAATGTATAAATCAAAACTTATTTTGTTAATAAATCATATTACTGGCATATATTTGTATTATTTAAAAACCATTATATAATGTAGCTCGTAATTTTTCTATTTTGCTTGTTAAAAATATGGTAACAACAACGAACTGGATTGGAATTTAAAGCCCGCCATAATTTAAACGATAGTTTAACTTGTTGACCACTTGGAGCGCCACTAGTTACAGCTTACCCAGGCGTTATATGGGCGCTTTCGCTACTGTGTAAATACATATACTGTGATAATACTTTTTAGTTAACTTTGGTGTTATCGGTGCTGTATAACCATAACAACACGTCAGCAAAAATTTTTATTTTTACATTTAATAACACTGGTCAACAAATTTGTAGCTTTTTATTTTTTCTTTACTATTTATATACAATTTATTTTAGTTTTCTAGTTCTAATTACAATGTTAAAAGGAAATTACTTCTAGCAGGTCAGGTTTTGAAAAAGTTAATTTAAAGAATGATTAAAAGATATTACACATAATAACTAATAGGTGCATTATTGCATTACAATTACAATGTTTTTCTCTTCACTTTCCTTTAGTATGGGGCTGTGGAATTTTCTGATATCAATGTCCAGCAGTAATTGGCAAGCATTTTGCTGTTCCACTTCCCTTGTTAACGTTTTTCGATAGTGGCAATATCTTGATGTCGTCACCAAGATTTGGAGGAAAAAATCCAAGTGGGAATCTAAGAAGTATTTTAAGGCTCATGTTACAACCTAGTGCTTGATAACTCCTAAGCCGTTCACCGACAGTATCTTTGTAGTTTTCAGATTTTGTATTTCTCAAAAAGTTTTGTTTTGCCGCTTTAAAAACATTCCAAGCAGAACGTTCTAAGTCGCTTAGAGCCTCTTCAAATTCTGTATCTCGCAATAATAGATTAATTTGGGGTCCTACAAAAATACCCACTTTAATTTTTGCATCGGTGATATTGGGAAATTTTTGTTTGAGATATTGAAATTCATGTCCTTCTTTGTTCATGGCTTTGACAAAGTTTTTCATCAAACCCAATTTTATATGTAAGAAAATTTTGTCACGCTCGACTAGTGCCGGATGGATTGTTCTTTTGCCCACGAATATGCTGCTTTCTTGGTAGCCATTGTTTAACAGTCTAATGAGAATTTCTTGCTCGGCTGTCCTACTCACAAATGAAACAACAACGCTCCATGTATCCAAGTTGTAAACCAAGCAGAATTGCCACAACTTTTAAATCAGCACTGATATACCATTTATACTTTCTATAATTAATTTTGTCAAGAAAGCATACCATATTTTCATAGGATTCCTTTATGTGATCAGCATGTCCACTTCTGCATTGTGTTCATAGCCTAATGCAATCATTAAATTGTCAATATTATTGCAGAAGAAAGACCCTCTTTAGTTGAGCAATACTGAGACAATTCTTTCTGACGATTGCAATATACTATAATACGCGTATCTGAAGCTAACAACTTCCATACTTGTAGTCTTGATCTCAGTATCTCTGCTTGAGTTCTTGATAAATTCAAATCTCGAACCAGGTCATTCAGGTCTTCTTGAGATGGTAAAAATTCCTCATCATTGTTTGACAGTTCTTCAGTTGCTTCTTCTGTTTCTGTATCCACTTGTCCTTCTTTCAGTTTTAGGAGTCCACGATTTGTCTTGATTTTTAATTTTAACACCAAAATATAATAATAGCAGTACGCTTTTTCTATTGTAGATGTAATATTTCACTTAAGTTACTGAATAGTTAATTCGCCACAAACATAACAAAAACTGTTCGGATCATTTATACACTTACGATACATTGTCAATATAAAACACAACAGATTTTCACAAACTGACTCAATTCAATTTAAATACTCGTAATAATCTTTCTGTACCTTCTTATATACCCACATAATATCTATCTACGATTTTCCGAAATATGATTGGTTTAAAAGCAAAGAGACTTATGGTTGTGACGTAGAAAACATGGCAAAACTTGTTCAGACCTGTTCAAACAAGTCAGGCAATACAAGATTTCTTTCAGTATTTAACATTAATGCGGTATTAGAGTGTTACAGTATGATTTGACAGTTGCCTGCATTTATAGAACACCTGATATTAATGTCGGTACATTTTTGATTATTTCGAAAAATTTTTGAATGTACACTTCAATGACAAAAATCTTGTGATATGTGGTGATTTTAATGTTAATTTATTAGAATATTCTTCCGAATCTAGAGATTTCGTTAATCTGTTAAAAAGCTATAATTTGTTTACGGTTATTAGTGAGCCCACACGAATGACTCGTAGAAGCTCTTCTTGTATTGGTAATTTTGCTATAAACGGTACAAATAGAGATATTTCTTATGAAAACATTGACATAGATTTTTCTGACCATCATGCTCAAATTCTTCACATTAACTATCAAAATATGTACAATAATGATCATGATTTAAAGCAGTGGCCCAGACACTATATGCAACGAAAAATTTTAACAAATTCAAGCAAAAATTAGTAGAAAAAAAATTGGATATAATTTCCAGTCTCAATAATGTCAATGATATGTGTGATTTCTTTTTTGGTTCTGTTAGGGGTGCCTTTGAAAGTTCATACCTCTTAAAATTAACAAATGTTAAATATACCAAAAAAACCTGGACAGCTAAAGGTATTAAAATATCCTGTAATACAAAACGTGAACTACACGTTAGAAAAAGTTTTGTTAATCCTACATTGGATTTATATTATAAAAAATACACAAATATTCTACTAAATTAATTATATTAGCAAAAAGGCTTAACATAGACACGCGAATTAAAAATTCAGACAATATAGCAAAAACTGTATGGGAAGTTGTTCGGGATGAATTAGGTGGGGCAACTTCTAATGAAAATTTTATTTTTAAAAATGAAACTGAAGTTACTAAAAATTCGTCTGTCATTGCAAATAGTTTTAATAATTATTTTATCAATTTAATTGAAAAGTTACGTTGTAATATTCTGACATCCACTAGTTTACGTCATTTTTTAAATAACTTAAAAATAAATAACAGTCACTCTTTTTACCTACCTCTCGTTAATAAAAACGAGCTATCGAAAATTTTATAATAATTTAAATAATACCAATACTGGTTGGGATAATATACCCATCAAAATAGAAAAAAAATCCTTAGATGTTCTTAGAAAACCTTTGACTATTCTTATTAACTCTTGCTTTGATGCTGGTTTTTCCCCTAACTGTTTAAAAACATCCCTTATCACGCCCGTTTTTAAATCAAAAGATAAAACATATTAAAAATTATAGGCCGATTTCAATACTTTCATCATTTTCAAAATTTTTTGAAATTACAATTAAAACTAGATTAATAAGCTTTTTTAATAATAACCATTTTTTTTAGTAATAGTCAACACGGTTTCCTTCCAAGAAAATCAACTGCTTCAGCTCTCTTAAACATTTTGAGGTTTACATACAGAGCAATAAATAACAAACAATTTACAGCTAGCATAAATTGTGAACTTTGAAAGGCATTTGACCTGATAGACCATAATATATTACTGGACGAACTAGAAGTATATGAAATTAGAGGTAATCCTTTATTCTTACTTAGATCTTACTTATCAGACAGAGAGCAATACATCCAAATTTCTAATACATCGGCTTCTATTACTCAATGTTATACATCTAACAATAAATCAGTGTACCGCAAGGGTTAATATTAGGCCCATTACTCTTTATAATTTTTGTTAATAATTTGCCTTTTAATATCGATTTTGATGTCATGATGTATGCAGATGACACAAATATTAATATTAAAAGTGATAATCAATTAAATTTGCAAAGAAATATAGCCACTGCTTTAAATCAATTATCTGCCTGGTTTAATGCCAATAAATTAATTTTGAATGTTGATAAAACAAATATTATATATTATAATTCAACCAATGATTTAAAAGTTTATTACGGTAATACCACAATAACTTCACTTAGTTCGTGACAATTATTAGGCTTAACATTAGGCAACAAACTCACTTGGGATAAACACATTCAACTACTACTAGGAAAGCTAAGCAGTGCCACTTTTTCTTTAAAAAAATAAAAACAATATGTAGTCTTGAAACATTAAGATCTGTCTACTTTGGTTATTTTCAGACAAGGGCGACTATGGATTGCTTTTGTGGGGTCACTCGCCTCTTACTAGTTCTAAATTTGTAAAACTACAAAAAGAGCCCTAAGAACTATTGCCGGTGTTAAAAAAGAGATTTTTGTAGACCATTTTTTAGTAAATTGAAAATAATGACATTGCCAAATTTATATTTAATTAAGACCTTAACTTTTGTTCATAATAACAAAAACTTATTCAATTTGAACATGGACTTCCACAACTATCCAACTAGAAATAACTGTGAAATTCCTCCTATTAAATGTAATTCGAGTATTTATACTAAATGTTTTCTAAATGCTGGTATTAAGTAACGGGTGTCCAGAAAGTCTTTCAGTCCTGGGCGGCTATGGATTGTATAACGTATGTCTTTAGATATCTTTGCCGAAATTCTTGTTTACACGCATTGATGAAATAATTCCTATTTCCGTTTTCTAATTGTTGACCATTGCGAAAATAAGATTTCACAATAAAGGTTTTTTGTTCTTGCGTAAACATTTTAAACAAGAAATATGCAGAAAGTAAATAATTCAAAATAAAAACCTTTTAATTTAAATTGACTTTGACTTATGTCAAATAAATTACTTAGATATGACTAATAAAAGACATGCGTTATACAATCCATAGCCGCCCTGACTGAAAGACTTTCTGGACACCCATTACTACAATAAATTACCACTGGAAGTTAGAAATGTAAATAGCAAAAATAAATTTAAAACAGTCGTCAAAAATATATTAACGAAAAATGTCTTCTACTCAGTGGTTGAATACCTGCAATGTGGAGATTTGCTGTGACAGTCTAATACACACATTAATATTGTTTTGTTTGTTTTATATTATATATGCATGTATTGTAACCAATAAATTGTTAATAGATACCATATATCTCAACAACAATAAAGCTCTATCTAAAACAGAAAATGTCAAATCCAGTAAAAAATTAATATATTTTAGGAGAAAAATATTATTGAAAATTTCTCGAAATTCTGACGTGGTAGAAAAAATGGGCGAAACAGGTCGCTGGTACTTTTCCATACTTTTTACTTTTTAAATACTCTCGCGTCAAGAAGTGATGGAAATAGTTATAACAGCTTTATTTATACAGTTATGAAAAATATGCAAAGAATGAAAAATATTTATTTTTATTAGAGCTGATAGGCGTAGTTAAAATTAGGTAACTGCCGGAAAACACGTTGTTGATATTAAAAAGTATCGTATTATTCTTTAATCTTCAAAATTGTTGAAAATTCTTGCTGATCCTAATAAAGTACTACAAATAGTCTATCGAACTGATAAAAGTTTATAACGATCGGCGTTTGCGTTTAGAAATAAAAAATTAATCAATTTCAAAATTTACAAAAATTCCTAGAGAGCGTCAGAGCGAAATTTGGGAAATTAATAAAGAACAAATTTTGTAGTTCATTGCAAGCTCTATCGGCTCAAAAAGTTAAAAAAATGGTGTGGGCAGTTTTGGAGGAAATTTTTTTTTGAAAATTCCAAAATTTTGAACCGCTAGAATATTTACAATTTTCATTTTTCCAAAAATTTTTTACATCACTTGATTATACTTATTAAGGGCTATCAATTTGTATTGATTGGATATTTTGTTTTTGAGTAATTGGGTATTAAAATTAAAATTTTCAAAAGTTCATAGGGGCCTTCATTTTAAAGATTTGGAAAAAAAAAACTTTCATTTGTCTTTAGATGCACTACAACACTATGTATTCAAAATTTCTAAAAAGGGTTTAGAAAAAAATCTATAACAAAAAACAGGTCTAATTTCCGGTTCCGGTTCCGTTTAACAACCTTACAAAGAACTACCTGCAACTAAAATACTCCCACACACCAAATTTTATAAAAATTGGTCAAGGGGTTCTTGAGACATAGGGGAACGAACGCACTCGCCCACCCATTCACAGACAGACATTTATTAAACACCACTTTTTTGAGTTCCTTGGACGCCAAAGCGCGTATTTCCGTTAAAATCTGAAATTCGAAAATTTGCATGAAATCATAACTTTCCTTACTAGAAGTGTGGGTAAGTAAAAATTGAAAATGTTTTCAGAATCAACATGAATAAGTACATACGGTACATGTATGAGAGTGTAAGAAGAAAAACCGGTTGTTGACCAGTGTAATTAATTAACGCGTTAGTATGTTAGTACCAATAGTAAATACAAAAAATAATTATACTAAATAATAATTTAATGTTTTTGTTCATGGAATATTTTAACAAATTATCACTCACGAATTAAAAATTATCTATAATTCTGTCTTTCATTGGCGAACTCAATTGTGTTAATGCACGGTAATATCACTCGTTTAATAATACTTTTTAATTCACATGTAGTATTGCTGTTGATAATCACTTGGCGTGGTTGTTTTCTTTGCATCTTCTGTTGGGTATTTTTTTTTGTTGTTCAAGCAGAAAATACTAGTTTTATTTAATTATCCAAATTACATAAATGCTGCCCATATCTGTTAATTTTAAAAATGCATGTTTATTATTATTAAGACATTGACATTTAATTGTTTTGCAGGAATATTGTATCAACTGTAAATCTTAATTGCAAACTGGATTTAAAGAAAATAGCACTGCATGCTCGTAATGCAGAGTATAATCCAAAACGTTTTGCAGCTGTGATAATGAGAATAAGAGAACCAAGAACTACCGCATTAATATTTTCTTCTGGTAAAATGGTTTGTACAGGTGCTAAAAGTGAAGAAGATTCAAGATTAGCTGCCAGAAAATATGCCAGGATAATTCAAAAGCTGGGTTTTCCAGCAAAGTTTTTAGATTTTAAAATACAAAATATGGTTGGTAGTTGTGATGTTAAATTTCCTATTAGGTTAGAAGGGTTAGTTTTAACTCATGGATCTTTCAGTTCATATGAACCTGAATTATTTCCTGGTTTAATTTACCGCATGGTCAAACCTAGAATTGTACTTTTAATTTTTGTGTCAGGCAAAGTTGTATTAACTGGGGCAAAAGTTAGACAAGAAATATATGAAGCCTTTGACAACATTTATCCTATTCTTAAAAGTTTCAAAAAACAATAATTGCATTACATTTGATCAGTTAGTAATTAGTATTTTCCCAGAACCTCCAGTAACCAGTAATATAAGTAGTATTTATGTTGGCTGTAAATGGACTGAAGATATGCATTATTTTAATAAGTGCATGTGGTTTTCCTAATCCATTCATTGTTCGTAGTGGTATATCATTTAGTTATAAATTATTCAAACACAAACTTGACAGTATCTTAAGGTATGAATCAAAAGTATCTAAACATAAACTAGTATGTAGTTATCATTAATAGTAAGCTAGAAATGAAAAATATTATAATGCAAATGCAGAATTGTACCTGCAAATTGGAATATTTGAAAAAATGTCCACATTTTTTATCTAAATCAAAATAAACCTGGTGAAAATGAATCATATTAATAATTCTATGGGTTAATCTTCATTCATGAGAGGCTGCATTTTGTACCACCGTTGCGTTCATTGTATTATAAAATTTCGTGCACTTATCAAAGATTCCAATATTAAAAACTATAAAATGATTGTAAATATAATAGGTAACGTTTTAAAGTAATAAATAAAACAATAAATACCTATGGAGCGACTTCCTAAAAAATTACTCCATTCCCATATTTATTCAGGTTTTTGTTTTTTAATACAGGTTTAATTAAACTTTGCAATCTTGCTGCAAACATTGTATGAGTCTGCAATTAAATAGTAAACAGGTTATATCCAATAACTGTAAGCTGTTCTAAAAAATAAATTTTGTTATATACATTAATTTCATTTTATTGTAGTTTCCAGTAGGAACACTAGTTGTCTAATCTGCAGTAACCAAAATGAACTAATTTTTATGAAAACAATGTATTAAAAAAACAGTGATGTGAGTCTCGGTATTTTACCAATCGGTAAAATGGTAAAATGGTATTTTACCGGTAAAGTAAAATCACATTTTACCGGTAAAATGGTAAAATCATTTCGAATTGCCGCGCGCAGGCGCAGATATTCGTCGTACTCCAAAACAAAACATTATTTTTCTTGGAAAGGGCCAGAAATGTTTTGTGGTAGGAAACCTAAATAAAGAGTAATTTCTTTAAACCAATCATATTATAATATAATAATATATACTAAATATTTTTTATTTTTGTTATTAAAAGTTACATCAATTACATTTATTAAGTTTGTTTAACTTTATGTTTATATGCATAAGTTTATTTTATTTTATGTTTATTGCGATTTATATCTTCGTATTTTTTATTTTCGTTATCACATTTTGCTTTGTATTTAATTTAGGTATACTTTAATAATTTTAACTGTAACTGTAAGTTACATAACCCTTATATTTTTATAAACTATAAATAATTGTATTTTTGTGTTTTGGTATCAAGTATTAAGTAGACCTGTTGAGTATCTAGTATCAAACTAAATGGTTTTTCATAAGGAATCCAATGATCCATCATTTTTGACGTGAAATTAATTTTACCGGTATTTTACCGGTAAAATAATGATTTTACTTACCGTTTTTTATTTTACCGGTAAAATCACATCACTGAAAAAAAATAATATTACATCTAGATCTGGCCAGCAAAGAGGGTTAGGAAATGGCAACAGTGAAACATGTTCAAGTTTCAAATAAATTAGGCCAGTTGAATTAAGACTCGTTTTATTTATTTATTTATTTATAGCCCTTCACGATTATACAATTCTAGTATAAAAAGAATTAGGTGATTTAAATAATGTAAAGTAAAACTTAGTTATTATTTGCTTTGACATTCGCCCAACGTTTAGCAACCTACTTAAATATAAGTTAAATCAAAAAATTAAAGTTAATAAGTTAATTAAATTTACGGTGATACATCCCGTTGCCGGGCAAAGGCCTCCCCATAAGTACGCCATCTTTATCTTTCGCTCGTTTTAGGAGAATTTAAAAAAATTTAGAAAGTTTTGAAATTCGGCAGAGCTGTTTGTATGGACTTGCTGTTGAACTTGTAAAAAGTCCTAAAAAATTCAAGGTGAGGCCATCTTGGAAAAAGTTGCCACTGCCCTGGTTAAAACCCTAACGAATTGCGAGAGGTTGTAGGAAACATCATATATTCTTCTGTTATTGACCCACTATACCAGAGTTGGGGAAGTCTTTTTTATTAAGAACTTTTAAAAAGTACAGTTCTTTGTCTGAAAAAAGAACGTTTAAAAGTTCAAGTTTATGGTTTTTAGTTTTAAAGTTTGGAGAAATAAAAAAGATTTAAGTTTTTTGATTTATTTTAAATTTTATCAAATGTTAGGTACTATAACGAAATCCAAAAATAACGAATATCTTCTTTATTGATACGTATTTACAAATTAATAAATTTTCAAAATTGTCTGTTAATTTTAGAAAAATTAGACAACGGGAAAGCATTATTTATCACTTTAATTTCCGAAGACTGCATATTTAATAAAACAAATGGACCGATTACTTCTCAAAATGTGAATGAATTCCCAGGAACTTGAAATTTTTAAAAGTCTTTCCCCAACACTCCACTATACCTCCCATTGATTATACACTGTGTCTATAAAGTAACACCCCCCCCCCCCCCAACTAACTTTTGAACATTGGAAAGGTCTTTTAATTCTGCGTCTGATCCTTGAGTTTCAAAGAAAAATATTCAGCCATAACAAAATGACAATGTTTGAAGATAAAGAAGTCTATTAAAAAAAACTAAGAATTAAAGCAAAAAGAAATTAAGTGTTCGAAATGTTCACCATTCACTTCTTGGCACATAAAAAGTCGGTTATGAAATTCCTACCTTACATTTTCATAAGTTTCTGGAGTGATATTTCTGCAAACTTCTGTAATGCGTTGCTCCAGTTCTTCAATTGTTTCTGGAGGGGTGCTGTACACTTTCGATTTCAGATATCGCCATAGAAAAAATCTAAGGAAGTTAAATCTGGGGAGCGAGCCGGCTATTCTACAGGCCCCCGCCTACCAATCCATCTTCCAAGAAAATGTTCGTTGAGAAAGTCAGAAACAGGCCTATAATAATGAGGCGGCGCGCCGTCTTGTTGGAACATAACGTTTTCAATATTATTTCCACCCACCTGAGATATTTGTGGGAAAATTTGGTCCTGCAAATGAAAAAGTGGACTACTGGATAAAAAAATCAATACAATTTTGAATTGAGCGAGTCCATTTGTTTAAAATCTGCCGTTTTGTTATGGCTGAATATTTACCTTTGAAATTCTAGGATCAGACGCAGAACTAAAAGACCTTTCAAATAAGGTGTCACTCGACCCTGGATAAAAAAATCAAAACATTCATTTGAAATCCGCCATTTTGTTATGACTCCTTTGAAACTCTAGGATCAGACGCAGAACTAAAAGACCTTTCAAATGAGGTGTCACACGACCCCCCTTTCTATTTAAAAAAAAAATTCGAAATGGCGCCCAGTCGCCATTTTAAATGACACCGAATTTAATTTTTGGCTAAAAAATAGTATTTCATTTCCCGTTAAAGTACACCAAATGTTGTAGTAAAATATCAAGCCGTTCAAAAGTTAGTTGGGGGGGATTACTTTATAGACAGACGGTATACACATGATACCTACCTACTAAGGCAGTTTGTAGAAAAGAGGGAGTACCCGAACTGTACGAAATTCGTTTCTACGTGAACAACAGCATAGGGATTGTGATAGCCAATCAACGACTTCAAAGTGTTAATACTATGTTTATATTTTGTCTCGGGATTTTTGCTACAAGATCCATGGTAACAGACGGTAATGCGAGTGTACAGCGTTTTGCTGCATCGTGAGGTCGAATCCCTGTACAGCTTATTTTTTTTTAATTTACACTGTCCATTTTAAAACGATGTTTTTATTAACAAACCAATTCCCTGTTTCTTCACCTCCATAACATAACCACTTGAAATATTGTCACCTTACAAATGAAGCATTTTTCGTTTTCAGCAATTATATTAACTACACATGCTGATAATTACTATGGACAGGTGGGATGGCCAATGATCTTCACTTAGGTAAGAAGCGTGAAAAAAACACCTTTCGCTGGATCGGCGTTGTAATAGGCACTCCATTGATTTCAGTTTGGTACGTCCACCTCTCCACGGAGATGTTCAAGGTTTACCTTAATTGGGACAATGGAGAACTGGGTTAGTGATTTTACGAACTGAAGTATTGTTAGCCCTCAGCATGGGTTCCTAACACCCGAGCGTCAGCCCATCCTCTGTAATGGGATCCCCACTCCCTGGCCGGTGCTATAAATATGTCTGCGTCCCAGTCACCACGTCGGGGTGATCCTAAGGGTTATAAATTTGCTTAGGCGATATACTGGGTGCTTGGAGGCTGATGACGTAGGCAGGTGAAGGTGAGCTCCAGAGAGGAGTGGCGTGGCTGCTGGCATTAGGGACCCGAGTCCTAGGAGTGAGGCACTTTGTTTTCCCACGCTCTCACTATCAAAATGTCGACCAGCTCGTGCATCTGCACATCCGACACTGTTGAGGAACCGGTCACAAAGATCAGATTGGCTACCACCCTATCTGTACGGCGCGTAGTTGACCAGCACTAGGTAGTAGGTACTGCGAGTAGCCCAACTGGTACGGGTAGCTTCGGCAGTTCCGAAAATTTCAACCAGTGATTTCATTGACTGGTACCACGGGGACCTGGACTGGACTAGTAAGCTATGTTTGAGCTCGGGCACTGATCTGCAGAATCAGTAGAGATTTATGTAATCTCCGTCTGCCAGTGGGACTTGGGGCTCCAGCCTGATGCCATGACTGGTAGCTTGTCCTCGTTGAACCGTTGTTAACTTGGTCAAGCGCGCTGATTGAGCATAACTCAATCGGGTCCGAAGAGGGACGTGGTGGATTAAAGCTCTTGCTAGGTGCCGCCACATTAAACAAAAGAGATTGGTTGTAATGGCCTCCTCACAGTCACTCTGTAGACAGTGGCGTAGCTGAAATTTATGAGACTTTTTTGGGGCCCTTTATTAACTAAAGGTAATTAATTACGCTTACCTTTACTATTGAAAACGACGACTTCGACGAACATTTTCCTTAGCGAAGTCGTCAATTATTTTATCCAGATCCAGTTTCCTTGCTGCCTGTTGCTCAATGCTTAATATGGCTAAGGCAGACAAGCGCTCCTGTGCCATTGAATTTCTCACAAGTTTTAACAATTTTTAATTTAGAAAATGTTCGTTCCGCGGTTGCAACAGTCACAGGTATAATTATAAATAATTTTAAAGCAATCAATACATCCGGAATGCTTGATAATAATGATTTGTGTTTTTTTATTAAAAATTGTGTGAATTCGATGACCGAAAACTTTTCTATTTGTGCGATTTCTTTTCTTAAGATATGTTTTACTTTTAGTGATATTAGCTGTCGAGGAAAATCTGATGAGATGTCTTCAGGATATTGAGTAAAACGATTGTTTGCGACTACATAGAGCTCATCCTCGTCCATTTGAAATAGTATCATTGGAAACAAACAATTAAACCGCTGCACAACTTCCTTTATACCACAGAATCTGTCAATCATTTGCCTTATGAGTATATCCAGGTTTGAATAAAATACGTTGACTTTAAAAAATACTTCGGGATCTGTCAACCGTTCATCTTTAGAATGTTCATCAAAAACTTTTTTCGCTAGTTTTGGTCTTTCCTTTTTAAATTCTAACAATGTTGATGCCTATTTTTTAATTTCAGCAAAGTTCTGCCTCATTTGTGTAAATATTTCTCCTGCATCTTTCAGAATTTTTGCAGCATACGATAGATCAACTTTAGAGGATTGTAGTGTTTTTGAAATCAAATCGGTAGTTTTCCTAATTTTAGATTGTACGACCGTTGAAAGTGCGAATTCATAAGTTTCCATATATTTCCGCAATGAACCCGCTTCTCCCCGCTCTTCAGCTTTTGACGATGTTAAAATTATTTTTGCCAAAGTTTTTAGTACTGAAGAGAAGTTATATCGAACGGCAAAAAGTGCATCGTGTCTAGAAGACCACCTAGTCGGACACAGTCTCTTCAATGTTGGTGCAAATCTACAGTCGCTTTGTAAAACTTGCATTAGTAGATCCCATCGCTTAGTACTTCCGCTGAAAAATACATACAGTTTCTCTATGTAGTCGTAAAACTTTCTAACGGCTGGCACATTTTTTACGGAATCGTTAAGCACTAAATTGGGATTATGTGTGGCGCAATGTACGTAAATAGCATTATTTTCAATATCCCGAATACGTTTCTGCACTCCCGAATAAACACCACTCATTACACTTGCCCCGTCATATCCTTGTCCTCTGCAATGTTTAAATGAAAGGGAATGTCCTTCAATTGTTTTAACTATTTCCTCTTCTAAACCACTAGCACTCTGATCCGATACCCGAATAAAACCTAAAAAACTCTCGGTAACTGTTAATCCCACTGGCAACTCATTCGAATCATACAGTATAGAAACATATCGTATGATGAAACTTAACTGGTCGTGTTTACCAATATCTTGAGTAGTGTCTAATATTATTGAGTAGAAGGTATAGCTTGTTTAATATTCGAAATAATTTTATTCAATAGATTTTTAGAGAGAAGAGTAAGAAGTTCATTTTGAATTTGCGGGCTCAAATAGTTGACTTTAAGTTTATTATTTTTATCAATAAGTTTCGATAAAACACTGTCATATTTTGCTAAAAGTTCAATAATAGCGAAAAATTTACCGCTTTGTAGTTCTCCTAGTTTTTCACGATGTCCACGAAAAGCTAAATTACACGAAGTTAATGTAATCGTCACATCAATTATCCTTTTCAAAACTTCCTTCCAAAAATTAACTTTTTGTTTCCATTGATTAGTCAGAAGCACATCAACTGTGGAATCGTTTTCCCAAGAGTCGTAGACAATACAAGCCTGCAAATGGCTCTGCGAAAGTTCATGAACTTTTATTTTTTTTGTAAGCCCTTGCCTATCGTTCACTCCGTCGATCCAAGCTTGGGAACAATGTTTTCGGTCACCAAATAGCCAACACAGTTGACAATATCCACAGTTTAATTTCATTGAGTAACAAAGCCAAATCCGCGGAATTATCTGTCCAGCTGCACTTTTTTGTATGTAATAAATGGCAGAAAAACTTCTGTTTTTCTCATCTTTTAGAAAAGGACCTTTAGGTTTGCATGGTCCAATCAATACTTCGCTTTAAGTCGAAATTCAAAATATTCTTAGGATAATAACCACGATCTGTTGGATACGGATCCTTCAGATCAGGTAGTTTATCTGCAATAGTCTCCTCCAAAACATCTTCACATTGAGTATCTTTCGTTACGTTAAAGGTATCAATATTTGAATCTTTAGTTTCATCTACATTAGTTAAACTAACGTCAGATTGAGTTTTCTCGAAAGATGTCGATGCATCGCTGTCCTTTGACGTTCCTGGTTTTTCAGAATCGTGTACTGACGCAAATATCGATGTTATTTTAAGGTTCTTTTTAGCAGATTCCTTTTTTTTGCTTTTTGAAGCTTCCGTTCTTGAGCACCACTTGCATAAAACCTCTTTCCCGCACTGGACATATTGCAGATTCACGAAAAACAATTAAAAATTAAAAACTACCCGCAATATTTACTAAATTCCTTTTCTTTTCATAAAACTATTAACAATCACACATCTACACGATTTCTTACAGACTGAGGGTCTTACATGTAGTTAACATGCAGTTAGACTAAACAAGTTAAATGTTAAATAAAGACCCTTCAAATTTCTGATTTCTGAAGTTATGTTTAATAACATATATGCGATTTATTGCTGTGACCTATAACTGAAACAAAACAAATATATGGGCGGTTGAGAACACTATAGCTTTGTTTGGACTTACTGTTTTATTTTGTTTTCGATAACACAAGGTGATGATTTCTTAGAATGTGTAACACTCAAATTTCAAGTTGTCGTATATCGGTAGTCTTTGCATTTCTACTTTAAAGGCACTGATCATTTTAAAGAGGTCCTAATTTTACAATTACTTTATCTCGGCCGCTGCGTAAATTAAGGGCCCCCTCATTCTCAAACTTAGCTTAAAACAAAAATTTATTACAAAAGTTCGTTGAATTTTATTTAACCTCTTCTTACAGCAGCATCCAAATCTTCCTGTACTATCTTTCACATAGAAATGAATTTCATCCAGTTCCTGTGCTCTCTCTCTTTCCCCGTATTTGTTAGGGAAATGTAATGAAATGAAACCTAAATTTGGCGTGAAAAGTTTTTTTATTTTCTACAGATTAATGCCAGTGACAGATTTTAAACTTTCGCAGCTCACAGAGACTATATGCGCAAAACGATGCCGCACTGGTGATGCGCAAAGGGCATACAGTCGCTTAGTAAAAATATACTTTGAGTTAATTGGTGAAAAAGCCACTCCTCTACTCAAAAGTTGGCAAAAAGATTGGCGTTGCTGCTCCAGATGTATATGGTCATTTGCTCGTATTAAGGTAAAA
This sequence comes from Ctenicera cuprea, assembly GCA_958336395.1. Lineage (NCBI taxonomy): Eukaryota > Metazoa > Arthropoda > Insecta > Coleoptera > Elateridae > Ctenicera > Ctenicera cuprea. The sequence continues at coordinate 22,882,941 of OY284488.1, read as the reverse complement.
CTGCATTTTATGGACGTGTTTGGGGCCAAAACGTTGTCCGTATTTTCTAGTTTTTACAGAAATTGGCACATTGTTTCACAATGTCTGTTAAGTGTTAAGCATGTAGCTCACTCGGAGCTGGAGCAAATTCATGCAAAGAGCGATACTGCGGATGTGAACAACACTTGTCCTGGATCCAGGCATACATTTTTTATTTATATAGTTATAACATTAATTGCTTCACTAGCGGGTTGCAACATGCTTGATATGGTGCTATATTCCAGAGTGCCACTAGTAGCAACAATTTTTTTTTGAATTAGTGTCGAATAGTTCTCTAGACTCGGTGATGTTGGGATATGGGAAAATAGTTTTTTGAAAATTTTTTCCCCTCTAAAAATTAATCATACATATATAAAAGCTCAAAGGGTTTTATTCTCCGGTTCCTCCAGCGGCTACCGCTTCACCAATTTGGACCATTTTTTTTTTCAATGAAAGGTCTCTATCCTCAGATGGAACATGAAACATTTTTATATTTTTATTCTACGGCGATTTTTCAATAATAATTATTTTAATTTATAATATATATGAAAGTCTGCTAGACGCGCTTCACTTGAGGCGACATCTACATTAACTTATCATTTAGCCAGTTCTGTCAACAATCAGTCTGTCAGTGCATTGTGCGCTGGGGTAACACTAGTATATTATTAATTTACCTCTACATTTTTATATTTATTGCCCTCTACGAAATTATTCAATTTTCTTTTTAAAAATTTTGTACTTTACTGGTATGTATTAAAATTTTTACAAAAAATCCTGGGTGGTAAAACTTACTAGTTGCCTATGCTTCCTCATCACTCAATAACTCACATCCCTACTTATAAAAATCTAAATAAGTTTTTTACTAAAACTTTGATTTGCATCAGATTGTTTTCAAGTAATACATATAGGGGGTTATTTTGCAGTTTTTTAAAGAGCTGATAGTTTTTAACAGCAGGGTTCACAACTGATTTTAACAAAAAAATAGTGACTTGGTCGCTATTTCGTTTGTGAAAAAAGTGACCTTGCTTACGCTTAGAAATTAATTGCACTGCATAATGTGCAGTAATTATAATCAAAGCAATAAACATAGAAGTAGAAATCGGTAAATCTTTACAAAATTACATTGCAGAAGAAACCTTTTATTTACAAAGATCATATTTAATTTGCAATTTCAAAAATTTTTAGAAATGGTTTGCCACCTTCTATTGAAATTTCTCATGCCTTATAACCTTTTTGGCTATAATTAAATTCCAAAAAAGGCACCAGGGGCGCATGTGTGGGTAATGGGATCAATTAAAAAATAAATAAAAATGCAGGCAGTTTTTAATTTTTCATTTGTTTTTTGAAATCCTTGTTGCAATCTAAATAAAAACTGTCTCTTTAAATTTTTATTTATTTTTTAATACATATTTATTATTTTTTTTTAATTACTCCATTACCAACGCCATGATGCCATTTTTGGAATTTAATTATAGCCAAAAAGGTCATAAGGCATCAAAATTTTGAATGAAATATTCCAAACCATTTCTGAAATTATTTGAAATTATATATTCACTTTTGAATGTTGTTTTCACAGGGTGGCCACTTTTCTGGAAAACGGAAAAGTCAGCGAATTTTGAACTTTTTTATTTTGGTCAGGGAAATCAAAGAATTGTACCCATTTCAATGTAAAGTCAGGGAATTTCACGAAATAGTCAGCGAAAATTCTGTAAAATGTAATTATTTGAATATTTTTATTTTTGCCTGCAAAACGAAAAGTTTGTTACCTAGGTTTATAAAATTTATATTTATGTTATTTGGTTTTTCCTTAAAGTTTAGAAGTTGTATTTTGTTATGCTTGTTGAAAAATTTTCATTTGCTATAAGGTAACTTAAGTTTACTTTGCTAATTTTTGTTGGGTTACAATTAAAAAAAAAAAAAAAAAAAAGTTGAAATTGGCTTTTGTACCATAAAAATGAGTCAGGGAAAACTAAAGTTTATCAGTCAGGGAATTTGAAAAGCAGTTTTAAGTGGCCACCCTGTTTCATACCGACATTGTTCACTACCATAAACATAAGACGTCCCAGCAATTCTAATTTAGAAAATTCTTGCAACATTTTACTAGCACTCCCATGTCAGGTCAAAATTGCTTGATATACCAACTTAAGGGAAACAGAAAAGGTACAGATGGATTAAACAACGGGAAATTAAAAATGTGGTAAATCAAAGCTCGCAAATTAGACTTGAGTGAACAATTTCCCAAATTAGCGACTTTGTGAACCCTGTAATGGGTTGCTGTTACTATGAGAGCGGCTTTTCTATTGGCTGAAAATTAGTTATGGAAATATAAATTGATGTACTGTTAAAAATTAACCAAAAATTCAGAGAATACACCCTGTAATATATGTAAAAGAATATTCTTCTCATACTTAATATAAAAGTAAAAAAGTTTTTGAGCAGATCGCATTACTGGAGATTTGCCTGATTATAGTGTATTGTTAGTACTACTTATCATGGTTGTATTGTTCTTATTCCCTATGCTCTTGTGAAATAAGACATTATTATTATTAGATAACAGTTAATTTATTATGAATGCTGAATTACAGTAAGTTCAAAAGGACTCATCTTCAAAAACATGAATTACAAAATTAATACATACTTATGTAAGGTGCTGTTGCTGTAAGTAAATGTTATATAGAAAAATTAATTCTGTTAAACCACCATCAACTTTATTTAAAAGATCTTTTATTACTTCACTTCTCATTGATTTCAATATTTTGTTCATGTTTCTAAGGATGAGCCTTAATAATGCGTTAAAGAAGGGCAAAGTTACAATTGCATTGTTAACATAAATACTTATAACTACAATACTTCAAAAAAAGTAACAAGCTTCTGTTTCACAATCTTCATAGACACAGTGGCAGGTTACAAACTTGGTAATTTATTATTAGTAACATTACTCCACAGAAAACATCCGGTGCTTCTGAATTTAATTAAAAGTGTTAACCTGAAAAAAAAAACAATAATAAACATTTATGTTGTCACCCAACTATAATTTTCTTTCATAAGTCAAGTCGTCAAAATTTCACAAGCAAAAAAACAAAATATTAGTATAATATTAAAGCTACATGTTAAAGATTAAGGCACTAGACCAATCACAATGTTAAACCATTATCAGCAGTAACATAACAAGGGACACACCCACAATTTTTACGATAATGAAATGAAGCTCAGGGGTGTTTAATTATTCGAGGATGCGCATTTTATGACATTATTTGCCATTCAATTAATTTTTTTTAAATAGCACTCTACAGTGAATTCCAATTTAAATGGAACATGGCAGATTAACATGTAAAAAGTGAAATGTATTACATCCTAGACGAATTTTATTACTTGCAGTCGCCCTAAATGGAAAGATAATATTTTTTACATCACCTGATAACAATTTATTTCAATATTTAATAATTAAATACAAATATTGTTTTAAATAAATATTTAATAATATTAAAGCCACTAGTGCATTGAGATAGTCGGTAAGTAAGATGTTATGAGTTCAAAACTTGATGAAGTCTATGTATTGTTTTATTTATTTTTACTGTAAAAAGACAATTATGTTTATATTGTCTTATTTAAATTGTGTAATTATTATTTTTTAATGCAACATAAGCCCAGTTTCTAACCAATAACGGGTGTCCAGAAAGTCTTTCAGTCAGGGCGGCTATGGATTGTATAACGCATGTCTTTTATTCAGTCATATCTAAGTAATTTATTTGACATAAGTCAAAGTCAATTTATTATAAATTAAAAGGTTTTCATTTTGAATTATTTACTTTCTGCATATTTCTTGTTTAAAATGTTTACGCAAGAACAAAAAACCTTTATTGTGAAATCTTATTTTCGCAATGGTCAACAATTAGAAAACGGAAATTGGAATTATTCCATCAATGCGTGTCAACAATAATTTCGACAAAGATATCCAAAGACATACGTTATAAAATCCATAGCCGCCCAGGACTGAAAGACTTTTTGGACACCCATTAGTTTAAACATAAAAAGTTAACAATAATCCTTTTACAACTGAAGAAAATAAGTAGGTATATTAAGTGTTATTTACAAAATAACTGAAAGTAAACATTTTATGTAAATCTGAACTGAACATCAAAATAATTTAAATTCTACCTAATTAGCTGTAAAAAATTTATTGTATCTTTATATGTTTCACCTGATTAATTTCGTTATGTAGCATTACAAAATAATAATTATATATTTTAAATAAAATAATATAAACCTGATTGTATTTTCACAGTAATCGTTGATTGAAGTATTGGTAAGATGTCTAACCACAGCGTGTTAAAACGACGACTACGCACCTTTACCCTTCGCCCGCCCCACCCCGCTGACATCTTAAGCAAGTGCTGCCTCAATATTGCAAGAACGCAGTCAAATCTTTAGGGTTTACGAATTTGCTATTTTGTATCTATGAGATGCAGTCCAAAGGTGAAGGCATGGTTAAAAGGCGCTGGTCCATTTCCCACTGTATTGGGGTGGAATTACTAATAATTGCTATTTTGTATCTATGCGATGCAGTCCAATTACAAAATGTGTTTTTTATGATGTAAGAATTCTAACTTTTCTGTGGGGTTTAGCGGGTTTAGAATGTGTTACATTACTAGATTTTTTTTCTGAAAACTCTCGGTCTCCCATTTTAAATTTCTAAACAATTTAATTTTTAGTAATTGATCTAAAACAATTAACTTATGATCTTGGCAAGTTTCAAGTTCAAACCAGTTATTATAATTTTTACTTACAAAATCTATTAATTGAACCCTAATTTTTTTTACAATATTTTTCTCTAATTTGTAAAGACTAAACCAATGATTAAAGCAGCGTAACAATGAATCGATAATATTTGTAAATTTTTCTTCAGGCCTAACTAAACGTTCTATGGTGTCATCACCATGACCATAGTCCTTATGTAACAACAACAATTCTCTGCTGTTCAATAGCACTTCATTTTTGTTAACAAACGTATTTTTACAACCGTAATAAACACATGTACGGGCCGCAATGGAACACATATTTGTTATTATTTTGCTGACACGCACAAGTTTCAACTTCTAATTTTAAATTATATTAACAAACTTTATGCACTGCTTTTCGCTGCGTCTCAACTGCGTATCTAATAATACGGGATTTTGCTTGGGATACATTGTATTTATATAGGGTGACATTATCAGAGTTTCAAAGATCAAATTAAATTACATGCAAATTTTGAAATGGTATTACTAAATCGAAAATAACGATCGATCGTTAGTTAAGATGTCTTAATGATACATATTATTTAAGTCAATGTTAGGTCGCAAATAATGTTTACTAATTTCTTTTTAATATACCTAACCATTAAAGTATTACCATGTATTACTAATACAATACTTTAGGCAGCGATTACCAAAAGATTCAATAAGCTTTAATGACGAAATTTATTTAAGGTTCTTAAAAAAGAAAATTATGTAAACACTTACATTATCATGACGCGATATAAAAAAATTGAATTTATATTTGTGTCAGAAAAACAATTAAGTGTACTACTGTATACAGCTGTAGTGCACTTTTAAAGACAAATTACAAATATGCAAAAATATATGAATTAAAAAGTTATAGACTGTTTACAAAGGACCTGTAAAATAAAACTGTTGACGAATCAATGATAAAACTGCGGTAAATCAAAACTATAGACCATGATAAGTTTGCCGCGATTATTCAAATTTAGCTTAGTACCGTTTTAGTAACCAACAAAACATTGCAGCTGCGCTGTAATTTTTAAGAAAGGTTTTACACCAGACTCAGTTTAACTCATGTTCTAGGCACCAGGTATCGAGCGACGCGCCCCCAAGCGGCTAGAACTTCGTCCTCAAACGTTTTCCCCGTAATGGTTAGACATCTTCCCAAATAATATAATCAATGCAGTAACTAATAAAACCGAGTTGTTTCCCAGAGGGAAAGTATTGAAAATTCCCGGAATATTCCTGCGCCAATACGTCAAAACATCAAACCAAAGTAGCCCCAAAACCCCAAGAATGCCAATGTGTAGCAAAAACTTTCTGAAATGTTTCCGGGCAAAAAAACATAACATAACCTTGTATCCTAATTTTTTTGTATGAAACCATTGTAAAAATAAACTCTAAACAGTTAAATAAAATAGTACAGTGTGAAAGTTGAATTTTATTGTGATCAGAATGCCAAGACATTTGTCAACCATTTGACAATATTTTGAAACATACTCTAAAAATAAAGAACCATATTCAAAATGTAAATTTTGCAATAAAATATATTATGGCAATGTTTCTAAACTCAGGGCGCATTTAGCAAAGTTGTGCCCACAAAGCATTTAAAAAAATCAAAGTTTGACAATGTTTTCAGAAGTGCAAACCTTTGTTCATGTTACATACAGGCTGAGTCAAGCTATACGCCTTTTTTTTTAGTGAGTTTATTATTAGGAATTTATTAAAAATGTTTGGTGTGCATATGTTTCGAAGGGTGCTCTACAATCTGGCGCAGTCAGTTTTTTGATTGAACGTCAAATGCCAAAATAGCGATTTTCAACTGTTTATTTTTAAATGGAACTTTTTTTGGCTTAAACGATGCTGTATGATGTTTACAATATGATCCTTACTGAATTTTTTCCCAATTTTCACGGTTCAGCCGTAAAATATGCATTTATTATGTTAGTCTAGTAGGCCGAGACCTATGATGTATTTGCACAAAACGATTTAATGGTAGTCAGTATGCATAGTGAAATCATTATTTTAATAAACATAAAATAACAAAAGCTCAGGTATTTAGATTACATTAAATAATAGTTACTTCAATATTAGGATAACATCGAATGAAAACTATAAGACTATAAACTAAACAAAATTTAAATAAAAAACTAATTAGTTTTTATCCAACAAGAAACTCGAAGAAGTAGAAATGTTTACTTACAAGCAATTGTTTCATCAAAAGTTTACTTATTTTACGCAAAAACATGGTGACGCGTGCGTACGTACCCTCCTACTAGACTAACATAATGAATGCTTATTTTACAGCCGAATCATAAAAATTATGAAAAATTCAATAAGGATCATATTGTAAACATCATACAGCATCGTTTAAGCCAAAAAAAGTCGTACCGTTCCATTTAAAAATAAACAGTTGAAAATCGCTATTTTGACATTTGACGTCCAATCAAAAAACTGACTGCGCCAGGTTGTAGAGCACCCTTCGAAACATATGCACACCAAAATTTTTTATTAAAATCCTAATAATAAACTCACTAAAAAAGAAGGCGTATAGCTTGACTCAGCCTGTATATTAAATGTTATACTTTATTTAACCCTGGAGAGGTCGCTAGGGGTAATTTATGACCCCAGTAATAGTTAACTGTAATTTACTTCTCTGGGTTGTGGGCAGGTGTCGCCATACTTAATGTATTTTCTTGTACATATGTTCTCTACAGTCAGGTGTGTGAAACAGTTAGTTTGGTTTTAGCTGTTTCTTTCGGCAGACGCTTGTTTAGCAACCGGGTCATTTTATACCCCGTGCGACCTTTCATTGTGTTTTAATTTTTTTTTAATATGGAATACGAAAACGAGCAAAAACGATTGTTACAATTTATGGAAGAAGTGCTAACTGATGAGGAACTTTGTAAACCACATGTAAAAAACCGCTTGTCGTTGCCAAATTAGACGGTTTTATTTAATTTTAAATCAATAATTAATATTGGGGTCATTGTTTACCCCGAGCGACCTCTAACTACTATTTGATTAGCGCGACCTCTCCCGGGTTAAATATATTTGCGAGGAATGCAAGAGGAATGTTCAAGAACAATTTTAATTTTAATAATATATACACTATTCTTGTATAATTCTTTGAAATAAATTAATACACAAATTCCACGGTTTTATTTAATTTTAAATCAATAATTAATATTGGGGTCATTGTTTACCCCGAGCGACCTCTAACTACTATTTGATTAGCGCGACCTCTCCCGGGTTAAAATTTAGGTACTTTTTTATTTTAGTATCTTTCCCTTTGCATTTTCGCAATTAACAGCAAGAAAAAATCTCAAGTATAATTATAGATTATTACAATTTTCATGAAGTGGCGGTAACTCAGAGGTTGGGTGCTTAGCCTCTTAACGCTTAAGGTCTGGGGTTCGATTCCCGCCGAAGCTATGAATAAAAATCTATGCCACAACCCGCCACTCACATTCCCCAATCCGGTGTAGGCAGCTGTAGGGGTCTTAATGCCTGAAACCTTCTCTGGTATTTAGTCGTTCAGATTCGACTTTCAACTGTAAGTTTCCTGTACTTCACCTTAGCACTAAGGAGAGTAGGTAGCAGAAAAGAGTGCTGAAGCCCAGCAGAGAAACGTAAAGGGTGATTACGTTATAATTCTTATGAAAAAACAGGGAAAGACACAAGGAAAATGGGGTGATTTGGAATCAAAATAAATATCTTCGTAAAATAAGTCCGATTAAAACCAAAAATAAGCAAAAACGGTAATGGAAATTTTTCCCGAGAGGATTCAAGGACTAAACCTGGAATTTTTCCCTTAAAAAAAATAAATTCCAGGCATTTTTCCATTACTATAAAAAAGTAGACATCAAGGTTTGAATTCATAAGCTCTTACTTACGAAGCAAATTACCTACCTGCGCACCATGGCGACACCTGTAAATCGACTTTTCAACTGATTATATTAATGCACTAGTGGCCCGATTATTATTAAATAAATTATTTAAGCATTATATATATATTAACTTTTCAAATAAACTTCCATCAGGTAATGTAAAAAAATGTTACCTTTCCATTTGCAGTTTTGGAGTCCAAGGAACTTGAAAATAATGGCGGCTACAAATTTTTGAAAATTTTAACACTAATGGCCAATTACTCAAAAACTATCCAATCAATATTATTTGATAGCCCTTAATAAGTATAATCAAGTGATGTGAAAATATGTTTGGAAGTATGAAAATTGTAAATATACTAGGGGCTCAAAATTTTGGACATTTTCAAAAAATTACAAAAACTGCCCACACAATTTTTTTTAAAACTTTCTGAGCCGATAGAGCTTGCAATGAACTACAAATTTATTTTTTACTAATCTCCCAAATTTTACTCCGACGCCCTCCGGGAATTTTTGAAAAATTTGAAATTGAATAATTTTTTATTCAAAAATGCAAACTCCAATCGTTATAAACGTTAAACAGTTCAATAGACCATTTGAAGTAGTTGATTAGCATTAACAATAGTTTTCAACCATATTCAAAATTAAGAAGATACTTTTTAATACCAACAAAGCGTTTTCCTGAAGTTACGTGATTTGAACTATGCCTATCAATTAGCTCTAATTAAAACAAATATTTTTCAATCGGCATATTTTTGACAACTCGATAAATAAAGTTGTTATAACCATTTTTGATCAGAGATCGTGAGCACATTACCTATCTAGCAACTAATGCCTTAGGTCTAGAGCGGGCGGTTCGTACCAGCTGGAGATGCGAAGATATAAATTTCAATCACTTCTTGATGTGAGAATATTTAAAACGCAAAAAGTATGGGGAAGTACCAGCATCCTGTTTTGCCCATTTTGTTGATCGATTCTGATAGAGCATTAAATTCTCTATTCAGTCATATAAATTATTCAATAAGTTAAACAGTTAGTGGCTAGAGGGCGTTGAAGTAAAAAGTTACCAATAAATTTCATATTTAAATCTGCTAAACATTTTTCTAAGCCATCAGTGTCATTACAAAAATAAATATTTAATGGAAAATGGTCTTTATTTAAACGTTACAAGCTGTTTAGTGACCAATTTGCTCAAAAACGTAATTGAAAGCCATTTTTAGAGGTTTACTTAGGTCTACTTTTCAGAACAACTTTTTAATAAAGCATTTTCAAGAAGTGTTTTTTTCAATTAAGAGGAAGACAAACTTTTATTTTTAATTGTAAAAAGAATATCTTGCTATTTAAAATTATCCTGAAAATTAACTTGAAAAACAGCGATTTCTGCATCAAACTTAAAGTGAGAAAAACAATAAATAGTAAAACGTGTTAAAACCAAAAACCAACTTCAACAATTAATAATGAAAATAAGTTATTAAGTTATTATCTAATGTTTTTAGTGGCTAATGCGATATTTTTTTACAGCTTTATGCAGGACACATTTTGAACAACCATTATAATTTTGTGTTTTGCATTTTTCATAAGGTACTTGAAGTTTTTGTATTTATTGAACCTGCCATAATAAAATAATTCATAAGTCATTAAAAACTGAGTTTATTTTTTTGTTTTAATACATTAACTATTTATTATTTTGTTTTTCTCGTTTTCTCTAAGTTTGATGCAGAAATAGTAGATTTTCAAATTAATTGTTTAAGAAAATTTTAAATAGCAAGATATTCTTTTATTATAGAATAAGCTTATTTTTTTTCTTAATGCAAAAAAAACTCATTTTTGGCCGAAAAGTGGTTCTGAGAAAATAAATCTCAATAAATCCCTGAAAACTACTTCAAATTAAATTTTTTTAGACAAACAAAATTGGCCACTAAATGATTGGAAAAACTTCAATGAAGACAATTTTCCATTAAATATTTAATTCTGTAACGACACTTACCGCTTTGAACAAATTTAAGAAGATTTAAATGTGAAACTCATAAGAAACTCTTGAATTTTTACTGCAACACACTCTAAAAAGCCAGCAGTTTAACTTTTCAAGTAACTTTGATAGATCATTGAGTAGAGAATTTAATGCTCAAAATCTGTCAGAAAAACGTGGATTTCATACAGTGGTAAAACTCTAAGTGAAATAGAAAAAAAAATTAAAAAAGATGTGAAGTTACTAGAAAAGTGATTCGAATCGAACCTACTCACATTAAATACGAAAAAACCAAGTACATGATAATTGCAAACAAAAATAAATTAATAACAGAACTGGCCATAAAAATTAGTAATACAAAAATAGAATACCAAATAGCTATAAGTATCTAGGTCTATGGACAGACAATCAACTAAGCTGGAAGACGCACGTGGACAAAATAGCCAAGAAACTAAACCCTCTGATAGGAGCAATAAAAAGAATAGCAAGACATCCACCTACCTGCACGTTAAAAAGCATATATTGCTCATTTATAACGTCAAATATAAGCTATTTAATTGGAATTTGGGGCAACACATCAGCGGGAAATAAAAATATAATGCAACGAATACAAAACAAAGCATTGAAAGTAATTAGAGGGCTGCACTTCAGGACACCTACTAAAAGAATACACGAAAGGGAAATGCTAGTAGAAACACGACTACAATACGATCTGGCACTAACAATGTACGAAATATTAAACGGGCACAAAAAATCAAAAATACAACTCACCAAAAATAATCAAATCCACCAACACTAAACAAGGAGCAACAGTGACTTACATGTATATACTCAACGAACTAATATAGGCAAAAACAGAATATACAGGGTGAGTCAATAGTGCGTTCTCCTTCGATATTGGGTGAACCGTTAGAGATACGATAATTTTTCAAATACAAAAGTTTTAGGGTGTCATAGTATCTATCATTCAAAATTATTTTCACTTCTATAGGGTGTTTCATTTTTGCGTCACAGATTATTGATCAATCTTTTTAAATGGGACACCCTATATTCAACTGCATATTCGAATGCACCATCAAAATTGCTACAAGACCATATTTTGTTTTTGGAATTTGGCTGCACGGTTGCCAAGATATTTAACTTTTCTTGAGATTTACTGATTTTGCAGAGTTCCCATCAAAAAATCATTGTGACCTGCGGTTAGGAAATGGAGCAAAACAAATTCATGTGAGTAGTAGTAAAAGTATGCCCTACCTCTTGTTACAAAACTTGTTCAAAATATCGAATACGCTGTTTGTTACAGACGGGTGAACTTGACGAAAGTGAGGGCGTTAAAAGTTGTTTTTTTCAAATAGAACACCCTGTATTTTTTTACATTATCAGTTGCAGATCTTAATTACCTTTCATTTTTGTAAAGTATGTCCTATACCTAAATGTTACCCTTTTCGATATAATTTGACTTTTTTCCAAATATTCATAAGTTTGGCCAAAAATTGGGCATTTCTTCTGCAAAACGAGTTAGAGAGAATGATAGACGATCTTCCATTAGATATAAGTCGAAGATTATGGTTTCAGCACGATGGTGCGCCCGCTCATTTTTATCTTACAGTGAGAGAGTATTTGAATGCCAGATTTGGAGATCATTGGATAGGACGAGGAGGACCTGTTCAATGGCCACCAAGATCTCCCGATCTGACAAAACTAGATTTTTTTTGTGGGGATATGTTAAAGATATCGTGTATAAAACACAGGCCACGACGAGAGAAGATATGATGCAGCGAATCCGCCAAGCATTTCGAAGTGTCACTCCAGATATGTTACACAAACTTAGCAACGCATTTTTACGGCGAATAAGAACTTGTAGACGTCAAAATGAAGAACAGTTTGAACATATCTTGCAATAGGAATTTTATTCTTTTGTTCTTTAATTTTTTTTCATTTTATTGTTTGTCGTCACTTATTCATTGTACTTCTACATTTCTATGAATAAAATGATTTATTTTTCCAAGATTCAATACTACTTTGATGAATCCGAAAGAAGAAATGCCTAATTTTTGGCCAAATTTATGAATATTTGGAAAAAAGTCAAATTATATCGAAAAGGGTATTTAGGTATAGGACATACTTTACAAAAATGAAAGGTAATTAAGATCTGCAACTGATAATGTAAAAAAATACAGGGTGTTCTATTTGAAAAAAACAAGTTTTAACGCCCTCACTTTCGTCAAGTTCACCCGTCTGTAACAAACAGCGTATTCGATATTTTGAACAAGTTTTGTAACAAGAGGTAGGGCATACTTTTACAACTCACATGAATTTGTTTTGCTCCATTTCCTAACCGCAGGTCACAATGATTTTTTGATGGGAACTCTGCAAAATCAGTAAATCTCAAGAAAAGTTAAATATCTTGGCAACCGTGCAGCCAAATTCCAAAAACAAAATATGGTCTTGTAGCAATTTTGATGGTGCATTCGAATATGCAGTTGAATATAGGGTGTCCCATTTAAAAAGATTGATCAATAATCTGTGACGCAAAAATGAAACACCCTATAGAAGTGAAAATAATTTTGAATGATAGATACTATGACACCCTAAAACTTTTGTATTTGAAAAATTATCGTATCTCTAACGGTTCACCCAATATCGAAGGAGAACGCACTATTGACTCACCCAGTATAACAAAATACCCAATAGAATCAAAGAAATAAGAGGCCTAAGAAAATTCAAGACTGAGTTACAGAAATTTTTAGTTATAAATCAATTTACATAGGCATGATAAAAGAAATTAGGAAAATTGTATAATTATTAAGAAGTACTTAATGCTGTATTAGATTGTAAGTGATGATACTGGTTAACGTTAGATTAGGTAATATTACGTAGGATAGAACCTTAGGTCCAGAGCCATTAGGCACATAAGCTAAATGAATCTGTAAAGGTGTAACGAACATTAAATAAAAATAAAAAATATAGAGAGCTATTTAAGGAAACAAAAAGTTGATGTCGCCTTAATGTCATAAAATGCGCCTCTTCGAATACTTAAATACCCCAAAGTTTCATATCACTGTTGTAAAAATCTCGGAAAACATTGGGGTTGTATGTGGTTTTGTTGTGACCCGGTATATTAGACAAGCCGAGAGAGGACTGCTTTTATCAGATTTAATTCCAGTATTCTTAAGAAGCAGGTACTTAAAAGTAAGTTATCTTACAATTTTTATAAATACTTACAATATCATCAATCTTCAATATAGATCGCACAGTTTCAGTTGCAAAAGTTAGTGCACTTACTGAAACCAGTAAAGGCTGTACTACATGTTCCTCTAAAATATCAGAAATTGCGCCTTTTCGTACATTTATACCTGCAGATGTTTCGCCTTTAGCATGTCTATTTCTCAGCTCAGTTACAGTCTACAAAGTAAAAATAATAATCAATAACAGGCTAGAAACACGGCACAGCCATGCTGAAAATTTAAAAAATAAAGAATGATAGTTGATACTTTATAAAATTCTGTGAGATTAAACAATGGAGATACTAAATTTCATTAAATTTATATTGTGTTCGTGACTATAGAATTTCATCTGTTACAGCATTTACAATCTCATAAATACTGTAAAAGATGCAACTATATAGTTGCAAACTTTGTGAAATTTGGCATTCTATTAATTCCACTATTTAATGAAGAATATTTCAAGACTTCAAAATAAATTAGGATTTAATAAAATTTCGATACTTCGCATCTAAAGAATTTGTGGTATTATCTACAGAGGAACCTTTAGAAATATCTAGTATACAAAATGTTCAAATTATCTCCTCAGCACTATTGCTAACTTATCACTAGGGTTACCAATTTGCTTTTTGGGTTATTTCATAAAACAGTTAATTTTTAAATATAACACCCTGTATATTTTTGAATATTCCGAAAGAAAATTAATTTCTGACTCTCTAAGCATTACATGCTTCATTGGGTGAAGAGTTCAAGTTATTGAAAATAGATTTTTGAGGAAAAAAAAAAAACGATTATTATCAAATGGAAAGATACTAGCTCGTATGTTCTTAGCTTAAAATAAATATGAAGCACTTATTTACACAAACCTGTATTGGATTAAGACCAGCATTTTCAGCAAGTGTGAATGGTATAACCTCTAGTGCATTAGCATATGCTTTCAAACAAATAGAATCTACACCCTCAGACTGGTCTGCAAATGCTGCAAGTTTAAGAGCGAGTTCAATCTCAGGAGCACCACCTCCGGCAATTAATGCACGTTTGCGAACTAAACAACGCACTACACATAAAGCATCGTGCAAAGACCGTTCTGCCTCTTCTAAAACCAATTTGTTGGAACCACGCACCAGTAGGGTTACTGTTTTTCCTGCATTCTGAGCACCTACAAAGCAAAATTAAAAATAAATATACAGATTATTATTCAGTTGTCAAATTATCTAAATTTTTGTCGTCAATAAATTTACTTTAAATATCAGTTTATGTAAATATATTAGACTGACAGCAACATAAATGCTACATTTTGTAAGTGTCGGTACAGCATTAACACCCAAAAGCTCAATAATGTAAATGAGTCTTTTGGTATATTTTTTTAATACCTAAAATTTCTATCATGATAATTATCAACCAAAGTGATTGATTAAGTAAACTGGTGTAGCATAAGTTTGTTGTAATTTATCATGTTTTAGCGACATGAGTATTTTGAATATACAAAAATTGTATGGTAAACCATAAAATTAAGTTTAGATAAAAAAAAGTGACAATAAATTGACAAACTTTCTTTAAAAATGAAAAATTCTTCTTTCTCGTAAATAAAATACATATACAAGATATTGCTTTTTTAATTTTAAACCTTTTCCTGTTACTGCAAATCTATAACAGTAGAATTATTTCATATTATCGACAAGTTTTAATGGAATTATTTTCTAGTTCTTATTTTTGTAGCAATGATGAAGAATAATATGAACATAATTTATTTATATTCTACAAATTGCAGATTGTCATTCCTTGAAGAGATTAAGATATAGCCTTGCAGTTCTTCCATAAATATGCACATACACCACGACTTCCGTTGTGCAGCGTAATAAGTAATGTTTGTCAATGAGGTAAAAGAAGCAGGATGGAAGGTACACTAGAGAATTTGTAGAATGGTGTTCAAGTTTGAAGTTCTCGCCACAGCACATTGCACAGCAATGATAAGTACAGAGCCTAATATCCAATTTCCAAAAAGTTTGCTTATGATTTTAAATCATATTTAAGATAATATACCAACATAACACGGTAGTAGTTAATAATTAGTTACCATTCTACAAATTATTGATTTTATCATTGGCTGCGGATTTAATGTTGACTAGACAAAAGTCACCATATTGAGAATAGTGATGGACAGGCAGCAATGTTGTTGTGGGTCTAGTGTCAAAAAAGTACATACTCATTCAAGAATTTTAACTCTTTTGACGCCTTTACTAATTAAAATTTGAATTATAATACGGTTTCAGGAAACAGTTGACATTTACAGTGGTAATGTTGAACAACAAGTAAACTGTATACATGACAACAGTTATGTCTTATTTCCGGTTTAGAGTAGAGTACGTTCAGCAATGTGCATAAGATTTTCCAGGTCCAGGTATTGAAGAATATTAGTGATGGGTGAATCCCAGAAATTTTTTTGGGAAAAACCTTGAGTTCTTTCTTGAATGTTTCCGGGAAAATTTACAATGCCTTTTTTTCTTAATCTAGGTTATAATCAGCTATTGAAGAAAAATATTAATTATGATACCAAGTAACCCTATTTTTCACATGTTCGCCCATATTTTTCCATTAAAATTATGATAATAGTTTTACAGATTGTATTGATGTTTTCATTTATAAATTGTAAAAAAAGCAAAACTATAGAGGGTGAGTAAAAAGTAACGCATAGTCTGAAACTTCGTAAATATTGCTTCTATAAACAAATAGGCTTAATAAAAGTTGTTTGTTAAATTTCAGTACATACTTTCTTGATGTTCAATTTTTATCTACGGTTAGTTATTTGGTTCTATAACAACCAATTTTTGTCGCAATTGCACCCTATATTTTCTTCATGCTTTTAGATTCAGCAATTGTTTCTCTTTCTGGTATAAAATTTTTCTCATGGGTTACATAGGAAAATGTTTGAAACATTTAAAGTTCAAAAATGTCCTAGTTGCCATAGAAACTTAATAAAGAAAACGTAAAAAAAAAACTACAAAGTATGCACTGAAATTTAACAAAAGTTTTAATAAGAAACATTTTTATAGAATCAATATTAACAAACACATTATGTGTTACTTTTTACACACCCTGTATAAATTTAAAATAATTAAAAAAAAAAATTAAATTTAAAAATATTGCCATACCAGACCGATGTCATGGCATTCTGATCATAATTTGTAATTTACCGTTTCAGCTGTTACCAAAACAATATTTAAAATCATAACACATACAAAACAAATGTATACAAATTATTTAACGAAAGTTGTATATAAACTTTTCAACCGTTTTTAAAATCCCTGACTTTTCCCTGATTTCCAGAAAAGTATAGACGCTGATAAAGGTTATCAAAAAAGCGTGAAGCACAGCCCACCGGTTCTACTAGTTTGCTCTTGAAGTGTGTAGTTTGACAAAATTGCTATTAAACTATTACTACACTTTCAAAAGAAAACAATATTTTTAGTTATCCCAAGAAGCCATAACAACTTAGAGCATGGAAATAAGATGATAAGAGATATTCCTAAAGCCTGTTATAGCTGTTCTCAATACTTTATAAAGAAATCTCTTTTGATAGAACATTGGCTTCAAAAATCCAGTTAAAAAGTATGGAGTTCCTAACAAAAGTGTAGGCATTAAACAGGAAAGCAACTCAAATTTGACATTTAAATATTTTGTTTCTTCCGCTTCCTTTAATGAGAAAAAAACTCTTCTTTGGTTGAAGGTTCTGTAAAATAGATCCCAGTAAAATCCCAAAATGATTCAAAATTAGGTATTTTGACAAAGTTAGCTACTAAACATACTGAAGAGTTTAAATATTTTTTCACGCTACCGGCAATGTAAGTAGGCCTTACATCCATAGCTACAGGGATCGTAAGTGGCTGATAACATTCGTGTACTAGTTACCCTTGATGACGGAACTTAATAGTGTCACTTACATTCCTAGGAAAATAATGTTGATTTTAACTGTTCGTTGATATGGTAACAAGCACAGACAACTTAGAATAATGGGGCTTTTAAAAAATAATTCCGATGACAGCTGTCAAAACGAACTTTTAAAAATACGATTAAATTTCTACCTGTAGGCCTACTTACATTGCGGTAGCGTGAAAAATTTAATAAGTAATACGAAATGTATCGACTAATAACATCCTCGGCAGGCGACAAGCTTCGGCTCCGCCTCAGCTCGTATTCGCCTACCTCGGATGTTATTACGTCCTTACATTCCTTGATACTTAAATAACTATAATATGAAATTCATGGCCAACTTGAATTTTTACTTCAATGGCCTCTAGCGGCTAACAGTTTAGTCGTTTTCAGTTACCTTTAACCACGAGTGAATGGAGAATTTAATGCTCTATCAGGAAGCCATCAGAAAAAAGGTGCTATTTAAGAAAAAAAAAGTTGGCCTCACTTCTCGTGTTGCTTTAAGTAGTGACATGTTTATGAATTATGAAGCATATTTGAAGGTTTGTAACTACCATAAACACATGCAAACGTTAATTATGTGTCTTAAAAATAACGTAAAATTTTAGCTTGCCACCTCTTGGTTAAATCACCTGGTATGATGTTTTTCTGTTTTGTTTTGTTAACGTTGTTACTCTTTATTACTATGTATCAACTGTCATATAAACTATAATGTTTAATTATTGCATTTAATACTGAGAGGAAGTATCTTGTATATTTATTTCTTATATAAATAAATAGATTTATTTTGGGTGAAATTCGAAACACAAGTAGCATAGTCTTGTTTAAAATGCAGCCAGACTATAACTGTAGTTTTGTATAACAAACTGTTGTAAATTCACTATAATTTTAAGCTGCTAATTCCACTGTAAAAAGTCTGATTTATTTTTATAAAAATGACATCATGTAATAATACTGCCATAATGCCCTATGCCCGTGTGGGATTGCTAGTCCCTCATCGGGCGCCTCCCTGGGTGGCGGATTGGGGAACGCTCACCAGATATGGTGAGTACCGGGGAAATAAAATACCCAGGGTGGACCAAAGCTAGCAGCAGCGTCTGACCCAGATTGGGCGGCTGCAAAAATGTCTTAAATTGTCTTAAATGTCATAGTCTTTACGGCTTAATAAGACAAATATTAAACCAAAGATAACGGTTCAATATGCTGGTTGTCATCAAGGTGGGATGCTAACCTATGGTTGACAGCGGATGAACCAAGTATTGGTCAACGGTGGCACCAGTAGTCCCAGTTAGGAGGATTACCGCCTACATGCCAACACGTTTGTGGCAAGCGTGGCATGTTAACTGCCAAATCCCCCCTATAGACAAAATAGTCGAAAGAAATATGGAAAGCTCGAGATGCAAAAATATAATACCCCAGGTGAGTAGGAGCCAAAGAGGCCCGGAATCTCACACTGAGTTAAGGTCAGTCTGCCTCAAAGATTCTGGGGGAGGCAACGTTTCGAACAACAAGAGTAAAAGAGCAAAACAGAAAAATCAAAGAGACAAAAATAAACTCGAGCTGTATATAGCCACGTATAATGTCAAATCTCTATCCACTGAAGAACGCCTAACAGAATTAGAAGAAGAGCTAACTAAAATAAAATGGAATATACTGGGTATTTCAGAAGTCAGAAGACGAGGTGAACAATACGTGGAACTGAAAAGCGGACACCTGCTTTATTATAAAGGTAATGAAGAAACATCAATAGGTGGAACTGGGTTTCTCATCAACAAGAACATAAAAGACAACATAGTAAACATACGGAGTATATCAAGCCGTGTGATATATCTTATAATGCACATAAACACAAAATACCAGCTGAAAGTTATTCAAGTATCTGCTCCGACAAGTACATCAATGGAGGAGGAACTACAAGAACTTTATGAAGACATAGAGAAAGGATTACAAGAAAATAAGACACACTTCACTATTATAGTAGGTGATTTGAATGCAAAAATCGGACAAAAAGAAGAACCAGAGGAGAGGTGTATACGTGAATTTGGACTTGGAAAAAGAAATAAAAGAGGCGACGAACTCATAGCCTTCCTGCTACAACATAACTTACATGCAATGAATACTTTCTTTGAGAAGAAGCCCCAACGAAAATGGACGTGGAGAAGCCCAGATGGCAAATACAAAAATGAAATTGACTTTATCATCACAAATCAAAAACATATAATAACGGACGTGTCAGTTCTAAATGCTGCGACTATAGGAAGTGACCACAGACTAGTTCGAGCAAAAGTAATTATGAACACAAAAATAGAAAGATTAAAACTGATCAACAGCACAAAACAAAAAATCTTAGATATGAACATACTAAAATCTAAGAGCTTACAATACCAAGCGGAATTAGAAAAAGAGCTTCAAAACTTACAAGGAAGACCACACAATCCGATAGAATTGATGAATGCAAATATTAAAAACGCAATACACAATTCTATCAGAAAGATAACACCAAAAAAGCTAACTAAGCAAGGAAAATTAAGCAAACCTACTAAAAAACTTATGACTAAAAGAAGAAACATGAGGACGAATGGAAAAGGGGACACTCCAGAGTATTCAGAACTAGACAAGAAAATAAAAATTGAAATAAAGAAAGACATACAAAAATATAAAGAAGAAGAAATCGAAAAACTAATAGAGGGCAACGCAAACATGAAAGTGTTGAGAGAAAACTTACAATAGGAAAGAAGAAAATATCAAAAATAAAAATGCCAGATGGGACCGAAACCACAAAAAGAAAAGAAATAATGTCAACAATTGAAGACTTCTATAAAAAACTATACACTACACGACTAACACCAATCCAAAGAAAAAACAACATACAAAGAAGAATTAGAAATGTAGGATCTGTACGAACTGTGTACGTAGATTATATAAAGACAATAAGGCACAAATAAAAATTGGAAATACAGTATCCAAAAGCTTCTTGACCACAAAAGGGCTCAAACAGGGATGTGGACTGTCGCCTACCTTATTCAAGATCTACATGGAAAAAGCTTTAGACAATTGGAATCGAAAATGTCGAGGAATGGGGATTGAAATAGGAAGACAAACCATACATTCGCTCTTGTTTGCGGATGACCAGGTCGTAATCACTCAAGACCTAGAAGACGCACAATACATGACTAGAAAGCTGATTGAGGAATTTAATAAATGGGGTTTAAAAATGAATCTACAGAAGACCCAGTACATGAACATAGGAGGGCCACCTATAGAGCTAGTTCTAGAAAACAACACAAGAATTGGAAACTGCCTAAAATTTAAATATTTGGGGACTACATTAGATAGCTCTGGTAACTGCAACACCGATATTAAAACAAAAGTAGGACAAGCAAGGAAAGCAATAGGATGTATAAATGGAATTCTATGGAGTAGAGATGTAAGCATGAACACAAAGAAAAGGTTGTATTCAGCGATTGTAGAAAGCATCTTGACCTACGGATGCGAGACGTTGACTCTTAGTCAAAAAAGAAAACAAATGCTGCTATCTACAGAAATGGACTTTTGGAGACGCTCAGCTCGAACTTCTAGAATCCAGAGAGTTAGGAATGAAGAAATAAGAAATAGAGTAGGAGTGCAGCAGACAGTGGTAGAAAGGGTGGAGAATAAAATTTTAAAATGGTATGGACATGTATTGAGAATGGCAGAAGAACAATGGCTGAGGAGTATTATGAACTGGTCGCCGGCGGGCAGGAGGGGGAGGGGAAGACCGGAACTGAAATGGAGGACAGAAATAAGAAAAGTTATGAGACACAAAAATCTAACATCAATAGATGCCAAAGACAAGAAGTTATGGCGAATGCACACCAGCAACCGATGAAACATTGGAAGGCTGATATATGTATGTATGTAGGATCTGAAGAAATACCAGATATAAACGAACAAGAACTAAGAAAAGCATTAAACCAAATGAAAAACCGAAAAGCACCTGGCGAGGACAAAATACTAACAGAATATATAAAAAATGGTAACAAACTACTAGTAAAAACAATTAAAGAGCTGTTTAATAAGTGCCTTACAGAGGGAAACATACCAGATGAATGGACAAACGCGGAAGTTATTATACTACATAAAAAGGGCGATAAGGGTGATCTAAAGAATTATCGACCTATTAGTCTTTTGTCCCATATGTATAAATTATTAATTAGGATCGTCACAAACAGACTAACCACTAAGCTCGATGAATACCTGCCGATAGAACAAGCGGGATTCCGAAAAGGATATGGCACCAACGAACACCTACAAAGTGTAAAACTTACAATCGAAAGATGCCAAGAATACAACATGCCACTGATTTTAGCCTTCATAGATTATAAAAAGGCATTTGACACTGTAGAACTAAAACCTATTTTCGAGGCATTGGACGACTGTCGAGTGGATTCCCGATATTCCCAATTAATTAAAAATATTTATCAAAAAGCAACATTGCATATAAAAGCAGAAGGAGTGACTAATAAAATTAAATTGCAAAGAGGAGTCCGACAAGGAGACACACTTTCTCCAAAATTATTCACCCTTGCACTGGAAAACGTATGTAAGAAGGTCGATTGGGCAAATAAAGGAATCAACGTAGACGGGAACTACCTAACGAATTTAAGATATGCAGACGATATAGTGTTATTTGCCAAAGATATAAATGAACTAAAAATAATGATTCAACAACTAAATGAACAATCACAAAGGATAGGATTGAAGATGAACATACAGAAAACAAAAATTATGTCTAATACGCCACTTGATGAAAATATAGAAATTGAAGGAAAAACAATAGAAAATGTAGATTCATATGTATACCTAGGACATAATATAAAAATGGGAAAGCAGAATCAGGAAGCGGGGGTCGGCAGAAGAATTAAACTGGGGTGGTCAGCATATGGAAAACTGGCCTACATACTTGAATCCAAAAAATATCAAATGAAATCGAAAGCAAAAGTATACAACACGTGCGTTCTGCCGGTATTAACGTATGGTATAGAAACTATAGTTTTTACTAGGAAGATTATACATAAATTAAAAGTTACACAGAGGAAGATGGAAAGAAGAATGCTACACATCAGTTTAACGGATAAAATAAGAAACGTAGACATAAGAAGCAGAACGGGACTAGAAGATGTAGCAACAAGAGCAGCAAAGTTGAAATGGAGTTGGGCCGGCCATGTCGTAAGATCGGGAAACGAAAGATGGTCTGGCAGAATATGAAACTGGAGACCCAGAACAAGCAAACGAAGCATTGGACGACCAATGGCAAGATAGAGAGATGACGTTGCGGCAACGGCTGGGCAACACTGGAGAAGGATAGCAACAGACCGAGAAGCATGGAAAAACCTAGGGGAGGACTATATCCAGAAATAGATTAATGTCTGAATAAAGAAAGAAGAGCCCTATCCCACTGTAAAAATATATTTACAAATATTTTATAATAATTGTGAGATATGTTGCACAACTGGTATGTACGAATGAACTTGGCCAATAGTACTTAATCACAAAATTTTTGCTCACAACAACGTTAATGCGCATGCTTCCATCAACAACCAATCAAAACGCCACTTGCATCAAGATAAACGCAGTTTCTATTTCGTAAATTATTGTTACCTGATCACTTGAGGTCACATAAATACAGCCCCTCAAAATATTTTTATGATTCCATAAAAATAACATCACACTAGCAAAATTGTTTTTACAATTTTTTCTATAAAAATAAATACGAGAATTTTTACAGTGGGATAGCAACTTTACTATAATTTAAGAGCGCACCGCGCCGAGGCACACGACACAGATGGCGCTAGTATAGACATCATATAGGCATTTTTATATGTACTCAGTGACTTAATTAAAAAGAAAACGAAATGAAACAAGTTAATAGATGTTACTTAATAAAGTAACTTAGATGCTCAGATAATTATTTTCTTGTGAAACATGCAAATAAGGTAAAAAACTTACTTTTCTTAGTAAACATAAAACTATAAATTTAACACTATTCTTCATTTGTATTTACGCTGATCATCTAGATACTGTTATAATAGGTACAACAATTTAAAATTTTTGTCAATTATTTAAACTATGTGCCAGCTGAGTAAATTTAAAAATTCGATGCGAGAACGTCAGCCATGTTTTTGAACAAAAGTTCATAGGAATCAGCACGGATGGCGCTACGGCGATAGGCATTTGATGCGTTAATTTAAAACTTTTAAAAAATTTCGCACATAAATAAGAGATTATTACACACAAACCCGCGAGCAAGTAATACTGAGAATTGATTTTATGCCAGAAATCAATAATTGTGCTAGTACAGTGCTGTAACGAAAAATATATGCACGTCAACAGAACGCATGTGACGCTACCTGTTTATGTTTAATAGAACCATCAGTAATTAAATTCAAATTAAGAATGACTAGCGCCTCTAGCGTCAAAAACAAAAAGGTGCCACGGCGGCGCGCTCTTAATAGCAGTACACATGTATGACAATTTCAAAGGGAAGTATATGTTGCACCATAATAAAAATTTTCTTTTATACATTTAAAATTATTATAAATTTTTCTATGGTTGTTTAAAGTATACACTTAGTTTATTTTGACTTACCTGTAACTTTGATCATTCTATTACCACCACCAATACCAACTTCTTCAACCAATTCAGCACCACTGAGATTTTCCGTTGTGAAATGGTCTAATGAAGCAATAGGCCGGCATCCTAATGATTTACATACGAACTCTACATCTTCTCGCTCAATATCTTTAATGACCAGAACTTTGATTTTATCCAAGAAATGAAGGGCCAAATCAGATACTGCATCACGTAGTATTGACTTTTGCACCTGTTGTCAAAATGCCAAATATTAGTAAGTATATTTAATATATTTTTCAAAGACGAAAAAAGTTAAATTTAAAAATTAAAAAGACAAAAGCTGAAAACCATGCCTAATGGTAATCTATCGCTTAAGGTTTAAGGTTTATTTTTGGTCTACTAAATTATGAGAAATTATTGATATATAACTTTATAGACATGGAGGTGTATTCTATAACTATGCTGTTAAGAATGTAACGATGAAAGCATCGTGGCTGTCAAGTTATTAGTTTTTTGTTTCTATGTTTGGATTCTTTCTTTGGCACCCATCTTTGTTTTATTAATATTCAGGGCTAACCTGATATGAAAGTTTTTCACATTTTTTACGAAATTTTGTTTACGATATTGTGGTGAAATCGCAGAGGCTGAGATGGTTGGGGCAGTTACTCAGAATGTCAGACCAACGAGCATAAAAAAAAAGTGTTAAAAGAGACATAGATAATACTAGAAGAAACGAAAGACCAAAATCAAGATGGTTTGATCAGGTACAAGAAGACCTAGGGCACATGGGGATACCAAATAGGCAACAAAACGCTATCGACTGGAAGGAGATAGTAAAACTAGTCACAAGGCTTAACAGCCTCCTATAATGCTTATATACATACATAAAATTTTTAAATGGTTGAAAAGAGAAGAAAGCACTCTACCGCCAGGGTTGTGCCATGGTCAATTGACCGAAGAATTTGCCTATGGTCATAATCTTTCAAAATTCGCGCCACGCCTGTTCAATCAATCGCCGCACATTGTGGCGGCAACCGGACCGGTACTTCCCCTACTGATATAGTGAGGTAAGTCAACTTGTAGATGGATGATTCCCTTGCTTTTATGTTCAAACAGGAAAGGTTTAAAAAGCATTGCTCTTATACATTTAAGCATAGTTGAGTGTTTTATTTTGTTTTGATTAAACATGAACACAACAAAATTACCGAGCAGAGCCTGCGGCACTTAGCTAGCAAAACTGGTCTACATGAGGTATTTTGCATAACAGGCTTCGAAATCGATTAACAACATCCCGAGCTAGAAAATTAGTGTACATAAAGTACAATCTTGCACTTATCTCCAAGTTAACGGAGATAGCAATTGTCAGTCCAACCTAAATTTTAGTAGTGGTAGTTACAACGACGATAAGCTCCATGAAGATAATTCATGAAGAAATGAACATTCCCTTAGTTAATCTAATTAATATGGTTTTAAGCTGTTTCTTTTTTTGACTTTTTCAGTTTTTTTTTGAAAATTTTTTCCCAAATATTTTTAAAGGACTTTTGAAAGTTGCATATTTTGTATTTGGTTTGTAGTTATTATACTTTTGATTTTTGCGTAAATAAATTTTCTTCTACCAAATTTTGTTTCGTAGAATTTGACCGAAAATCAGTCAATTGACCGTTCAAGAGCGCAACCCCGTCTACTACAAAATAGATACCATGTCATTTAATAATATTGACGACTGTGCCATAATCTGGAAACAGTTGGAAGATATAAAAAAGATCGCCAAAGATAGAGCTTTGTATGACATTTAATCTGATATATGGTTTTAGAGACTTAAAATTAATAATAACAGCGCTATAGCGGGAAGGTTTTTATAGAACAGGCGGTATATTTTGATAGAGGATTCATAATTAGAGCAGAAAAAAAGTGTCACCACAATATATCTAGTGGTGGGGTTCTGTAAGTTTTTTTTTCTACCCTCTTATATATTTCGGTGTCGACATTTCCATTGGTGGAGCATAATCTTGTTTCTGTTTTGTTTTACAGTATCTACGAGTGTATGTGAGATAAGAAGCACTGTAATTGCATCTTCAATTTTTAAATTGGAACATCAACAAATTCAGCCAGACCTTCATGTTCATATTACAAAGAACATAAAATGGGCATATTACTGACTGCGGTGTCCAAGATAATAGGTCCATGCATGGGGGTCTCGTAAACGGTAAGAGATCGAGATTCGGTTAATTGAAAAGAATTATTCAACATCTCAAGTATTACTACGATCCACATTCAAATCCTACAATTTTTGCTTAATTTTTAGTACAGACTGAAAAAACTTAAATTTTCAGTTTTTGCTGTTTGTATATAATTTAGTTACTATCAAAGATCAAGGGCAAAGCGGTTTTGCTTTTGACATTATTAAGACACTTTTTTACAGATTTCCAATTAAAATTTTTATAGGTTGTTACATTTTCACGATATTGACATTAGCTTCACTTTTTTGAATACATGTCAAAGGCGGCCATGTCATCATTGGTTAGAGCTATTTTTTCCCTATTCTCTGATGTAAGGTTAGATGGGTTTGACGGAGTTATACGCAAAAAACTGTTTTCTTATAATAGGATGTAAAAACATTTTTTTAGTAGGCTAAAAATTAACAAAAAAAAAACAATACAAAAAGCTGCATTTGTTTCCTTTGAAGTTTGTCAGTTTATTTTCCCAAATAATACAGTTATAAGCAAGAAATTGTTTGCCCAGGGTAGGCTGTGAAAAAACAAAAAAAAACATGAATGTTCAGGGAATAAAACTATTAAAAATGTATGCTCGTACAACAAGCAAAATACTTTAACTTTTAAATATTCCTGCTAAGTAATAAAACACGATAAGGAGGATAAATTTAGAACGACAGTAAACTCTTGTAAATATGCAGGTATTGCCAAAACAAATTAAATAGCACTCATCTCTGATTATCATACGATCATACATTTATAATGGTTTTATTCCGTTTTTTTACAGCCTACCATGAGCGACAATTTCTCACTCATAACAAAAGACCGAACTTTTAGTTGCAGGATATAGCAAAATTTTTGTTAAAATTCAATAATTAAACAATAACCATGGGCGTACTCATAAGTTATATGTGAAACATGTTGCACGATTTTGCAAGGTTTCTTTCTACCACTGGGATATTTACTAAAAGTTAATGTTGTCAAGTAGCTGGTTTCACGAGAAATGAGTGTACCAAAAGAAATTAATAAGCAGGGCTTTATAAACTTCAATATGCATGTGCTTGTTATGAAAGAAAATGGGAATGATTAAAAATTGTTTTGGTAATACCCCTAAAGTTATAAAATCATTGGAAGGCAAACATTTGTGGCTATTAGAATCAGTTGACCACTTTCATTGTATTATTGGCAATTTGGAATTCGGTAGAGAATTTCGCATAAGGTTGTCGCAATCCTGGTTACTCACAATCATTAGAAATTGTAAGTATACTAAAGTCGACAAATAATCCAGTCAGTTGTTCACCGACCAACTTTTACAGTTTTGCTCCATCAACAAGTTGCGACGATAAGAGAAGGGAAGATAAACCGATCAAACCTTAATGGAAACAAATTCAGTTTTTGTTTTTTGTTGTTAGTTTTCAGCCTACTACAAGAAAACAGTTTTACACAGCCTACTATAAGAAAACAGTTTTTGCTTATACCTAACTCCGTTCTTTGTGAAAATAAAACCATCAAACCTTAGATCAGAGAAAAGGGAAAAAAAGAGCTCTATCCAATAATGACATGGTCACCTTTGACGCATATTTAAAAAATGAGCGAAACACTTCGCCTGGACTTTCCTATACTTATAAAATAACATTGTTTTATATTTTCCAACACTTTCGATATACACCTGTCTACACACGACTAGTTAAAGTAAATAGTTCTTATAAGTTGTAACATCTTGAAGCGGTTGAAGAAAGACCGACCGCTGCACTGCGCTGCAAGCATAAGGTTGGGTAAAATATTTGGACTGAATCAACGGAAACGCGGAAATTGATATTTGAAAATATATTACTAACTCGAGAAGTATTATTTTTAGCAAGAAATTACTCTTATTAATTTGTATTTAGAATTTCAAAACCTTTCTGATTTTAAAGCCAAAATGCCACGTTTCCATTAAAAAAAAAGTTATTTTTTACCGTGGCCGCCATATTAAAATTGGAAACTCAAGTTTTTTTCTTAAATACAATCGAGAAGAATTTGCCCTACAACTTTGCTCTTGGGTTTGTGAGTCTATCTATTAAAATAAAAAAGTTAGCCTACACTGAACATTAAACGACTAGTACAAGAATACAACTGCTGTAGAAAGTATGTGAAATTCTTCTAAGGACAAAAAGATTGTTAAGGGGCAAAAAATTCGATTTTTTGTAAAAAGATTCTCCTAGAGCAAACAAAACAAAAAACAAAATTTTTAATTTTTAATCGAAAAAATTTGGGGGGAGGGGGAATAGTAGCCCCTCTAAATATTAAATTATCGAAAAAATATTATGATATTCGGATTTTGCTGTCAATGATGATCTATATTGCTTTAACAGAAATATTTTATTGCTCCCCGTTAAATACATAAAAGGGTATCAATTTTCAAAAATTCATAGAACACAGTGAATTTATAACAATGAGCAAAAAACAAAATTGTAGCAGATGCCTATCTCTATCAGCTTAAAAAGTTCAAACAAAAACGTGTGGGCAGTTTTTGAGATTTTTTTTTTTGAAAATTTCAAAAATTTTGGAGTGGTGCCATTGAGATCGTTTTTCGATTTTCAAAATTAATGATATTTCATGGTATAGTACCCTTAAGGGGCTACCAAACAAGATGTAGTTGATCCCAATCAAACAACTGGTTTTTGAGTAAATGGGCGTTAAAGTCGAAATTTTCAAAAAATCGTAGCGACCGCCATGTTGAAGCTAGAGAGTTCGGTGAAAAAACGTTTGATTTGTTCTAAGGCCTTCTATAATTTCCACTATTCCAGTTTCCAAAAGTCAGTTTCTGAAAAAAATGCTACCAAAAAAACATGTCTAACTTCCGCTTCCGGATTCTTTTTAAAAGCTTATTTTGTCGATGAATTTTTGATATACCTCCTCATTCCAAAGCACATCGAAATCGGTCCAGCCGTTTCGGAGATATGAGCGTGACCCACCCACACACCCACAGACAGACATTTTTTAAAAACCACATTTTTAGGATCCTGGAAGCCCAAAACATGTATTTCCGTCAAAATCTCGATTTTGAAAATTTGCATGAAATCAATACTTCCCTATACTGAAAGTATAGGAAAGTAAAAAGCTAATGTCAATATCTTCAAAATTTAAAGACCTATAAAAATTTTAATTTCAGTTGCTAAATCTGTGTAAAAAGTGTCATAACAATTTCAAAACCACTTTGATAATAACCAAATTATACATAAAAATCGAAAACATAAAAATTTAGTTCATTCAGCTACTGAAAATTAGGCAAAAATTCTAGGATTTGAATGTGGATCATAGTAGTACTTTTTGAGATGCTGAATAATTCTTCTTTTAACTGAATATCTATATCTTACAGTTTACGAGATCCCCATGCATGGACTCCTTATCTTGGACACCCTGTATATAGACAATGAAAGCAGGCACTTCAATTATTAAAGTAATCACAAGGATATACCTATTCAAAGTTTCATTGCATTAGAAGTTTATAAATTACTGAGTAAGGTGCACACATACCAGTAAGACATTACATCCTGTTTTCTTGATCTGCTTAACGATGTTAAGAATATATGCTCGTTCTTCTTTCAGTACTCTATCCATAGCTGCATAGTCAGAGATAAGAACATTGTGATCCATGTCAGTTTTTGGTGGAGAAATACAAAATTGTATTAATCCAATTTTTGCCTTTTCTACTCTTTTTGGTCCATTCACGTTTGCTGCTCGTTGAGAAAACACAATACCGTCAACTAATTCTGTGTCTTCGACTGTCCCTCCAAGTTGTCTAATTACTTTTATATCTGAGAGATTTACAGCTCCTTCGCGTCCTTAAACATAAAAAAAAATAATTCATATTAAAAATGTGATAACGAAAGTAATATTACACACTGTTACAAACATGTCAAAAACTTTCCTATACCGCGAGTCAAAAATGCTGTATAAACAGTCCATAGAGCTGTACTGTAATCAAAACTGAATTTAAAATCGTTGAAAAATTTTTCCTCCGAAGCTTGGTCTTTTGGCAAGATGCTTATAAATGTAAGATGTTTAAGGTGGAATATTTAAGAATAACTAGCAACTCATGCAATAACTGCAGCAACACTTTTTACTTCATCAAGAAACATTTGCGATTAAAATAAAAATTGTGGTAATATGTTCTTTAAACACAAATTTTTGTGACAACTGTGTAAATCATAAATATTAGTAAACATTTCCCGCACTTGCAAAAATGTCTGGCTATAGCAACAGCAAAAATTTGTAAACTGTTTAGCTGCTAGCAAACAGCATTCGCAAAGTAAAGTTTTTACTTCTTTTCTTATGGTTTGCTCAAAAGCCAAGCACGGGAAAAACTTTAATAAAACGTTAATAAAATGCTATAAAAATTAGCGAAGCACTTCACCCAGACTTCCTCTACTTTAGAAATTGTCTTATTTCAAAACTATTTTTGTAATTTTCTATCAACGTTTTGCGCACTAACAGTAACTTGATTGCACCAGTGCTCTATTGTGGCTTGGCTAATAGGTAAATCTGTTAGTCTACACATGCAAGCAGTTTTTGTGTATTCAGAAACCAAAAATGTTTTAAAGTTTTTTAAAAATTAAAGAAGCCCAAAAAACAGAAAGAAAATTTCATCTCGCAAAAATTGACAGGAGGGAGAAAATTAACCCCCCTAAATATTGCTGCATACAAATTTAGTTGTGAACCTTCTTATAGTATTGCACGTTATCGCTCCCCGTTTATTAAATAAAGGTTGCGATTTTCAAAAATGCATAGAAGATGTCACAGAGTACTTAGCAGACTGGGACATGAACCAAATTCTAGTCTATCCCCCCTATCTCTGAGCCTGTAAAATTAAATAAATAAATAGTGTGGCCAGTTTTGGAGCATTATTTATTTGAAAATTTCCAAAATTTTGAAACTATTTTTCACTACACATTTTTTAAGTAGGTCACCAATTTATATAACAATTTATTTTTAATAAGTTGCTATAATATTTATTTCATAAATTCTCTTAATTGTCATTACTGCTATTTGTAGGAAGAGAAAATTATTAATGAAGGGGAAAGAGAGGTTCGAAAAAACTGCTTTTTGAAAAGAAATTATGAATTCTGGTACAGTTATAGGGGACATCTCGAGCATACTGTCGAAAGCTCGCCAACACCAAAAGGCCATTTTCAATAGAGCGGCTTATTTGTATGAATCATTAAATTAATTATATTTTTGATGTTTAATAAATTCCAGGTACAATATTGCCTAAAACTAAAATATATTTCTATAAGTTGTTCCATTTTTAAATATCTATATCTCTATTCAACAGATACCTCGAAAAAGCTATTATCTACAGGGTGTTCTTAAATAAAGGCACCAGAACAAGAAACTTTTTTATTTGGTATATCCAAAATGTTTTTCTACACTCCAGTCGTTCAGTGAATTGCACCTGATCACATAACATTTAACAGTTTGCCTCTGAATGTCTTGATAGCCCCAATGAAAAAAAATAATGAAAAGGGGAGATCCAAAAAATCTTAAAAATAGGATATCATTTACGTAAGGTTAATTAAAGTAGACTATCATACGTATTTAGTTCAAGTACATTTTGCCACGGAAATAGAAAAGTACACAGAAAACTTCAATAAACGTCATCGAACTCGTTCTCTATCACCTCTGAAAATAAATGATCGCGTGTGGATAACAAATGTCAAGAAATACGGAGTCGTAGTAAACGAAAGCCCAGAGCCAAGATCAAATGTTGTAATTGCTGACAATACTCCATATAGAAGAAACAGATCACATCTCGTTAAAGCTAGCAAAATTTTAAATACAAACGATCCAATTAACGAACATGATTTTGACTTGCCCGACGATTTTATGGAACCCAATCCTGAAACAGAGGGAGAAAGAAGAGAGGAAATGAAGACAGAAGAGAGATAGAGGATAATAGAGAAATCGACAACGACACTCAAAACAATATAGTGGATGCAAGACCTGCAGAACAAAGAGTTATTCCAGACAATGCACAAAACTATATTACGCGATCTGGACGTCTAGTGAGACCGCCGCGTAATCGTTGTGGTTGCACTTCGGGTTGCAATCATTAACTGTTAGTGCCGATAATGTCGAAACAGTAGACTCGAAATGGACGAGATTTGTAGATAATAAGTGCAGTTTAACTCATTAGTGTTACAATCTACAACATCCCTTTGAACTTTTAATATAAGGGGGGATGTAGTATTAGCAAGTAACCGTGACAACGTTACATGCCAGAGCGGTCTGTCTAGCCGCCTCCTGACAGATAGACGCGACACGCGACATGAAAACCACAGAACTAATAACCACCATAAAAACTCGTAAATTAGAATACCTGGGCCACATAATGCGTAACGAGAAGAGATATGGTTTATTACAACAAATATTACAAGGAAAAATCCCAGGCAAAAGAGGTCCAGGCCGCAGAAGAATTTCTTGGTTGAAAAACGTCAGAACATGGTTCTCCTTAACAACTACTGCACTTTTTAGAGCAGCAGTAAATAAAATCACAATAGCCAGAATGATCGGCAACATCCGGACCGGATAGGCACCGAAAGAAGAAGAATTTGAAGGGATATGAAAAAAAAAGTTGTTAAAAATTACCTAAAAATCGAAAATATAAATTATCAAAACGATCGTTTTTTTGTAGTTTTAGCTTGGATCAAGTGAAAAATAATAAAAATTCCTTTTTGTGCTTTTATTTAGGGACTACAGGTGTTGCTAAATAAATATATCAAGATATTTGTTGAACATAACCATATTTTAAAATTGAACAACTTTTATTAAAAAATACTTTAGTTTTAGCAGAGTATTTTTGTATTATGAGTCACTCTGTATAGTACCTAACAGTAAGATTTTTTAAGCGTGTAGAGATATTCAAAAACATATATACTTTTTAACGTTAAAAGCCACAGACACAAATCGTTCTACCTAGATGTCTGCTATCTATGAAGTCACAACTTGCCATGCATACAACTATTGAAAGTTACGCACATATGAAAATATCTTGTTAGAATGAAGTAAAAGCAGAAATTGTTTATCACTTACCAGATTCTACAACCTTAAGGACAGCCTCCACAGCCAAAGGGGCTAATAAACTAGATTGCTGTGATACAACTTTTGAGTTCAGAGATGTTGAAGCACTTCGAATTAACTGCTCACGATTTTCAAGTTGAATTGGTGTTGAAATACTTGTCAGAATCTGCAAAAAAAAACAATAAATACCAACAAACACGTTCATGTAGTTTATCAAAGAAATAATTTCAATACCTCGACAGCACGAGCAGCTGCTCGTTGAAAAGACTCTGAGATTGCTGTAGGATGAATACCACGACTAAGTAACTTTTCTGCAGCATTTAATAGTGCACCAGCAATAATTACTACAGTTGTAGTTCCATCACCGGCTTCTATATCTTGAGCACGAGATAACTCCACTAGCTGTAACAAATTTAAACATTTATGCACAATAACAAATTATAAGCTCAAATTCTCACAAGTTGTCGAATATTCCACGCTCAATCCTTCTCAGACTTTTACATTCCTACAACCTTCTTCAACTAATATAATTTCGAACTTAATGGCAAGGCCCCACACCGAAAGATAAAAGATTTTTTTTTGATTGTACATATACATACTTAATGGCAATTTGTCAACTCTGTTTTGAGTAAACAGGCATTAAAATTGAAGTTAAATTTTCACAAAAGCCAAATTGGATTTTCCCATTCTTTAAAATAACCTTTCGTAATATTTTTCATTATACACGTACAGAACAGAGCACTTTTGATGCAAATGCACGGGATCTCGATATCAGAACAAAACTGATCGCACATTCTCAGGCCACTTTTTTCAAGACAAATTCGATGGCCAAAACAGAAATCAAATGCTCGCAATGTTGACAAAAAAACTGCGCAACACTCAATACCCACAGTATAATAGCTTATGAAACAATTTTCATTAGAATTAAATATTTATACCTGCTAAAATAGAGGTTGTCACAAGAGAGACCAACTGTAGGCAACCTATATTAATTAATAGACCTTGACGCACCTCATTTTGACAAT
Source organism: Ctenicera cuprea (assembly GCA_958336395.1). Lineage (NCBI taxonomy): Eukaryota > Metazoa > Arthropoda > Insecta > Coleoptera > Elateridae > Ctenicera > Ctenicera cuprea. The sequence continues at coordinate 22,848,241 of OY284488.1, read as the reverse complement.
TGCTTATAACCTAAAATTGTGGTTCTTATGAAGAAATTATGTATTGTTTGAGGCAGTTTGTTCGATTTAAACTAACATTCGCTTGTCAGTGGTAATGCAGCTAGCCACTTCTACTCTAGTGCGCAGCTCTTCATTTAATATGTTAAACTTGTTTAAGCTTTGATTACTTAGTTTAATTCAATAATTTAAAAATTGCTCTGAACATAGAAAAGCATTTTTTGTAGGACTTTTGCTTCGTTAGTATCATTAAGACTTTTTTCTCATGCTTTAGTACAAAAGCAAGTCATAAAAAAGTTACTTCTAAATGACGCATTGTTCCAGAATGTCGTCATCAATTAAACCTAATTTTCTCACCATTTTTGCTGCAGGATGCATAACATTCATTTGTTTAAGAATTGTTGCTCCATCATTGGTGATAGTTACTTCACCATTACCAGCTTGAATCTACAAAATAATTGATATACAAAAGTTATTTACACATTTGAGTTTCCTTACCATTTTATCCATTCCCCGGGGGCCCAAACTTGTACGAATTGCATCACTGACAGCTAGAAACCAAATACAAATTTAAATTCACAACGTTACAATTTCGTTAACATGTAATATCAATTTACTATAAATTTGTTCACCTTTTGCTGCATTGATATTACTAAGTCGGATGTCAGCCGGTTTACTTTTGTCTTTATATGCCACTCCACGAGATTTATTTGCGTCTCCTCCAGCTGCTGATGCCGTCATTTTGTGTAAATTATTAGTTTTCAAATATTATAATTACGGATTGCTTGGATTAATCGAGATGTTTGCTTGCTCGTTATTGTTACTTGACAATTCAACAAAATGCCGTAAACATAAAGGCTGATGTCGAGGTCGGTACCAACTGTTGACAAAATGGCTATTGTATCCCCAAACTCAAGTTCCCAGCGGTTGGTAACGATCCTGCTGACCATTTCTAAATTATAAACAAAACAAATACCGGGAGATCGAGAAAGGTTGTCCGAAAAAAACTACTTTCTACAGAGTATATCAATCTTTACATCCTCCACCTGTCATGTATGAAATGAAGTTAGCAATTTCTGGTAGATTCAAAAGAGGAAAATAATTATGAAATTAAGAAGTTATTTGCAATCAGTTTTAATTACGGTTAATAATGGAATTAATTAGAACATTATTTGTTTTATTATCTAATTAGAATATTAAATTTTACAAAAATAAATTAACAAAATTAGTAATTAGTAATTACAGTTCATGTTCGAAATGAGCCCCATTATTGTTGATACAGCACCCTATTCTTCTTTTCATGCTGTTAAAAACATTTTGTAGCTGTTGCACAGTTATATTTGCAGTAGCGGCAGTAATAGCATCCTTCAGTTGCTCAAGTGTGTGCATGGGGGTCTGATATATCGTGTTCTTTAAATGCCCAAAAAGAAAATAATCCAGGGGTGTCAAATCGGGTGACCGTGGGGAAAATGCAATGATACGATCGTCATAAAATTGTTGTATATATTGATTTGTTCGAAGGGCTGTATGTGCAGGTGCATTATCCTGCTGAAAATATCCCTGACGTAATTCATCATCGTGAAGCTGATTTATAAATGTGTTTAGAATTCCGATGTAGCGGTCAGCTGTTACGGTATCTTCAAAAAAAAATTGGACCAATTATGCGTCTTCTGGAGATGGCAATCCACACGCCAATCTTTATTGGATGCAGTGGAGTTTGTAAAAATTCACCAGGAGCCTCTGCAGACCACATCCTGTAATTTTGTTTATTTACGTAACCGGTGAGATGGAACCAGGCTTCGTCTGAAAAGAAACTTGAATCCAGCATTTCATCGTTATTTAAATTTTGGTTAAACCAATTGCAGAACTGCACACGTTTTTCATAATCGGGACGAAGTAATTCTTGCATTACTGAAATTTTATATGGGTGTAAATGCAGTTTTCGTCTTACTGCCTTTTGACACGTTCCATAGCTTAACCCTGCAATTACAAATTATAATAAATTTTATATGCAAAAATTTATAGTTTACAAAATACACACCTGTTCGTTGCGCTAACTGTCGTAATGGTTTTTTAGGGCTGCGTTCGATACGCGTCTGTATATCCTCTAATGTGTCCTGAGTTAAAAGGGTTGGTCTTCCAGGAGATTTTTGTGTATCTACACTACCCGTTGTTTGGAAACGATGTACGATGCGCTTTACATGCCTGCTTAGATTATCGTAATCAAAGTCGACGTCGGGGAAACGATTAACGAATTCATCTACACACAAATTTACTGAATATTTTCATTCACCATCATTTTCATTGCGTTGGCCATTGCGGAAATAAGATTGAATAATAAACTTGTTGTGTTCAACGGAATACATAACCTTAAATTTACAAACAATTATTACTGTTTTCAATTAATTGGAAACACTGTACTTACTGTAAACTTCGTTTAACAATCTCTAATTAGCAGAGAGCGGATTTTATGCAAAATGCATATCGTTTATTTTTTATAGTTGAACAATATCCTTTAGTTTCTAGGCGAATCGCACTAATTGTAATTAACTGGCACTAATTAATTTTTGCATATTTAAGCAAATACTGCATATTGTGTCATATCGTGCATATTTCGTCATTTTAAGCATAATTTAGCATATAAATTTTTTTTTTAATTTATTGATTTCAAGTTTCATTTTTTTCAATTCGTTGCAAAAGATTTAGGGTTTCTTGTTTTGGGAAATTCCAATCTTTATCCTTTCTTTCTGCCCCTGCATAGATACCTAGTCATGAGCTCATGACTCATGGCTTAGTAAGTTTCCTAGTAAATGCTAAAAATGTGGATTTTGAAAAAAAGATTACTGTAAGATAAACAGCAGCGAGCTTTTAAAGGATTTACGGTCAGTAGTGATACAATATTAGTCAGATTTATGGCATTTGAAAACATCTGTTTCCCAAAATTTAAGCATTCTCTTGGGTAAGGTGGCAGTGAACAGTTGTTTAGAATCGAGTGTTTAGTTTTGTGGCTTAAATAATATAGCATTAAGATGCCTAAAGTGAAAAATAATTTAGTGCCAATCTGGATTAAAAAATTTACGGAGCTCCGTATCGATGGCGATAAGGTGTTTTGCAAAGCATGTGGAAAAGTGGTAAGTGGCATTAGATATTATTTAAATTTTGTCTTTGTTAAACGCTGATATAAAGGTCCGAAATTAATTTAGGCTAATGAAATAAACCTACACTGAAGCGATTAATTTAATCATTTACGAAATTGGCTGATTTAAATATAAATATTAATAAAATAAACTTAAAACATTTCAAATGTAACAACAAATTGATCATTTTAAAGACTTGTTTTATTTTAATTTGGCATTTTGCTTTAGATAATATGCGAGCGAAAATCTCAAATTACGCAGCACATTAACACCGCTCTCCATAAGGGAAAGTTGGATAAAATGAAGAAAACCAACCAGTCTCAACCACTTTTGCGAGAATCTCTACTTGGTGAAACAGCAAGAAGAAATGAACAAGAGGAATTCAATTTTGAATTATGCAGTGCTCTCGTTAAAGCTAATATTCCCCTAAAAAAGCTTCAAAATCCTAGCTTTAGGTCATTTTTAGAAAAAATTGCAAAAAGAAAAGTGCCAGATGAAAGTACACTGAGAAAAAGATATGTCAACGTCATATATCTTGAAACCATAAAGGATATAAAAGAAATTATTAAAAATAAATATCTTTACTTTGTAGTAGACGAAACAACAGATAGTTGCGGGCGATATGTTGCAAACTTAATGATTGGTTGTTTAAGTGAAGACCAGTCTAGTAAATCTTATTTAATTGCTTGCAAAACGCTTGATAAAACCAATCATTTAACAATAGTTAGATTTGTAAATGAAGCATTAATGCACTTTTTTCTTCCGGATATTGTTCCAACAAACAAAATCGTTTTGCTACTATCTGATGCCGCACCATATATGGTAAAAGCTGGTAAACAATTAAAAGTATTGTACGAAAATTTAATTCATGTCACATGTTTGGCTCACGGAATAAATAGAGTAGCCGAAGCAATTCGAAATCAATTTCCATTGGTAAATTCTTTAATAAATTCTATCAAGAAAGTGTTTGTGAAGGCTCCTTTAAGGGTACAGTTATATAGAGAAAAACTACCTAACACCCCATTGCCGCCTGAATCAGTAATTACACGGTGCGGTACTTGGTTAAATGCAGCTCTTTTTTATGCCGATAATTTAGAAGAAATAAAAGCATTAGTTTTAGGCTTTTCAGATAATGCAAGTGTTTGTATAGAGAACTCTCAATCAGTTTTTAAAAAAACGGAACTGCGCAATCAGTTAGCATTTATAAAAGCAAACTATTATTTTGTAAGTGAAACAATTACAAAATTGCAGATAGAAGGAATGCCACTAAATAAATCTGTACAATTAGTGAATGAGTTTCAACAGTTAATTACTGCTGTTCCAGGAAATATTGGTAAAAATATTTTAAACAAATTTAATGAAGTGTTAGAAAAAAACTAAACTAAAGTTAACAAAATCTTAAGTTTAGACGAAAACTCAAAGGATCTTGCCATCGATTTAGATTTACCCATTTTAAGTGCATTAAAGAATGCGCCCGTCACATCTGTAGACGTAGAGAGAAGCTTCTCTACGTATAAGAATATATTGTCCGACAGACGTCACAATTTTCTGCCTGATAATATCGAGAAACATTTAATTGTTAATTGTTTTGCTAGTAAAATAGTTTGATTAGTTAAAATAATACAGTTCTAATTTAATCAGTAGTTTTAAAAGTATATAGTATTTATGTATCTTTCATTATTGTCACTTAATAATTTATCTTGTATGTAACTTAATTTTTATATTAAACATATACCATGAATTTTTTTTATTACTGGTTCAATTTATAGAATAAAAAATGTAAATGCGATATTTGATACGAATATGCATATTTACATATAATAGTGCATTTTTCCTCAAATTATTGCATATTTCGAAAATTTTAAGTGCATATATATGCACATATTTGGTCATTTTTTAGTGCATAAAATCCGCTCTCTGCTAATTAGTATTGAAAAATACTATTTGTATAATAATAACAGCGTCCAAGAATATAAAGTGAAATTAAGAAACGTAAACACACGGAACAAGCATATTAAACAAACGAGGGAACAAACGTATTGCGCAGTATGGCTAATATCACACTAGAAAGAAACATTGATAACTACTTAGAAGGTAGTTTTTTTTGGACAACCTTTCTCGATCTCCCGGTATACAGTGTTACTATAAAGTAACCTTTTCCCAACTAACTTTTGAACGACTTGATATTTTACCACAAAATTTGGTGTGCTGTAATGGGATATTAAATACTATTTTCCAGCCTATAATTAAATTTTGTATTATTCAAAATGGTGGCTGGGCGCTATTTTATTATTTTTTTTAAATAAAAAAAGGGAGTCAAATGACACTTCATTTGAAAGGTCTTTTAGTTCTGCGCCTGATCCTCGAGTTTCAAAGAAAAATATTTAGCCATAACAAAATGACAATGTTTGAAGATAAAGAAGTCTATTTAAAAAAACTAATAATTAAAGCAAAAGGAAATTAAATTAAGTGTTCGAAATGTTCACCATTCACTTCTTGGCACATTAAAAGTCGGTTATGAAATTCCCGCCTTACATTTTCATAAGTTTCTGGAGTGATATTTCTGTAAACTTGTGTAATGCGTTGCTCCAGTTCTTCAATTGTTTCTGGACGGGTTCTGTACACTTTCGATTTCAGATATCCCATAGAAAAAAATCTAAGAGGGTTAACTCTGATAAGCGAGCCGGCTATTCTACAGGCCCCCGCCTACTAAACCATCTTCCAGGAAAATGTCCGTTGAGAAAGTCAGAAACAGGCCTATAATAATGAGGTGGCGCACCGTCTTGTTGGAACATTACGTTTTCAATATTATTTCCAGCCACCTGAAATATTTCTGAGAAAATTTTGTTCTGCAAATAAAAAATTCATTTGCTTAAAATCCGCTTTTTTTGTTATGGCTGAATATTTTTCTTTGCAACTTTAGGATCAAACGCAGAACTAAAAGACCTTTTAAATGAGGTGTCACTCGACTTCCCCTTTCCATTAAAAAAAAATTCATAATACCACCCAGTCATCATTTTGAATGATACAAAATTTAATTAGTAGCTCAAAAATAGTATTAAATTTGCCATTAAAGTACACCAAATGTTGTGGTAAAATATTAAGGCGTTCAAAAGTTAGTGGAGGGGAGGGGTGTTACTTTATAGACAGACGGTATATAAAGTAAGTTTCAAAACAACTAAAAAAATTTCCAATTTTCTTACTACTAGCAGTTTGCGTAGTCACGCATTGTGGCGGTGGACCATTACCGTTTTCCGCCAGCCTTGGTATTATCTGGTTCGCGTGCCGTTTCCAAATGCGGTTGTTGTCTAGAATTTCACATAAAATTAGGTCCCATGCTTATATAAACTTGTTGTCTTAGAATTAATCAAGGAATCACCTTGTAAGGTTTGTCTACGCACTTAATTAACACCCTGTACACTAATATTGTGTCTACATATATAGTCTAGGAGCTGGAGCGATATGGTGTGACTGAAAGTTAACCCGATGGCACTAGGGTTTATTGTTAGAGGACGGTTCAATGATCAATTCATCTCACAGATCGAATCTTCGCTCTCATGTAGTTCCGGAGATACAGCATCAGCAAATTTTTGATTTTTTTACTGCAGGTTAACCCTTTTGAAGTTAACATGATGGCACCGTGTCAAATACGTTAATATGAGGTCAAATAATAATATATATGAGTGCCATCATTTTTTTTCCAAATCAACCCCTCCCACAACCCCAAAAACCTCCCCAAACATAAATCAGTAATTTTGATATTAAACCGCTGTCGGGAGGTTTTTGGGTTGTGGGAGGGGTTGAATTCGAAAAAAAATGATGGCACTCATATATATTATTATTTGATCTCAAATTAACGTATTTGACACGGTGCCATCATGTTAACTTGTAATCGGTAAGTTTTAGCCACAAAATGGTGAAAATGTCCATTTTCTGTCCAAATAATGGCCAATTACTGTGAAATGGACCGGTAACTTTTGATGGCATATGGTATCTTAACAATTGGCAACACCAATACACATTTTCCACCAGGTTTGGGAGGGTTAACTCGCAGTCCATTTTTGCTCCCATTTTAACTGGCCCAGCCCGATAAACGGACACGATAAAAAATGATGGCAGATGGTGGAAGTGTATAAGAATGGCATGCTTTTCAAGTAACCGCAACTTCAAAAGGGTTAACCTGCAGTAAAAAAATCAAAAATTTGCTGATGCTGTATCTCCGGAACGACATGAGAGCGAAGATTCGGTCTGTGAGATGAATTGATCATTGAACCGTCCTCTAACAATAAACCCTAGTGCCATCGGGTTAACTTTCAGTCACACCATATCGCTCCAGCTCCTAGACTAATAGGGCTATTACGATCCAAAGGTATACAGGGTGTTTCAAAAATAAACGGCATCATGTTAAGGGCGTGTTCTTCTCATGAAAATAAAAGAAAACATTTCTATTAACATGGGTCCGCAAATGCTTCGTTATCGAGATACAGGGTTGAAGATTGTAAAAAATATCAATTTTTTTCATTTATTCGGAAATGATTAGGAATTAAATTTTAAAAATTACGCAATACGTATCTATGTTCATGTGCCATAAGTGGACCATATTAGCCAGTTTTATCCTTTTCCAGTGGCGTAGCTACAGGTGTATATGTGGATACTTCAAGAGGAAAAAATGGTACGCAACTGTTTTTTTTTGTTTGATACAATTTTCAAAATGTTCAACTAATTTTTGGTTGACAGAGACTTTTTAGTTTTTTCCTACCATTAACCGTTTTCGTGTAAATCACACTTCAAAGATATGCAGCTACGCCACTGGAAAAGGAAAAAAAACTAATATGATCTACTTATGCCACATAAACATAGATACGTATTGTGTAATTTTTAAAATTTAATTCCTAATCATTTCCGAATAAATAAAAAAAATCAATATTTTTTTATAATTTTCAACAGCCTGTATCTCGATAACGAAGCTTTTGGGGACTCATGTTAATAGGAACTTTCCCTCTTATTTTCATGAGAGGGACATTCCCTAAAACGGATGCCGTTTAATTTTGAAACACTCTGTATATTACAAGGCAAGAGAGTTCGAAAAAAGCGTTTAAAGCGTGCTTTAAACTTTTTGTATCAGATTTAGTTTTCAAATTTAGAAAATTCTGTTCAGGAGAAATGCTATCAAAAAAATATGTCCAATTTTCGCTTTCGGATGTTGTAAGAACCTTATTTTTGATATCTCTATACTTCGACACTTATTGAAATTCGACCATCCGTTCGGGAGTTATGAGACGCAATCTTCCACACACTGAGACGCATACTCTCACCCAATCACCCACTACTCAGAAAAAGCACCTTGGGGCTCAATACATGTATTTCCGTCGAAATCTCAAAATCGATAATTTTCATGAACTCAATACAATAATAAAAGTAAAAATCAGAGGATTTTAATTTTTATAACGGGTATAAATAGAACTATTATATTCTGAAGCATATATTAAAAAAGGTTGAATTACTAAAGAAAATTAACAGAAGCGGACTGGCTATTGGCAAAAGTGGACTAAGTCCTACCAAGCCCCCAGAAAAAAAAAAATATACAGAATGTATCAAAAACCGCGCATAACCTCTGCAGAGGACGCCCTACCACGACATGGTTCGATGAGATAGAAGAAGCAATTGGAAAAAACTGGTGGAATGAAACACTCGATCGTGACAGATAGGAAAAAAATGGGGAGGCCTTCGCTCAACGATGGGGTTTATAAGCGCATAATAATAATAATAATAATAATAATAATAATAATAATAATAAACCCCGTTTGGGTTCCGGGAAAGAATAGACCCAAGGTATGTCCTGCCTGGCGTAAAAGGCCCCTAAAAGGACACCCGCAGGGATGGCATATACTTGCCAACGGGCGTAACGAACCCGCGGGACCCAGTTATCTACTTACTTGGGCCAACTACCCCTAAGTGTGTATCAAAGTTCCCAGAAATAACAGAATTGCCTCGGATGCATTGGATGGGGAGGCTGCATCCAATGTAAACGGTTCACAGCCAACCGCAGATGATGATGGACGCTATGGCATCGCCCTGCGGAACAGAACCATAGCACCGCTCCGATATCAGGAAATCCCAGCTGACAGAAATGTTGCTGCGAACGCAAGTCCGCAGCCCACTCTACCAGCATTACCACCCCAGCGAAGAACGAGAACAAAATGGACAGCAGATATGAACAAATACATCGTTCTTAGCTACTACATTACAACTAACCTAGGAAGGGATAAAATCCCATACAGCGCAGAACTGCACCGACGAGTGACTAATAAATTCCCAGAACTAGCCAATAAAACTATACAAAACATTCTTGATCAAAGAAGATGGCTTATGATGAATAACCGAATATCACCTATGGAACTTAAAGATATAAAAAGAGAAGCTGAAATAGAGCTAGGCGTACAAGAAAGAGAAGGAAGAGAAGAAGGAGACGACGAAGCAGCAAACCTCCAACGGCAACAAGAAGAACCTAATGAAGCTGAAAATGTAGAGTCCGAAATTGAAGCTACAATACCAAACCAAACAAGGATATACCTACTTTGAACAATCCTATGCAGAGTATAACGGAATAGAAGCCACAAACAGGCCTAAACTACCGAAACTAAACATAAACTATAATACCAAAGAAATAATAGAGAATGTGAATGATACAATCAAAGAAAGGTTAAAAAATGACGCCACGCTAGAAGAACTACATACAATCGTCTATGTAGGAGCAATAACAGTCTTAAAAATACACAAACAGGAAGTTAGACCAAATACCACACAGGTAAACAAACACAAGCGGAAAGAATCGCCCCCATGGGAAAAAAGATTGCAGAATAAAGTGAACGACCTAAGAAGATCTATAGGACAAATGACGCAAACAATGAGAGATAAGCCGACCGCTAAGACCAAGAGGAAAGCTCAAATAATAATAGATAAATACAAAAACGATAACCTTAAAACTAATCTAGAGATACTAGACTACCTCAAACAATCTCTAGCTGCCACTGCAAAGAGGTTAAAGCGATACCGAAAGAGCAATAGGCGACGATCTCAGAATGAAAATTTCGCTATAAACGAAAAACAATTCTACAGAAATCTAAATAACAGTAAAAACAACAACGATAACGTATCGATAGACCCAGAAGAAACAAGAAAGTACTGGGAAGACTTATGGTCAAATGCCGAACCTAATAAAGAAGCGTCCTGGATCAGAGATGAACAAAGATCAATTGGTAACATCCGAACCATGGCGATAAATGACGTAACCGAAGTAGAAATGAAAAGTGCAATTCATAGAACACACATAACTGGAAGGCACCTGGAATAGATGGAGTACATAATTACTGGTATAATAGTTTTCCTACTACCCACACCAGTATTGCAAGAATGTTTACAGACATCATTAAAAATCCTCATAAAATGCCACCTTTCATGATAAAAGGTATTACTTACCTATTACCCAAAACCAATCCACCAACGGCCGACCCTGCCAAATATAGACCCATCACATGCTTACCAACGCTATATAAAATACTCACATCCGTAATAACAAACAGAATATACGAACATCTCTATCAAAATAATATACTAACCGTGGAACAAAAAGGATGTAGAAGAAAAGCCCAAGGATGCAAGGAGCAACTAATAATAGACGAAATAATAACAGACGAAGCAAAAAAGCATAAGAAAACCTTGTATACCACTTATATAGACTATCAGAAGGCATTTGACATTCTTGGTTAATCAAGGTCTTGAGCATATACAAAATAGATCCAACGCTTCTCCAATTTTTACAAAACACAATGGCCAAATGGGAAACATACCTAAAAATTACAACTGGGAAATCTAAAGAAGTGGGAAGCATCAACATCAGAAAAAAATCTTTCAAGGGGACTCCCTAAGCGCCCTATGGTTTTGCTTATCACTAAACCCTCTATCACGTCGCCTGAATACTTTGAAAGGATACCTAGTACAGGAATATAACATGGATGATCTAAAACTGTATGCTGAAAACAGAACAGACCTGGAAAAACTTCTAAAATGGACTGAGAAATTTAGTAAAGATCTCGCAATGAATTTCGGAACAGAAAAATGTAAAATACATGCAATGAACAAGGGTAAATGGGAAGAAACCTATACATACAAAACTAGAGACAATAAGCAAATATGTGGAATGGAAGAGAACGAACTATACAAATACCTAGGATATATGCAAGCTAGAGGCATAGATCGAAAAACTGCAAAAGCAATCATCAGCAAAAAATTTGAACAGCGTCTTAGTCAAGTGTTGAAAACTGAGCTACATGCCAAGAACAAGTTTAAGGCCATAAATACTTACGTCATACCGATACTTACATACAGTTTTGGTGTCATCTACTGGACAAAAACCGAACTGGAAGAACTTGATCGTAAAGTCAGAACACAGCTCTCCAAACACAGAATACATCACCCGAAAAGTGCTATTGAAAGACTATACCTTCCAAGATCCACAGGAGGCCGAGGGCTCACATCCATCTACTCTCTCCATCACCGACAGGTCCTGAAACTAAGAAATGACTTCAATGACAAAGCACAAAATACGCCACTACATAGATGCATTGCACGATTAGATCGTAAAATAACACCTCTCAAACTAGCTGACGCTAATTACAATGTTGAAGAAGCCATAATAACCCCTAATATGTTAAAGGATAGATGGATAACAAAACCACTACAAGGCAGGTATCCCAACACGCTGAACCAAGCCCACATAGACTACCGGACATCCTGTGAATGGCTAAAGAAAGGATACCTGTTCGCCGAAACAGAAGGATTTTTGATGGCCATCCAAGATCAAGTTGTCAACACAAAGTACTATCGAAAACACATCATTAAAAATAACGAATTAAATGATAGTTGCCGAATGTGTAAACAAAAACCGGAAACCATTGACCATATTATGGGAGCATGCACTACGATGGCTGCTACTGAGTACAAAAGAAGACACGACAACGTAGCCAAAATTATATATCTAGAATTATGCCGCCAGAAGAACATAGAAATAGAAAACCTGCCATACTATCAGTATCAACCACCGAACGTTGTCGACAACGAAAACAACAAAATGTACTGGAATTGGAAAATAATAACTGACCGACCAATACCGAACAGTATCCCCGACATTGTACTACAAAGTAAGAGCGAAAAAGTAACTTACCTCATAGAAATCTCGGTTCCAATCGCTGCTAACTTAGAAAAGAAAAGAGCCGACAAAATTAGCAAATACTTACCACTCGCTGAAGAGATTAAGGAGATGTGGCAACAAGATCGCGTCGCTATAGTACCAATTATCATTGGAGCGACTAGAGAAGTGCCAAAAAATTTAGCACAAGACCTAGCCACGCTAATGCTGAAGCCAAAACTGATTACATCAATTCAAAAGGCAGTAGTCATCGACACATGCAGTATCTGTAGAAGAGTCCTTAATATACCGCCTTGAACAATCGCCGATCTCTTGCTGCAAGCCGAGTCGGAAGAAGAAACCAGCGATAGCTGTGTAAACATGAAAATAATAATAATAATAATAAGGTATAAACAAAATTAAAGCCATTAATGCATGGGCTATACCGAAACTTACTTATTCTTTTGGCATTATTAACTAGTCTGAAACTGAATTACAATCACTCGATCGAGATACCAGAAGGCTTCTAAGAAAATTCAATATGCACCACCCAGCAGCGTCCAAAATTAGGCTATATATTCCGCGAGCTAGAGGGGGCAGGAGATTACTGCAAATAGAAGAGCTTTGTCATTCTCAAATAACCAAACTTAGAAAATATTTCTATGAGTCAACATCTGAAATTATTAGAGAAGTAATAAAGCACGATGACAATTATACTCCTTTAAAACTAAAAGACAGAAACTTTAATACGCCTCTAACTGACACTGCTAATCGAATAAGGGAATGGGAATCCAAGGTATTGCATGGTAAATATCCGACCAGAAGACCCCAACGTCGATACTGACTTATCAGTTGCATGGTTAACAGGGGGATCACTTTATGCCGAAACGGAAGGGTTCATGACTGCGATGCAGGACCAGGTTATTGCAACCAAGTACTACCTAAAAACAGTCGCAAAGACAACTGAAGATGGCACATGTAGACTATGCCGAAATAACCATGAATCTATTGAACACATTATAGCTGGATGCTCTTCTCTTGCACCAAATCAATACACCACAAGGCACAACGAAGTGGCAAAAATAATATATTTGGAGATAGCCAAAAAGTACAATATGTTGAATCTAAAGCCTCCACCATACTATAAGTACACGCCAGATCCAGTGATCGAGAACACGGAATACACGCTGTACTGGGACAGACAAATGATCACTGACCGAACGGTATAGCACAACAAACCAGACATCGTGTTATTTAGCAAAAAAGACAAATCGGCCATAATCATAGATGTCGCTATCCCGCTAACGGCAAATATCCATCGGGCTGAAACAGACAAAATAGAAAAGTATAAAAATTTGTCTATAGAATTAAAAAGAATATGGAAACTTACCACCATCAGAACATATCCCATCATAATCTCTGCCACAGGAGTGGCACCAATGAGCCTGAAGAGAAATCTAGAAAGATTATACTTACCACATCATTTTGGTTTTGAATTGCAAAAGGCAGTAATACTCCAGAGCTGTCATATCACTAGGCGGTTCCTTACATGACAACAACCCATTGTAAACCATGCCTGGGATGAAGTTCCCCGCAAAATATAACCGGATTCAGCCGAGATCAAAGAGAAATAATAATAATAATAATAACAATAATAATAATAATAACATTAAAATTTAATTTCGGCTCGGTTTAGAAAACATGGGGGTCCAAAGAAGCCTTTTACATATCATTTATTTTGCAGTACAGAACGAGTTTTCATATTAGATGCCTTCCAGAGGTTGCATAAGTTTAAAAATTACTATTATACTTAGCTGTTAAAATATTGTAGGTTCCTTAATAATTCACTATACATTTTCAATAATATTCTACAATTACACAAAATGACAAAAGTGAATGTGAGAACATCCTTTCGATTTATTTATTTTGAAGGGGAACAAGCTCAAGATATTATTTTCTGAACCAGCATATTGACTTTGAGAATAAGGATGACTTAGAAGAAGATTTAGAAACATCGGAGAAACAATCTCCTAAAGAAGTTGGCAACAACGTAACCAGTGGCGTAACAAATACCCTCGCAACCTTAGCACCGCGGGGGGGGGGGACAAGCCTCTTAGGTGGCCAGAGCGATCACGGGCTGTCAGAAGTCAAAAAGAAAAATATGGAAACAAATATAAGGTCATTGTACTTTAAAACATACAACCAAAAAAAGTCAGTCAGTCAGCTCCATAATATCGTTCAAAATACCTCAATCAACGATAACATGTAGCCTAAATAAAAGCATAAAAACCCATGTCAGCGAAATAACTAGATACTTGAATTTAGAAATAATTATTTCAGTTTCGGATTCAATCGCGCGCGAACGGGCATATGTATTACAAATTTAAAATATTATAAAATTGTGGTTAATTTTTAAGTATATGCATATCAAATATAAATCTAGCTAAACCACTAGGTGGCTATCAAAAGAGACAACTGAGCAAGGAAAATAACAGAAAACTCAAAAAAAAACTTCTAAAAGTTATCAGTTTCTGCATATGGGTGTAGAAGTGAAGTAGAAAATACTAAAAGATTAAGCATCGACGAAATCATAAAAGAATTCGCCATAAAAAATACGCTAATGCAAGTCGTTTTCGATAAACTAAGGTTGTCAATAGACAATATTGTGTTTTTACTGCACAAGATTATTACCAATGGAAATACGGTATAGGTACCTGCTGGGGTGTTATAGTTTTAGTAATGTTTAAAATTGTAATTATTTAAAAATCGTTTTGGTATGTGATATGACTGGTAAACGTAGATATGTCTTATTTTTAATTTGCCTAGGTATAGCAAAACTGGAGGTGAGGATGGAGGCCTATTATAAACATCTGCGAGGGGTCCCTTACGATTTTCGTTAAGCCACTGAATGTAACAAATGCGTGGTTTGTTGTTATAGTTTTACGTATTTTTATAATACGCAGTCAGCAACATTAACAAAGTTGTTTATAGTTTATGAATTAACTTTAAGTTGCACCAAAGTTTCCTGTGAGAAAGCCTGTAGTAAATTGAAATTTATCAAAAACAGATTGAGGTAGGTGTTTTCTCAGCAGCGATTGGAGGAATTTATGACCATGGGCTTGAGAAACAGCTGTTAGAATCAATCGATTTTGATTGCATTTTAGATAAGCTGAAAAAATGATAAAGTTTGTTTAAAAATATGTTTTTCTTATTAAAAACTATTTCTTTTTATATATTTACATTTGATTCATTTTTGTGATATAACAATCTATGGAGAGATGCGGGCCCCCACCGGCGAAGTCCCGCCGGGCCTTTCCCTTCGTAGTCCGCCCCTGAGAAAATGTATTATATTTCATTAAGTGTATTACTTTCTTTCGTACAATAAATATAAATTGTACATTTAAATACAAAAGAGGTACTTTAAATAATTCTAGGAATACAAGAAGAAAGAGTAAAAGAAAGCGCAAAGAAAAAAAAAGAAACATTGTTTCTAAATATAGTTATAAAATCCACGTCGAATTTTCGCTCTTCATGGTCGCTCAGAAAGCGTTTATTTTCGACTTCGTTACTGGCTAGCAGATGAACACTTAGAGATATTCTGATTTAGTGACTCAGAGCACATAGAGTAACAATAATGGCAGCGCCGAGAGCGCAGCAAACTGCAAAGACAAAACTTACCGTGAATTTATTACGGTTTTATCGTGCAAACATATTAAAGTATGGAGTATCTATTATTACTAGCCAATGGCAAGCATACTGGTCCGGCGAGTGGTGGCCGGTATCGGTTCGGCTAGTCACATAATCAAATTAGACTTTTTTGAAGAGCTTTTAAAAAAGAATTTTTCTAGAGAGTATTGACAGTACCCTCCACTGTGTACACCAAAAAAAAACTATGTATCCATTAAATTCAAAAGGACAGAAGTAATGGAAATTTAAAAAAAAATTAACTTTCCAAAAGAGCAAACAAAAGATCACGTATGCTGTACACTCGGTCTCATCCATTGCTCCATCGTCAAATGATTAATAAAAAATTAATAAATAAAATATCAGATATACTAATTTACTGCTAATGTCGTATTATGAACTAATATAAATGCAACAATACTTGTATTAGTACCTATATCAAGAACTGCTAGTGGCTAAGGTTTATGTTCTGCGGCTTTGGCGTCGTCAAAGTTATGGGACGATTGAATTTTCGCCCCATCGCGAATGATAATGGATTCGTTAAAACATTCTCAAACGATGTGAGTTTTCGGACACCCTGTAGTACGTTTTTTATTAATGACAAATGACAGCTTAGATGACAGCTATGAGGTAAACGCAGCGTGGGTGGATATTAGGAAAAGTGTTTTATAACGAAAAATTTAAATGTATGTTACCATAATTATAATTTAACTCCGCATTGATGCGAAGTAATAATATTTTCTTAGCAACACTACCAATATTGGTAATGGCTTGGAGATCGCATGGTAAAACTAATTCTGACATGGTTAGACAGCTTCGAGGTCGGAAGTTTTATTACTTTTAAGGTTAAAGAAACTAAAAATTTCATTTTTTAGCTAATGGAATAATTCGCAGTAATGTGGTGGAAGCTGCAATGTTAGCAGTGGATCGTGGTAATTTTTGTTTAAATAACCCATACATGGATGCACCACAAGGTATTGGCTATGGTGTTACGATCAGTGCTCCACATATGCATGCTCATGCTTTAGAGTTATTAAAAGATCAGTTAGTCGAAGGAGAGAAGGCGTTAGATGTTGGATCAGGAAGTGGTTATTTAACATCTTGCATGGCTGTTATGGTTGGAGAAACAGGGTAGGTGGAAACACTTGTTTGTTTTATTTATAAGTTCTAGCCTTACTTCGTTTATATAGGCCAGACAATTAAAAGTTTTGATATTAGGTACAAAAAACATGTACCTTGTTACAAACTCGCACCCACATAAATCCAATTACGTTAAACACATTTGAAATTCGCAAGCATTTAAAAACTGTATCGTTAATAATTGAGCAAATTGATCTCTTGCATTTATTTTTATTGAACTTTTTGGAATAAGAAATCAACTCTCCTGCAGACATAGATTACCAAGATCAAGTCACCAGGTTCTGTTGTTCTTATAGGAACACCAACTGTTTACTTTTTAATAAAACCTTTGATAATGGCATGTAAACATGTCGAAATAGGTATAAGGTTAAAATAAATAAATATTGTTGAAGTAAAGTATTTTATTCACACTTGTTTATTTATTTTTGGTTGATACTAAAACAGTGTAAATACCATAGAAAGTTCTAAAATGCCATGCGCACATTGTCTACATGCACCAACAAGATTCTTTCGGTATTTAACTAAAATACCGGGCTGTAACTTTTCACGTGGAATATTATTTTCTACATTAAACTAGAAATGTCTGTAGAATAGGTAGAATATGTATGTTAAGTAAATTGGTATAATTATACTTCTTTCTACATATTATTTGTGTAAAGTATGTAAAATGTGTATGATATATTCTAGATTCGTTCAGATGATTTAAATTTTTATTTCGTTCATCAAATTGAGCCTCAGAGTTCCTTATCCCTTCAACTTAATTTGCTTGTTTTTTCAGTACAGTATTTTGGCTGTATAGTGTGTTTATGCACACGCGCGTGCCATACACACAATCCTATGTGCTAATTTATGTAAAACTGTGATGGGAAAATGCGGGGAAATTTATTTTTTTGTTTTTTTTCCGTGAATCCTCTCGGGAAAATTCTCACACCGTTTTTTCATATTTTTGATTATAATCCAGACGTATTTTACAAAGACATTTATTTTGATACCAAATAACAATTTTTCAGGTGTCTTTCTGTTTCTTTCATAAAAATTAATATAATAATTAATAATTTTACAGATATTGTATTGATGCTTGAAATATTTTCTTGCTGTAAATTGTGAAAATGCAAAGAGAAAGAAACAAAAATAAATAAAAGTACATAAATTTTAAATAAAGTATAACATTTAATATATATGTAAGTAAACAAAGCTTTGCACTTGAGAAAGCATTGTCAACATTGGATTTGTTAATGTTTTGTGGGCACAACTTGCAGTTTGCTAGATGCACCCTTAATTTAGAAACATTGCCATAATATATTTTATTCCAAAATTTACAATTTGCATGTTTTTTTTTAGAGTATACTTCAAAGTATTGCCAAACGGTTGACAAATGTCTTGGCATTCTGTTCACAATGAAAATTACTATTTTTTGACTGTTTGGTGTTTACCTTTACAATAGTTTAACACAAAGAAAAATTAGGATACAAAGTTATATAATTTTTTGTAGAAGTTTAATGTTTTAGCGTTCTGGCGCCAAGTTAAAATTTGGGAATAGGTATTCAGGGAATTCAGCATCCCTCTAAAAAAACGATTTTGGAATTTTTCCTAAAGGGAATTTTCCTGACCGCCTATTACTATTTAAGAACCTTTTTGGGTTTCTAGCTGCAACTAATCATCGACATGCCGCGCTTGTTTCATAGGTGACTGCGATTAAGTTTTTATTTAAGAAAAGATTTGGTTTCAATTATGGCTAGAATAGACCACTACATGTTTCGTTCTTGTTTGAACTCATCAGGTGGACATAATTCTAACCTGATGAGTTCAAACAAGAACGAAACATGTAGTGGTCTATTCTAGCCATAATTGAAACCAAATCTTTTCTTATTTCTTGCCACACGGGCGTTTCTGTGTTTTGTGCTTAGAGGCCGGTGCGATCGCAGATACCTGCTTAGCAGGTTCCGATCGCAACTTTGCCGGTTTGTTGCTTTGCAACTTTTTCTCGCCGCACATAATAGAGGGCGTTATTAGTTTAATTCCCCGTTAGTTTTAAGTTTTTATTTGATTGCTCTATATCATTATTCAAAAGTGCGAATATGGTTGCTTAAATATGTTTTATTGTAATTGTTTTTATTACGTTTGCTTCTTTTGGTGCTGATTGACATTGTGTATTGTGTTTGCATTTGTGCTTTTTAAGTTTTTGTGCATATCTAGCTGTGTTAATTTTTTTATTTTAGATATTTCTTCTTTATTTTCTTCCACCGTCCCTTAATTAAGCATTAAAATATTGATGCCCTATTTTAACCCTTTGACTGTTCAGGACGAGTTAAGTTGCAAACACTTGCCGTCGTTGAGGCACTATGCCCAAGTATATTCGTTTTACATTTCTACGGCAAACTGCTATAAGCATCTTTACTCAAATGTTTTATATTGGTGCACTGTTGGTTATAGGACGTGTTACTATTAGAATTTTGCGGGTGGTCATTGGAGGGGGGCACCATTAATTAAAAAACAATGAAAGTGTTTACCAATAGGATAAAGTCAAAATAATTAATAATATGTAAGTGCATGCAACAGAGCACAGAGTCAAAAAGCAGTCCCTCGCTCATAAGATGGTCACTTGTCTTGGAGATCAAACTTTGTCTGTCTCAATACACTGTACTCCTCACTTTGAGAAGTGTTTCAGCTATCAAGCTGCAGTAATATACAACCAACTGCCTGCCAATGTTAAGAAAAGTACAGTGCAATACGCTAAGATTAAATCGAAGCAAGACATTCTCTCCAAGAAATTAGTAATACCTCGGTAATTATTTTATTTTTGTTGGGTAGGATTAAAACTATTGTCTAGGCAATAACTCTTACACCTCTCTCTTATGTATAATTGCATAAATAAATGAGTTTACCATTATTATTATTATTATTTAGCGTAGCACACACGGCAGCCACTTAAGAACGTAGCAGTCAAAGGCTTAATGTTGGTAATGTGGCATCGTATTTTAAATTACACTCCTGTATATTGATTGTATAAGTCAATGTTACAATGTCAATGGCCTTTTTTATCATGCTACATACGCTCATAATTGATATGAGGTCATGAATTATGTTTCAGATGTCTCTGTTTTCGGTTTTTTTATTAATAATATTTTTAAATAATTAACTATTAAAAAATTAATAGACTATTATTAAAATAAAACTCTTGGTAATTGTTTCACAATTTGTTGGTATTTATTTTCTCGACTTAAGTTTCAACCTTCACGGTCATCGTCAGGAGTTTAAAATCAAACTGTTTGATTTTAAACTCCTGACGATGACCATGAAGGTTGAAACTTAAGTCGAGAAAGTAAATTCCAACAAATTGTGAAACCAAGAGTTTTATTTTAATAATAATCTATTAATTTTTTAATAGTTAATTATTTATTAATAATGTTTCACCATGTGCCTACCACACAATCAATTCAAAATATTAATAATATTTTGTATTTTGTCAATTTTAATTGTGGTTTGATTTTATAATTAAGTGTTATTAAATAGAACTGCTGTGGGCATAGATCATATACCCGAGTTGGTAGCAATATCACAACGTAACATTGAAAAGAGCAATCTCGAGCTGCTGAAATCAGGACAGGTGCAGTTGAGAGTGGGGGATGGACGTGAAGGTGTACCAGAATTGGGACCATACAATGCTATTCATGTGGGAGCTGCTGCTGCTACTGTACCAGAAGCATTGACTGAACAGTTAAAGGTAAAAAAGTAGTAGTCTTTTTTGCTTGTAGTGTGTCCAAATTGATTTTCTATTTACCTATTAGACGGTTTTCTTTAATAGTTTTGCCAGTAGGGTAAGTTTGAGCAGATAAAATAGTAGTCTGATTAAGTACTTACACACTGCTTAGAAACAGTTAGTTTTTAACTGTGAATCTTGACGTGTGCTTCTAGACAGCACCGGCGGTGGTAATAATGTAAAAGCTAGAAAAATTATTTAAAATGGACTAAGAATTGGTTGCTAAAAACAGAACAACTGGTCTCACATTATAAATGTAATAGATACGCTACATTTGGAACAAAAGTATTAGTTTAATTATATACATTATACACATGAATAAAGAAAGTGATACTGAAAAACAAGGTATACCACGTGGCTACAAAATAATCAAAGGGTTAGGAGCAATTATCAGGCAACTTTACTTTTGTTTGAAAATGAATAATGGAACCAATTATTTTTAGTCTAATTGAAATGTTTTTTTTTTAAATAGTATTAAAGAGGTAAAGTTGCATCTTAGGAGAATACTAAATGTTTGAAGCCGTAAAAGTTCAGCCTATTGCTATTTTTTTTCTTAGTTGAAATTCGAAAAATTATTTTTACATTATCTAATAAAATGGCACAGTTTGCAATCATTATTTTAACAGAAATAACAAATAAAAATATTTCTGTCGCATAGTCTGCAAGCAAGGTCTCTATTAAATTTCTAAATCGTCTGGAGGTGTTATATGCAGAAAATGGCACACATTTCCCTATGTTCACGAATAAAAGTGGTATCCTGTATGCAAGTACAGTCGGCGCCAATAAAACCATACACTCTATTTTGCTATAAGGGTCGGGCACAATGACACCATTGTCACGTGTTTGGAGGGTACACAACCGTTTGACGTTTGACAGTTGTAAGTACCTGGCGGCTATTTATCACGTGACTGAAAGGTAATTACTCATGCCATTTCTTGGATTTGTATTCTCATTGGTTTGCCTCTGTACACATTTTATTTTCTATTATTGAATGCTTCTTTAGAATGTTCTAAACTTTTCAAACCACAGAGTAGGAGCCTGCAAACTTATTTAGAACTAGTTCAAATCTACTAATGTGACATGCATAATAGGGGGACCAGATTACAAAGCAATATTGGAGAGTACTATGAACTAAAGAGTTGTACAAGCACGCAAGTGCCTTTGTGTCGTTGATATATTTTGTATTTCTTTTTACAAAACCCAGTACTCTAAAATTTTTAAGTACAATGCTTTCAATATATAATTTAAATGAGAGTTATTTATCAAAGATTACACCAAGATTATTGAGTATTGATACAGATTCTAGGTTTACATTATTGATTGTGTACATAGATATTTGGATTTGTAGACTAGTAAAAGCTTACTATTTTACATTTATTGGCATTCAGCTTTAAATAGTTGGAATCACACCAACTCACAAATCTTTCAGATCGGATTCAAGGTCATTCGAGCTAGAATTAACAGTAGAATCAAATTTAAGGTCGTCTGCATATAGGAGACAGTGAGATGGTCTTAAACATGATATGACATAATTTATAAATAGCAGAAAAAGAAAAAGCATAGACACTTCACACGACACGAAGCCACACACCGTAACACTTTGGTGACGTTGGAATAAATAAGATTTGACCCAGTCTAGGTAGTTTCCAGGGATGCTAATTTTGGACAATTTCTTCAATAGCAGGCAGTGACAGACACTGCCGAAGACTTTTGACAGCTCATGTCAACCTGCTTGCCTGATTCAACAGAGGAAACCAAGAAATCTTGGTGGATACCAGTGGCGTAGCAAGACCCTTTTGGGCCCTTAAGCAAGAAAATCAATTGGGCCCCCCAACCCATCCAATGAATTAGTAAATAATTTTTTTTTTGAAATATTTAATAATAAACAACTTAAATGCATATCTACAAAAATACAACAATAATATAACTAAAACTAAGAACAGGTTTGAGATAACCAATATTGAAAACAACCAAAAATTTGAAAACTTAGAAATTACGCTTACGTGCTTTCATTTCTGAGAAAGCATTAACCAGGTATTGGACATTCATTTTTGACGCTGCTTGGTGTTCAATGGCTAAAATCGAGAGATCGTGAAGACGATTTTCCGACATTGAATTGCGTAGATAGTTTTTTATAATTTTTAGTTTACTAAAAGATCTCTCGGCAGAAGCTACTGTAACTGGCAGTGTTAAAAATAAAAGAAAAGCTAATATAATTTCCGAAAAATCGCCCTGCAATACTGCATATTTTTTTAGCAAGACTTCACATAAAAACTCTTTAACTGACATATTTTGATCAGTGTCATCTTTAACAATTGACATCATATTCACAAATTGTATCGAGAATTTTTCTGAGAAAACTTCAGAATACTTAGTGTGTAATTTTTTTGAATGTTCAACTGCCTCGTTTTCTGCCATGTTTAAAAACGATTTTGGAACCAAGAAGCCGAAATTTTGCGCAATTGTATCAAAGGTTTCGAACCTGTTGACTAACTGTTCATTCACAATATCTAATGTGTTTAAGACTACGGAAACCCTGAACATGTCTTCACGTGTTTGAAAGCGATGATCGGCTGCCAGTTCATCAAAATACTTTTTGACTCGAGCTTGACGCTTGGTCTGAAATTCAGCGGCGATTCCCCATTTATTCGCTAGGGTTATAGCTTCATTTTTCAGTGCACCATAGGACGATCTTAGGTTTTTTAGGTGATTTTTGACTTTTGAAAGAATATTTGCAGCTTCACTTAAATCAAAGTTGGGTTTCTGAAATAACTTTGATGCATAATTAATTTCAAGCAAGATTTTGTGAATTAACACACATAACATCACAAATTCAAAACTGTTCATACTTTTTTTTAGTTGTTCTGCCTCATTCCTTTCGTCTTTCTTATTACTTTTTAAAGTAATTTCCGTCAGAGCTTTACAAATATCATTAAAACGAATTTTTACAGCTGTCAATGAAGTAAGTCTTCCCGCCCAGCGTGTCGGATTCAATCGTTTGAGTGTAGTGTCTGATTCACCAGTGAAACTTGCAAGTAGATCCCACCGATTAATACTGTTGCCAAAGAAATTATATATATTCTGCAAAGTGGTAAAGAAATTGGCTACATCTCGACACCCCTTAACTGCGTCATTCACAACTAAGTTGCGGTTATGGCTAGCACAGTGAACGTACTCTGCATTTTGTTGGATATTTTTTATTTTCATTTGCACACCGTTGTATGTGCCGCTCATCACGTTTGCACCGTCTTATCCCTGACCGTAACATTTTTGTATGTCAATGTTATATTCTTTGAGCTTATCCATCACTTGTTCAGCCATAGCTTCCGCTGAGTGATTTTCTACTTTAAAAAATCCCAAAAAAGTTTCTAATATGTCCACACCTGTAATTTCTTTTTGTTCATTTGTCTGCAGTTTAACATACCTAATAATCAGACTCATTTGGTCGACCTTGTTAATATCTTGCGTGGTATCCATAATAATTGTATAAAAGGGAGCATCGTTTATATTTCTTACAAGAGTCTTCACTAGCTCTGTTCCTAAACAATGTATGGTTTCATTTTGTATTTGTGGGCTCAAATAGCGTGTTGAACCTGTAAAGAATACAATTTTGAATCTTCATGTGGTCAAAGACCAAAAAATACAATTTCGAACGGTAAGATAATAAACATTTCTATGATAAGCATACCTGCAGGCATTAGCCATACTTGTTTCATAGTGTTATCATACTTGGAAAGTAATTCAACTTGTGATAAAAAATTTCCATTGTAGGAATCGTCGTCGATACCGGTGGATTCTCTATGTCCCCGAAATGCCACAGAGTTTTTAGCAAGCATAAGGGTTATGTTGAAGAGCCTGTCTAAAACTATTTTCCAGAAAGATGCCTCATACCGTATTCTTTCTTCTAATTCTTTGTCTATTGTCTCATTCTTTTTCCATTGTTCAAAAATTTTGCAAGACTGTATATGAGATTGAGAATTACTGTGTGAAAATATCTTCATTGATAAATTTTTCCAAGTCCTAACCCCTGTGTTTGTCCACTCGCTTTTAATAACAGAAAATAACCAACATGGTTCGCAGTATGCAGCATCAAGTATTACAGAATAACAAAGCCATGCACGTGAAATAGGTCCGCATTTAGACAGAGTTGTATAGTAATTCTCCGAAAAACTTCTGTTGTTTTGAGTATGATCTCTTGGGAATGGTCCCTTTGGTCGACATGATGGTGTACTTATAATAAATCGTCTAATTTCATCAGTTAGATTTTTGTTTATATAATGACCTAAGTCAGTTGAATATGAAGGTTCTACTTCTAACAAATTTGTATTTATATCAGATGAATTTCCCCGGTACGCAGTTACGCGACTTTGAAGGGAATCTATACAATTGTCATCCATTATATTCAATATGTTTTTAACACTTGGATCATCAGGATCATTTCTTATAGTTGTTAGTGTGTCTGACTTTGTACTCGTACTTAAACATTGTTCAGCGCTTGCAGAGTCAATAGTTTCATCATTTTCGTTCTTTTTAATAAAAAAATTATCTAACCTCTGCAATTTCTTCACTCTCTCTTCTTTTCCTTCTTAATCTTTCTCTTGTATCCTCCACTTGTCTTTTTCTCCATTTTATATGTTTCAGATATCTTTTAATTACTTATATAATAAAGCTTCAATATTAAAATGCGTATTGTAACAATAACTGAACATTAACACTCTTCTGCTAAACAGAAGCCACTGACTGAAAATTGAAACTGCATAGCACGAAAGCTCACAGTAGAGGAGTTGGTGGGTGGTGGGTGGTGTGGTGGGAGGTGGGACGCGCACGCTGCTTGTATTCTTTGTACAATATACGTACACGGAAAAAAAGAAACATTGAAATTATATTTCTCGGCACACTGGATTTTCTAACACAGTGACATATCCAGTGTTATCAAAGCATAACAGAATTTATATCGATCGGTATTGTTTCAAATTTTCAATGGTTCTTTTTTTCCGTCTAACTTTGTTTCCTTGCTATTCTGATTTTTGTTGTACCTATCAGGCCCGCATCCAACGGGCCCCCTGAAGCTTAGGGCCCTTAAGCATTGCTTAATCTCGCTATATTATAGCTACGCCACTGGACTGGATACCCAGGTTAGTGATTGTGGAATGCCCCTTGTAGAACCCATGCTGCTAAGCGTTAATATAGTGTTTAAACGTATTAAATATCTCGTCAATTATGATTGATTCAAGCAGTTTTGGTATAGGAGAGAGTATTGAGACGCCACGATAGTTGGTGATGGTAGATTTATCTCCTGATTTGAAGAAGGTCACGAGGTTAGAATACTTTCACTTTGAAGGGAAGAAACCATTATCTAACGATTTTTGAAGTATGCTGTATAACTGTTCAATCAGTGATGAGCAGCAATTTTTTAAAAGTATTGGTGGGACGTCATCTGGACCTGCCCTTTTCTGAGCGTCGAGATCTCTTATCTTCTGGCTGATTTCATTCGCGGCGAAATTGTGTGTGGACAGGTTAGTGGAAGTTAACAGGCTGACCTTTAGATAAGTCAACAGTATTGTGGTTTGAATAACAAGATTGGAAATGTGATGCAAATGCATTTGCTATACTGCTAATGTCATTAAGCACTTGATCACCATCATTCATGAGACTTAGTGGGTTTGAATCCTTTAAGTTCTTGATGTATGACCAAAAATGTTCGACATTCTCTGGAATTAGGTGTTCTGTATTAGTGACATACATAAGGTAGCACATGTCAGTTTGGATTTTGACCTCATCTAATGGTGAAGTACTCATCGTAGTCACAGTTAAGGACAGACTTTTTAAATTTGTTATAAATGTTGTTCTTTCGGGTTATAAGTTTACAAAGCAGAAAATCAAATCATTTAGGAAATTTGCTACTTTCAATAGATATTTTAGGAACGAACAAATGAATACTTTTGAGAAGAGTCTCATAAAAGCTTTCAACTATATGGTCAAAATTTGCAGTACTTGATAGAAAGGACCAATCGACATGATTGTAGTATTTATTTAGTTCCAGGAAGTTTGCGTTATAGAACCGATATACTTTTGTAAGGTTTACATTTTTTAGTGTAGGTACATAGTGTAAGCCAAGAATAAGCTGGGTGGTGGAAGCCAATCTTTGTGAGATTTCACACAGTGAAACAAAAATGTAGTTGAACTCGTCAGCAAAAATTAAATCCCAAATTCTATGAAGGCTGTTACGCACTGGATTCACTTATTGCAGTTCAAAATAAGACATTGAATCTATTAATATCTCGACAGCTGACAAGGGGATCTTTAATGAAATTAAGATGTTGTAGTTAACAGACCACTCGATGATAGGAAGGTTAAAATCACCATATATTAATTATAAACTTTAGATTATGGTACTTGTTTCTGAGAGATTTACACGTGTTACAGAAAGATTAATAGCACTCAGGACCAGAACTCAGGAAAATATAGACACATCCTAAAATAATCTCAGTTTTATTAACTGTGATCCAGACGTCATCGTAGAAGGAGTATATTGTATATTGGCGTGGAGATGGAAGAAGAGTACACAGCATTAGAAGGCCAAACACCTCCCCCATGTTGTCAATTAATTTCTGTCTTAGCAAAAAACAGAATACCTGGCGTCTAAGATCTCAGAATTAAAAACTCATTGTTTAGCTAGGTCTCAGTAAAGATTATGACTTCGTAGTTGCATGAGAGGGTACTTCTTAAAATTTTATCTACTTCGGTTCTAAGGCCCGTAACATTTTGATAATACATGACAATGCAGTCATTTACGGAGAATGAAATGCCTGACTCATTAGTTCTGGAGCATTCGTTGCTGTTTGTTTTTGTTTGTGGAGACACTGCTACGAATGAGGGTAACTGCTATAAGTTAGACCCATGTTTATACAGTGTGTCCCACTTTGCTTGGAACCCCTATAAGAAATTTATTTGTAGTCCAATTGCAACAGTTTTTTTTTATAGCATGGAGAATAAAAAGTTGTATCTTAGGAGAATATTAAATGTTACAACTTACAAGATGTAAAAGTCTAGCATACTGAGATTTTTTTCTTTAACAAATATCGAAAAATTATACTAGGAATTTTTTAATTGAAAATCTGACTGTATAATCTTGTTTGGGACCATCTAAAATAACATTACAGAAAATTTTAGAAAAAAATTCCAACTTTTAAAAATTTTATAAAATAATAAAACATTTGAGTAGTGCTTAACGAACCACATATCAATTGTGCTATCAATACACCAGTTGTTTATATTTAAACAAAATTAATTTAATTCATAAGTAACAATTATTCCAACAAGAAACAAGACCAAATCTTCTAAAAACCATTTTTGGCGAAACGAAATTGTTCGATATTAGGTCTGGTTATTTATTCTTGAAATAATTGTTTTATTGGCTTTTCATGGCACATTTGACAGTTATGAGTGGTTTTATAAGCACTAACTCTAAATTTGTATTATTTTATAAATTTTTAAAAACAGTTTTTTTTTCTGATATTTTGTGTAATTGCATTTTAGAGGGTCCTAAACAAGATTATGCAATCAGTTTTTAAATAACAAAATCCTTAATATAATTTTTCGATATTTGTTAAACAAAAAAAATCTCAGTAGGCAGGGCTTTTACATCAATTAGAGCTACCTTGCTTAGCTTGTGAGAGAATTGAAATAATTAAAATTTTGCATTTTTTTTTGGTTTGAAAACCTTTTTTATGTTGTAAATAATTCGTTTGTCAGCTTTGACACAACTTTGGTAAAATTCCCATAAGGAAAAATCGGATTTTTACCCAGAGGGAACTTATTGAAAATTCCCGAATATTCCCAAACTTAAATTTGGCACCAGAACATAAAACTAATCTTTGTGTAAAACTACGATATATAATACCCTTAGGTATAAGCGCAAACGTCCAAATAGTGTCCTGCGACCTGTCATGCTCGGGTAAGAAAGAGGGTACAATGTGGGTAGACGGCAAGCTTCTAATACTATGCAATATAACGTGGATTTAACACATTTCAGTTAAATGTTGCACGTTTTGAATAATTTTAACTGTAATTATTATTTAATTTTTTGTAGGTTTTCCTACGACCATACAAGATAAGAAGTGCATGCATGGGGATCTCGTAAACGGTAAGAGATAGAGATTTGGTTAAATGAGAAGAATTATTCAGCATCTCAAGTACTACTATGATCCACATTCAAATCCTACAATTTTTGCTTAATTTTCAGTACAGACTGAAAAAACTTTTAATTTTAGATTCTAAATCTGTGTAAAAAAGTGTCTTAATAATGTCAAAACCGCTTTGTGCTATCTTTGATAATAACAGAATTATACAAAAAAAACGAAAACTGAAAATTTCAGATTTTTCAGTCTGTACTGAAAATTAAGCAAAAATTGTAGGATCATAGTAGTACTTGAGATGCTGAATAATTCTTCTCAGTTAACCAAATCTTTATCTCTTACCGTTTACCAGATCCCCATGCATGCGTTCCTTATCTTGGACACCTTGTATACATCCTAAATGACCTATAATATAGGAGTAAACTAATATAAACACACCTAAATTTAAATTAAAATGAAATGTTTAGCCATTTGCATAACAAAATAACATACATTTTTACTTTACCATACTTCTACTGAAGTTAAGGAAAGTTATGATTTCATGTAAATTTTAGAATTTCAGATTTTAACGTAAATGGGCGTTTTGGGGTCCAAGGAACCCTTAAAGTGGTTTTAGAAAAATGTCTGTCCGTGGGTGGGTGGCTACGTTTGTTCCCCTATATCTCCGGAACCCCTTGTCCGATTTTTATGATTTGGTGTGTGGAATTTTTTTTAGTTGCAGGTAGTTCTTCGTAAGGTCGTTAATCTGAACCAGAATCGGAAATGAAAATTAGACTTGTTTTTTTTTGGTATAGATTTTTTTCTAAACATTTTTATGAAATTTTGTATACATAGCCTTGTAGTGCATCTAAAGACAAATGAAATGTTTTTTCGAATGCTGAATCTTCAAAATGAAGGCCACTACGAATTTTTGAAAATTTTAACTTTAATGCCTGATTACTCAAAAACAAAATATCCAATCAATACAAATTATCATGTTATTTGATAGCCCTTAATAAGTATAATTAAGCGATTTAAACATATTTTTGTAAATATGAATATTGTAAATGTAATAGCGGCTCTAAATTTTGGATATTTTCAAAAATTTATTCCTCAAAAACAGCCCACACCATTTTTTTAACTTTCTGAGCCGATAGAGCTTGCAATAAATTACAAATATGTTTTTACTTATCTCCCAAATTTTACTCTGACGTCCTCCAGGAATTTTTGAAAATTTTCAAATTGATTAATTATTTATTCATAAACGCAAACGCTGATCGTTATAAGCTTTTATTAGTTCGATAGACTATTTGAAGTACTTTATTAGAATCAGCAAGGATTTTCAATTATTCTAAAACTTAAGGGAAAAAAACGATACCTTTTAATATCAACAACGTGTTTTCCGACAGCTACGTGATTTTAACTACGCCTATCAATTAGCTCTAGTAAAAGAAAATTTTTTCATTCCTTGCATATTTTTGATAACTATATAAATGAAGTTGTTATAACCATTTTCGTGAACGCATTAACTATAGTCGAAAGAACTTTAACTTGGCAGGTTCAAAGGTCGCCTCAAGCTAACGCTGCGTCCGAACTAAGATGAGCCATTACTCAGCAGTTCTCAACATCTAAACGTGGTATTTTCGTGCAGTCTTAGAATTTCACAAAAGATTTTTTGATAATGGTATGTAAACATACTGAAATACATATAATAATAGAAAAATAAAACTGTTGAAGTATTGATTATTTTATTTATAATATTAAAAATTTATTTGACATAATGCAATTTTTGTATTTTGAATTTTCCCATAGTAAATTAAAATGCTTTAAAATTAAAAAAAATTAATTAGAAGTAAATACACTTAATTAGAGGAATCGCCGCTTTCTTGGTTTGAGCTATCCGACGAATCTTCACCTACGTTTATTATTATAGGATCAATATCATCAACTATAATCTCACGTTGCCACCAAGATTGAATTAGTTTCTCCGTATGTTCCACGCACTTTCGCCGCTGTATTTCACCACACTGATTTAAAGATTCCTCCCACAGTTTTAACACCTGATCATCACCAAAACCATCACGTCCGATATGTTTATCATAATAACGTGTTGTATTCGCCCAAAATTAATTCTATTGCATTAAAATGACAGTGGTACGGCGGTAGTCTTAGAACTTCGTGGCCAGCTTCGCGGATCATTTCATCAACAACATATTTTTTTGGTTTTTTATGTGCTTTTGTAATGGCAAGTATTTCTTTTTTTAGGCGTTTGGTGGAAACGGTATTTCATTGCACTCAAGCCAATTCACGATTTCTGCCTTTTTCCACCTGCATGTCGGTTGCTTTTCTATCAATCGCGAGTGATGCGTTATCCATAACTACTAAAGATGGCTCTTCTAAATTTTGAATCAAGTTTTCTTCAATCCATTTTTCAAAAGATTCGCTGTTCATGTTGTCATGGTAATCCGCGCTTTTCCACGTGGTGGAAAAAATTAAACTTGCCCCTGGAATAAAGCCGTCTGATGAACCAGCATGCACGGTCATGAACCGCTTTCCTTCAGACCCTGATTTGTTTTTTATACTTTTCGTCGAGTTATCCTGCCAAGACTTACGATCACTGCCTTTTTGAAAAATCCATGTTTCATCCAGAAAAACGGGTTTGTAGAGTTTTATATTCAAATTACGTACAAATGACTGCAAAAAATGTACCCTTTGGTTTACAATGTGTGATTGTTCACAAAGATACCGCCGGTTGCAGTCTTTTTTATATCTAAAACCAATGTTCCTTACAAGTTTAGAAAACTTTTTTAAACTGATATTTATAATTTCCCGATCGTTTACAGCTTGTAGCAAAGTTTGTAATGTAAATTGGGTGTTGGTACTGTAGAAGTTATAAATCACATCCCGCACTGCCATTTTAACCCCTTCACAGACATTAACAGATTTTGGTTTTGCGCGCTTTTTTTTTGCCCGCAAACCACGTTAGAGTGGTGGTAGCCCAGAGGGTAGGCGCTTAGCCTCTAACGCTAAAGGTCTAAGGTTCGATTCCCCGCCGAAGCTATGCAGCAATAAAAATCTATGTCGCAATCCGCTACTCACATTCCCCAATCCGGTGTAGGCAGCCGTGGGGTCTTAATGCCTGAAACATTCTCTGATATTTAGTCGATTCGACGTTAAACTGTAGGTCCCCCGTACTACACCTTAGCGCTAAGGAGAGTATGTGGCAGAGAAGTGCCGGTACCCAGCAGTGGGACGTAAAGGCTGATTTCGAAAGCACGTTAACTTTAACATCACGTGAGAGCCTCCCAACTGATATTTAATGCTTCCGCAACTCTTTCTTGCACTTTGCTAATTGAAATCAAAGGGCCGCCGGCTTCCTTCTCTCGTTGAAAATAGTTCATTAAATTGAGGGCTAATTTCTTAGACTGCAAATGCAGAACACCTAACTCTTGTGCCATCACAATTGTAACTACCCCGTCGCCAACAAACGATAACACTTCATATCCGCCTGTGCTAATTATATTTTAATCACCCTGTTTACTAACTAGTAAGTTATGCGTTTTGATTGGTTCATAGACAATTATTATAAATTACACGTTTTAGAACATTAAATACTTAGTTTAGTTGATCTATTTTACAAAAATAAAGCGAATAAAAATCTTAGAATATAATACTAATACAAACCGAACTTTTACCCGCCAAGTTAAAGTGCCTACGAGTTTATCTTAGCGCCTTTTACGTAGTAGGTGCGCGCCCCGCCCGTATACGTAACCAACGCTTTGAGTCTGCAGCGGGCTTGTACCGGCTAGAGATGACTAAATGTAAATTTCCATCACTTATTGAGGCGAGAGTATTTAAAACGTAAAAAGTATGAGAAAGTACCAGCGTCCTGTTTCGCCCATTTGTTTCGCCCCCATGTTAATCATCTGCTTAAAATTTATTTGTTATTTTAATAAAGAAAACGAAAATTAAAACCGAAACTCAGGGGGAATTTTTGTGGAAAATAGTCAAAATAGCAAAGTTATTTACACAAAGCTACTAGTTAAACATCTCCATCTTTTTAAAATCAACCAGTCAATCTGAACCTTAACTTCTCTGCTGTTTCACTTTATGCGTTTCTTCTTGTTTTTAATACTGTTTTATTATCATTGTTATATAAAAAAAGAAATTAGTTCACTTTAATGCTTCATGCAAGAGAATGAAAAAAAAACGCATTTTGTTTTCAATATTTCTCCTATGTTTCATTAGAAACATCGACTGTGTTAATATGCTTTATTAGAACAATTACCAATTCTTTTAAAAGTGCACATATATTTAAGTTTGGGTGATTTAAATACCCTCTCGATTGTGTACAGGTTAATGAGGGAGGCAAATTCGCTGAATTCTTTTGGCTGTTTCTGATATAAATTATCTTCATATAATCGACATTTAGTTTATTTAAAAATAAAACTCGTTAAATAATAAATTAAGCAATCAACAATTTCGCGTTTAGAAAAATAGCTGTAATCGACATCAATTTCAAAATTTTTCTATTCACCGCAGTACTGTTTCTCGATTAAGTTGTGTAATATATTGCTATGATATGTATGGGCATGTACATACTGGAAAACAATCCCCTAAATGCCTGCAATTTACGCAATTACAAATTATATTTTATATGAGACTCTTTTATTAACTTTCTCAGGGTCGTTATTAAGCTTGGAAGAAAAGTTATTGATAAATAAGATTCAAAAAGAAAATACACAAAAAAAATATCAACGTTACAAAAGCTTTTATTCAATAAATCAATTTTGGGTCATATTTTCGAAAGATCAAGAATTTTCTTCTAATACTACTGTTCTTAAAAACTGAACACTTATCTTTGTGTTTTCTTATCAAGATATCCTTCACTCTACAATCGTTGAATGTTCTACTCTCTTCTCTGGTTTGCAGGTTCCTCAAACACCACAGCATTCGCCTTTGGTTAGAATCCTCCTCCGCTGTAGTACCAATATGTACTGTACTGCTTTTATGTTTATTTATACTTGGCTTTTCTTCAATGATAACTGGAAACACGTTCTGGACCGCTTTTATATTTTTATTCTTTTGGATTTTTCCACAAATAGTTGATATACACTTGTATCCGTTTTATAATATCTTATTTTCAATTCAAAATCACTTTTGAATTACTTATAACTCGTTTTTCTTCTCTTTTCTTTCAGAGAATATAAAATTCTGTGTCTTTGTTTACAGGACAAGCCGTAACTAACCAATAAGTTTTTTACTTGCTTTTGTCTTCCTCTTGATCTTTCATATTTTTTAAAACAAATAAATCTCGTGAAACAATGAGTGTTCTTTTTAGACATTTGTTTAATTGACATTCACATCCATAACCCCCACAAATGACATTTTAACATAAACAATAATCGTATCAATTTGATTGTGTTCTTCTTTCTTTCAGAGTAAACCAAACTTCACAAATATGAAAATATAAATGATATAAAAATAACCACATTATTTGAATTTTAAAACAAGAAATTACAGCAATAATACGCAACCCTGAGTTTATAAGTTGGAATACCAAAACCTTACAGTCTTCACAAACCTCCAATCATAAATTAAATTGTAACAAGCATCCCAAAAACTGCCTTCCAGGAACTACAATACTCCAGTCAAATCAAACACTTCCAAGCATCATAGCAATATGTATGTAACTGTAATATTATTCAGGTGGTTTTCTGTTGTCATCATTATAATCGGTATATCATATATTTTAAAAATCATCAAACGATAGCGTAGATTTTGTGCTTCAGGAACAGAAAAATTGCCGAAAGCCGGAGGTTTAAGAAGTTTATAAACTGACAACATTCTATAAAGTCGCAAAAAGAAGTTGTAAAAGTAGGGTAGGGTGATCATTTGCACTTCCTGCTTGCCTAATTGTCTCAAAAAATATCTGAACAAAAATGTAAAATTTACATTATCAATTCGAAATCTGTTTAAAAAAATGTATAATAAAACATAAACAGGCAAAAGGATGCAAGGACAAAGAATAGCTTTTGTCCTTTAAGTTTGTTTGCAGGTATTTTAAACAAAGAAATCTATTCTTCGTTGCTAACATATCCACTCTTACAGTTAGGTACCACTCATTTCCTACCTATTATTAAAAACTAATACGAATATTGCAGATAAAGTAAAAACAAATAGCTGAAGTATGCTAATCCGTACACTACAATACGGAATTGCTAGCAGTAAGAGAGAGATAGGTCGGCTTGTATCATACCCTCGCACTCGATCCAAAGCGTGACGCGCATGCAGAAAATCTATATGTACTAAAAGATTGGGGCGGCAACTCCTAAGTTATTGTATATCGTGTGTAAAACTGTAAACACTAGAGACAGTGGAATAGTAAAACGTGAAAGTTGAAAAGGTGAATTATAAATTATGAGCAGAATGCCAACATTAAAAGTGTTTTTTTTTATTTAAAATTTATGCAGGGTGATTAAAAAGTAATGTCTTTGTAAGTACCTATTGATTCCGATACTGTAAAGTCTATGGAAATAAATATTATTATTATTATTATTATTATGAACAATTTGCCTAATAAAAGTTGTTTGTTAAATTTCAGTACATATTTTGTTGATGTTCAATTATTTATAAGTTTCGTTATTCTGTTGCAACTAGACAATTTTTGAACTTAAAGGGTATTTTGTTCAAAAATTTGTTATGTAATCTCACGACTAAAATTTTGTTCCAGAAAGCGAAACAATAGCTAAATCCAAAAACGTGCAAACTATAGGGGGCCATTAAAAAACAAAAGTTGATTGGTAACCACTGCAACCAAATAATTAAACGCATAAAAAATTGAACATTGACAAAGTATGCACTGAAATCTAACAAGCAACTTCTTTAAGGCTATTTGTTTCATAGAATCAATATTTACAAAGTTGCAGTCATTGTGAGTTACTTTTTACTCATCCTGCATAGTTTTATCTATTTTTCTACCTTCTTTTTTCAAATGTTACGGAAAGGCAAAAATGAATGCAATATTAGTAAACTGTCATGTTTTTTTTTCTTATTTTAATTTTATTGTATTTAAATAGAGTTCTTATTCTCATTTCAATATTTATTGGTTAGCATAAAATTTCGCTCCAATTCAACCGTTTTTGTATCTCTTGAAACAACCGAGATCCCAAATGTGAGAAGTATATTTAAATCACTCTGTATATTAATAGAAAATGGATTTTATTTGTATTTCTCAACGACATAAATTAATTAGCATTCATGACTTTAGGAAGCATTCAAGAATCTTGATCAAGAGTCTTGGGTGGATAAACCAAAGCTTTTTTGTCTTGAGCATTCTAGGCAAAACTTTGGATGGTATTGTCTTGTTGGCATCTATAGATAAGACAAGACAAAATTGAGAAAAGTTTTGATCTTGCTTTAACACTCTACACAATACAAAACAAGATCTATGTATAAAAGTCTTGATCTAGACAGAATCACTAACAGTTTCACGCAATTTGAAAGTATATTCAGAAGAGATATTTCGTTGATTTTTTTTATTGTTGTTTGCTTATATCTGTGCATTACTTTCACATGCTTTAATACTGTGACGATTTTCAATATGAGTCACATTTAAAAAATTCGCAATTTAGGTTGGCCGTAGTGGCAGTAGACAGCACGATGCCGGACAAAGCTGCGCCCTATAGTAAACTCGTTACAGTCTGCCTAAATTGCGCGTTTTTTAGAACATATGTTATATGTATAAAACAATCTCAGACGTGACATTCAATGTTTATTGTGTACTATACAGGGTGTTAATGAATTGTAGGGACAAACTTCTAGGGCTTGCAAAACACAACAAAGCAAACAACTTTTGTTAATAAATGTGCGTTCAAAAGTGTTTCCTTTACAAAATAGAGCCTCTTAAAGATTCTTTAAGAAGTACCTGAAAATAGGCAACCCAAATTACATTTTCAATTATTTTGCACAGGTCACATGGAATTTCGTGTGTAGAGGCTGGGGGGCGACATTGTGAACATTTACTATAATTTTGTTAATTTTTGATTAGTTATTCTAAATTATTCAAATAGATGATTTTTGCTTTGTAATTTTGGTTTTTGCTATTGCTTAGTTTTGAAACATTTTTTTAATTAATTTATTTTAAATTTAATTTGAATTTGAAAAGTGGGAAAGAGGGCTTTATTTACCCTGTATTAATTTCCGTCGTTATGGAAACAAATAGTAGGTAGTAAATTGAGTTGCCTATATTTAGGCGCCTCTTAAAGAATCTTTGAGAAGCTCTATCCCTGAAAGGAAACACTTTTGACCACACATTTATTAGCAAAAGTTGTTTGCTTTGTTGTGTTTGCAAGCCCTAGATGTTTGTCGCACAATTCATTAACATCCTGTATAAATAATTCATTTCATGGTTTTGATGGTAGAACTTACTATACATATATAGTATATTTTGGTGCAGTTATGATTTTCTAATGTTGACTTTTAAATTTACACAGGTGGGTGGACGCCTTATAGTCCCTGTAGGACCAGCTGGAGGTGATCAACAATTGGAACAAATAGATAAGCTTGAAGATGGATCATTACGACGTACAGCACTTATGGGCGTTATTTATGTACCTTTAACTGACAAATCGAATCAGTGGCCACGATCACATTGATACTTACTTGTTGGTACATTATTTGTTACATTATTATGGCTTATTTATTTCAAGTATTTTTAAGTTTGTTGTAAAATATCTAGTCACCTACATAAAATTCTTGTATTAGTTTTAAATACATATTTTAAAATTGTTTGTAATTTAGAAACATTTTATTATTTGATGTTGAAGAGTTATAGAAAACCTAGTTTTCATTGTAATGAAAAAATTAAAATGCAGCAACTATAAGTATAGTAGCACATAATTTTTAATTATTCCTCGGGTTTACAAAATTGTAAGACTGTTTCTTTGGACTAGAAAGTTGGTATTTAGAAAACCATAAAGTTTGTGTATTATTATTTGTTTTAACATTGAAATTTAGTGTTATTTATTAAATACCAATGAAGAGTCTATATAGTTATTGGTTTTCCTATTTTTATTACTTTCCTATACTTTCAGTATAGGGAAGTATTGATTTCATGCAAAATTTCAAAGTTGAGATTTTAACGGAAATAGTAGGGGGGGGGGGGGTCCATGGACCCCAAAAAGTAATTTTTAAAAAATGTCTGTCTGTGGGTGGGTGGGTGGGTTACGCTCCATATCTCCGGAACGGCTGGACCGATTTTGATGTGCTTTGGAATGAGGGGGTATATCAAAAATTCACCGACAAAATAAGCTTTTAAAAAAAACCGAAACCGGAAGCGGAAGTTAGATATTTTTTTTTGGTAGCATTTTTTTCAGAAACTGAATTTTGGAAATTTTAATAGTGGAGATTAAAGAAGGCCTTAGGATAAATCAAACGATTTTTTACCGAACTCTCTAGCTTTAAAATGGCGGCCGCTACGAATTTTTGAACATTTCGACTTTAACGCCCATTTACTCAAAAACCAGTTATCTGATTGGAATCAACTACATCTTGTTTGGTAGCCCTTCAAGGGTACTATACCATGAAATATAATTAATTTTGAAAATATAAAAACGATCGCAATGACATCACTCCAAAATTTTGGAATATTTCAAAAAAATATTTCTCAAAAACTGCCCACACGTGTTTGTTTAAACTTTTTAAGCTGATAGAGCTGGAAATCTTCTACAATTTGTTTTTTTGCGCATTGCTATAATTTCACTGTGACGCCCTCTGTCAATTTTTGAAAATTGAAAATTGGTACCCTTTTATTTATTTAACGGGGGGCAATAAAATATTTCTGTTAAAGCAATATAGCTCATCATTGATAGCAAAATCCGAATATCATAATATTTTTTTGATACTTTAATATTTAGGGGGGGCTACTGTTCCTCCTCCCCCCCAAAATTTTCGCTACAAAATAAAAAAATTGATTTCTTTTGTTTGCCCTAGGAGAATCTTTTTACAAAAAATTAAAAAATCGAATTTTTTGCCCCTTAATAATCTATTTGCCCTTACAAGAATTTCACATACTTTCTACAGCAGTTGTATTCTTGTACTAGCCGTTTAATGTTCAGTGTAGGCTAACTTTTTTATTTTAATAGATAGACTCGCAAACCCAAGAGCAAAGTTGTAGGGCAAATTCTTCTCGATTGTATTTAAGAAAAAAACTTGAGTTTCCAATTTTAATATGGCGGCCACGGTAAAAAATAACTTTTTTTTAAATGGAAACGTGGCATTTTGGCTGTAAAATCAGAAAGGTTTTGAAATTCTAAATACAAATTAATAAGAGTAATTTCTTGCTAAAAATAATACTTCTCGAGTTATTAATATATTTTCAAATATCAATTTCCGCGCTTCCGTTGATTCAGTCCGAATATTTTACCCAACCTTATGCTTGCAGCGCAGCAGTCGGTCTTTCTTCAACCGCTTCAAGATGTTACAACTTATAAGAACTATTTACTTTAACTAGTGTCTAGACAGGTGTATATCGAAAGTGTTGGAAAATATAAAACAATGTATTTAAATGTATAGGAAAGTCCAGGCAAAGTGTTTCGCTTATTTTTTCAGGTATTAACATCCAAAACATTAAGTTTTTGTTGAAGATCCATAAATTCTTATAAGTTATAAGTTGGGTAAACACAAAAGAAATTTAGTACTGTTCTACAGTGCGTTTCATTTTGCTTGAAACCACCTCTATAAAAAATTTGTTTTTATCCCAATTGAAATTGTTTTTACTTTCCAATACTCCCACTGATATAATAAAAGTTATGGTTTCATAACTGTGGGTGGCTGCGTGCGTGGGTGGGTACATTCATTTCCCTATATCTCTGGAACCCCTTGACCAATTATAATAAACTTTGGTGTGTTTTTTTGATATAGATTTTTTACTAAACGCTATTTAGAAATTTTGAATATATGTATAGCGTTGCAATCCATCAAAAAACAAATCAAATGCTGTATCTTTAAAATGAAGGCCGCTACTAATTTTTGAAAATTTTAATTTTAATGCCGGATTACTCAAAAACAAAATATCTAATCAATACAAATTATATTATTTGATAGCCCTTAATAAGCATAATCAAGTGATGTATGCGGCGGCGCGAGATCGTAAGTGCGACTCAGTCACGCAGTGCTTAGATAAAAGTGATTTTTGGTGGTTTTAAAGTAGTTTAGTTAAAGGAAAAGTGATAACAAGTGGTGGTGAAAGCAATGGAACTCGTATATACAAAGTTGATAACGGGAGTAGCGAAATAATAGAGTACGAAAGCGATTTCACAAACAACTGATAAGATAAAAAGTACATTCCTGAACGCGGAGTGCGCGCGCTAGATAGACCGCGTAAAAGCCGGCAATTTGAATTCGGAACCGCACAAGGGCAGGCTCCGACCCAGTTAGCCTAAAGAGGTTGTGTACCAGTTAGACGCGTAACAAATGCAAACCGGTGTTAAAAGAGATAGAGACTTAAATAGCAGCGGCGAAACAACTAGAAGCTTCCAACAAAAACCGGAAAATGACTCAACACAAAAATATAGGGATAGAAAACGAAACTGGGAAACAAAAAGGAGAAATGGATGATATAAAAGAAATGTTAAAGGATATGAAAGCCTCTTTTACAAAGGAAATTCAAGAATTGAAAGATGAACTGAAAACTAGAGATCAAAAATGGG
This sequence comes from Ctenicera cuprea, assembly GCA_958336395.1. Classification (NCBI taxonomy): domain Eukaryota; kingdom Metazoa; phylum Arthropoda; class Insecta; order Coleoptera; family Elateridae; genus Ctenicera; species Ctenicera cuprea. The sequence continues at coordinate 22,807,508 of OY284488.1, read as the reverse complement.
AAAAGGAAACAAAACAGCTAGAACTAAAAATCAAGACTCAAGAATAGCCGTGTTGGAGAACAAACTGGAAAGGCAAGAAAAAGAAAAACGAAAAAACAAGGTGATAATAATGGGAATATCCATCGAAGAGGGCCAGATAAGCGAAGGGGTGGAGCAGTTTATAAAGTACAAGCTCAGCATTAATATAAAAGTGAAAGACAGCTATGCTATCAGAGGGAAAGAGAACAAACAGTTAATAGTAGCGGAACTAGAATCGTGGAACATGAAGAAAGAAGTTATGGAACAGAAGAAAAGATTAGGCGGCACAAAAATATACATCGAGAACGACCTAACGCAGGAGGAAAGAAAGATCCAAGCCGAACTGATAGGCTTTGTCAGGGAAGAGAGAATAAAGGGAAGAAGGCTACAGTGAGCTACCAAAAAGTAATTGTCGAGGATGTTCGGTACGATTGGGACCCGGTGAAGCACCGCATAGTGGAAGCCCGCCTAAAAAACTAATAGACAGCACGAACGAGGTAACAATTATGACGACACAACCAAAGAAAAGGCAAACGAGTAGGGAACAATCGATGATCAAAGGTAAAGTAACGATTAAAAGCAGAAATGGAACAAAAGAGTGCAGAATAGGGACTTGGAACATAAGAAGCATTAACGGGAAAGAAAAAGAATTGATTCAAGAATTTTATAAAGAAAAACTAAAGATACTGGCGGTGACAGAAACCAAAAAGAAGGGTAAAGGAAGCAAAAAATTGGAAAACGGACATGTTTTACTATATAGCGGAGTTGATATAGAAGAAAGGGCCAGGGCAGGGGTCGGATGTTTGATAAGAAATGACATTGTAGAAAGAGTCACAAACTGGAGCTTCATCACAGAAAGGTTACTGGTCGTTAAGATAAAAAGAATAAGTCAAGTTGACTTAAATATAATAGTAGCGTACGCCCCAAATGAAGATGAGAAAGCAGAGGAAAAACAGAAATTTTACGATCAATTACAGAGAGAGATAGCGGCAATAAATGGTGACTTCATGCTATTAGGAGATTTAAACGCAAGAGTGGGAAACCAACCAGAAAAACATGACCACGTAATAGGGAGATTTGGGGAAGAAAGGTTGAACAATAATGGAGAAAGACTACTGGACTTATGTATAATAAACAATCTTGTGGTATTGAACACAGTTGTTCAACACAAGGACATCCACAAGTTCACAAGAGAGGAACCGACAAGGAAAGAAAGGTCAATCATAGATTATGTGATTGTGCCAAAAAGCATGAGGAAATCGATAAGAGACGTGAAGGTCAAGAGAGAATCTGAAATTGGAAGCGACCACTACTTGGTCTTGGCTGTACTACAAGAAATGTCATCCCCGAAAGAAAGTAACCTAGCAGCTGAGAAAGTCACAAAAGTAATAGAGAAAATTAGAGCGCACAAACTACGGGACAAAGAGACACAGAAATTGTACCAAGACAGAATGAAACTAGAAATAGAAAAATCAGAAGGCGAAGAAGGCAGTAACAGCATAGAGAACCAGTGGCAAATACTAAAAAAGGCAATGCTAACGTCCGCAGAGTATGCATGCGGAACAACAAAGACGATACCTGGCCGAAAGCAAACGGCTTGGTGGACTGATACAGTTAAGCAAGAAGTAGCAAAAAAGAAAAAGCTATGGAAAAAATACCTAATCGAGAAAACAACGCATAGTTATGAAGAATACAAACGGCAAAGGTTAAGGGCCAAATAGGTGGTGATACAGGCCAAAAAAGAATGTTGGAATCAGTTCGGGCAGAAAATGGAAGAAAAAAGCAGAGTTAATCAGAAACTATTTTACAGGGTACTTAAAAGACAAGGGGAAAATAAGCCACAAGCACTAAGACAAATACTGAAGAGAAACAAGGAGGTAGCGATTACACAGGCTGAAATTAAAGAACGCTGGAAGGAGTACTTTGAAGACCTTATGGCAGGGGATGAAATGCAAGGAGAGGAAAACGAGCAAACGGCAGAGAGACCTGCTGAAGCTAACCAGATTAGCTACGAAGAATTACACACTGCCATAAGAAAACTGAAACTAGGTAAGGCGGCCGGGTGCGATGGTGTAACCCCCGAAATGCTAAAGTACTTAGGAAAGGAAGGTACGGACTTATTAATGTAAGTTATCACGAAGGCGTGGAATAGCAAGAAGATCCCCAAGGACTGGAAAGTAGCTGCGATAGTCCCAATCCATAAAAAAGGCGACAGCAGAGAGTGCAGCAATTACCGAGGGATCTCGCTGCTCAGTATACCCAGTAAATTATATGAAAGCATACTAGAGAAACGGTTGAGATCCGAACTAGAGGGAAACCTGGAAGAGGAGCAGTGTGGCTTTAGAACGGGGAGGGGGACCCAAGACCTGATCTTTGTAGTGAGACAGCTGATAGAGAAGACGATACAATACAATGAAAAATTATACCTGGTAGTTATAGACTTAGAAAAGGCCCTTGACAAAATCAAGAGAGCAGAAATTTGGAAAGTCCTAAAGAAAAGAAACATTAGCGAGGATCTAATTCAGGCCATAAAGAGTTTTTATAACACAACCAGAAACTGCGTGAGAACAGGAAACATCCAGTCAAACGAGTTTGTAACCAAGATAGGAGTCAGGCAAGGGGGTATCTTGAGTCCACTTTTATTTCTGGCCGTAATGGACGATGCGATGAAAGAATGCAAACAGAAAACGAAGAAATACCAGATAGGATACCAAAGATTGCAGCCAACATTTATGGGAGGAATAGCTTTTGCAGACGACGTGGTTATAACTTCTAGAACGGAAGGAGCAATGCAACATGACTTGGAAGTCTGGAAGGAGTCCTTAGAAAAAAGAGGCTTAAAAATCAACAGTAGTAAAACCAAAATATTAGTGGTGGCTAAACAGGAAGTGCGGGCAAAAGTAAAGATTGGCAGCGAAGTGGTGGAACAGGTCAACTCGTTCAAATACAATATGACTATACTATATTTATAGGATACCGAAATTGAGAGCATCATAGCAGTTGCAATGGAAATGACAATTGCTGCAAGTGTTACGCCGACCTTTTCTTGACACTTTGTCTTAAAAAGTATGCAATAACCGTGTTAAACAAAATGCTTACTATTGAGCACAAAGTTTTTATTTGCAACCACTATAACCGCTCATACGGACAAGGCAGAAATAACAGATCAAGTACTGGAGAATAGTGAAAAACAACATTTTCAATGGAAATCCTCCAGTCACAATTCCGGAATTGAGAAGGGCAATCGTACAGTTTTTCCAAAATTTACGTCAGCCTCTATTTAGAAACATTGTAGGCAATCTTCAAGAACGCTTGGAACGATGATTGCAAAGAGATGGTGGTCATGTGGAGCATGTCATACATCAATACAAGACATTAGAACTGGAAATTATAAATGATAAAGTGATATTAACAACCACAGTAAATTTTCAAATTTCGGTATCTTATATTAATTTATTGTCGTACTGTAGGTACCTAGGAGCCACGATTGAAAACAGGCAAAATTGACAGCGAGCTAAATAACCGAATTGGAGCCACCGAGAGAATGTTTTACGCACTAAACAAAGGACTATTCAGTAACAGGCAAATCTCGAAAAACACCAAATTGCAAGTATACAAAGCCATGTATATTCCCACACTAACCTACAGCAGCTTGGGTACTAAACGGGAAGAGTAAATCCAGGTTACAAGCTGCTGAAATGAAGATTTTGAGGAAAATAGAGGGAGTAACAAAGTTAGACAGAATCCGAAACACAGAAGTTAGAGACAGACTAAAAGTTAGCTCGTTACAAAAACAGGTAGAAAACAATCAGTTGAGGTGGCTAGGTCATATTAGTAAAATGTGCGCGGGTGGATTCCCAAAAACAGTGTGGGAGGCCAAAGAATGGAAAAGAAGAGCGAAGGGTAGGCCGCGTGTTACGTGGACAGAACAAGTGAAACAAGTGCTAAAGAAAAGAGGACTGGAATGGAAGCAAGCAGCCGACCTTACACGGGATCGAAAGGCTTGGAGAAAATGGTATAACACCATCTAAAAGGATCAACCCCGACACCTAACGGTAAAAGGGGGAAGATTAAGTAAGTAAGTAAGTATTAAATACCAATGAAGAGTCGATATAATTATTGGTTTTCCTATTTTTATTTCAGGTATTAACATCCAAAACATTTTTGTTCAAGATCCATAAATTCTTATAAGTTATAAGCTGGGTAAACACAAAAAAATTTACTGTTCTACAGTGCGTTTCATTTTGCTTGAAACCACCTCTATAAAAAATTTGTTTTTATCCCAATAGAAATTGTTTTTACTTTCCAATACTCCTACTGAAGTAATACAAGTTATGATTTCATAACTGTGGGTGGGTGCGTGCGTGGGTGGGTAAATTCATTTCCCTATATCTCTGGAACCCCTTGACCAATTATAATAAACTTTGGTGTGTGGAAGTTTTTTAGTTGCATGTAGCTCTTTGCAAGGTCATTAATTAGACCTGTTTTTTTGATATAGATTTTTTACTAAACGCTATTTAGAAATTTTGGACATATGTATAGCGTTGCAATTCATCAAAAAACAAATCAAATGCTGTTTTTCAAAATGCTGTATCTTTAAAATGAAGGCCGCTACGCATTTTTGAAAATTTTAATTTTAATGCTTGATTACTCAAAAACAAAATATTTAATCAATACAAATTATCATATTATTTGATAGCCCTTAATAAGGATAATCAAGTGATGTAAATTTTTTTTCGGAAAAATGAAAACTGTAAATATACTAGGGGTTCAAAATTGTGGACATTTTCAAACAAAATTTCCTCAAAAACTGCCCACACTATTTTTTTAAAACTTTCTAAGCCGATAAAGCTTGCAATGAACTACAAAATTTGTTTTTTACTAATTTCTCAAATTTTACTCTGACGCCCTCTAGGAATTTTTGAAAATTTTGAAATTGATTAATTTTTTATTCCTAAACGCAAACTTTGATCGTTATAAACTTTTATCAGTTTGATAGGTTATTTGAAGTACTTTAATAGGATCTGCGAAAATTTTCAATTATTTTAAAATTTAAAAAAAAAACGATACTTTTTAATATCAACAACGTGTTTCCCGGCAGGTACGTGATTTTAACTACGCCCATCACTTAGCTCTAATAAAAAAAATAGTTTTCACTCTTTGCATATTTTTGATAACTGTATAAATAAAGCTGTTATAACTATTTTCGTGAGCGCATTAAATATCTTAGCGCCTTTCACGTCGCGTCACAGGAGCGCGCGCAGCCCGTAAGTAACCAACGCAACGTGTTGAGTCAGCAGCGGGGTTGTACCGGCTAGATTAGATGTAAATTTCCATCACTTCTTGACGCGAGAATATTTGAAACGTAAAAAGTATGGGAAAGTACCAGCGACCTGTTTCGCCCATTTTGGTAAATTTCAACCCAGGCGATGATTGATTGAGGTTACAAGAGCGTAATAAATAATCTTTCCCTGACCGAGTTCAAGGAAATGCTTTAATTGTTTAAGAAGAAGTTTAAGAAATACAATAATTGTCGTCTTTTTTTTTAAAGTTTTTTGTTAATGTAATTTCCATTTTAGATGACTAGATATTTTATGCTTATAACTACGCCGACCTCTAAATTGGTATCCTTAATTTTTATAGAGTCATAGTGTGGCAGATTATTTTTATGAATATGAAGGGCACAACTTTTGTTTTATCAATGTTTAACGTAAGTAAATTTTTATGTAGCCACCACACTATTATTGACAAATTGGTAGATACTTATTTTATTTGAGACATTGTCCCAGAAATATCCAGAAACCAACAGTACAGTATCATCTGCGTAGGAGATAACAGTATTAGTTTCGGATAATGTCAAGAGATTATTGATATAGATTAGAAAGAGTACGTAACCAAGCACACTGCCCTCGGACACAGTATTTAGAAATTTTTTTATCACTAATGCCGCCAGAAATTTTTACTTGCTGTGTTTTGTTTTCTAGATACGTTTTAAATAAATTATTTTCAACCCTCTTTATACTGTCTATCAAGATTTTCTAGCAAGATAGTATGACAAACCGTGTCAAATGCTCTAGTTAAATCTAACAAAACAGCTGCTGAATATTTAGCCCTATTCAGTTTTTCATAAATTTTTGAGGTGAGTAATTCAATTGCATTTATTTTCGCGGAAGCCAAATTGGTTTTTTGAAAGTAATTTATATTTTTTCAAAACAGACAAGTCTTACTTTTATAACTTTCTCTACTTCTTCTTATAGTGCCATACCCGATTCAGGGCGTTGGCTACCTCTCTCCTATGTCTGTTTGGTGCGCGGCGATAGATAATCTGCACAGACAGACATAGGGGACCTACAGTTTAACGTGGGCTCGAACCACAGGTAGTGCATGCACTTCTTCTCCAGAGAGGTTTTCGTGGGGAAAAATCCACTACGATGGTTTCCCGTTGCCTTGCGAGGGAGAACGACCGGGTCGGGATTGAACCCGGATCCGCTGCATTGGTAGCCCGCGCTCTTACCACTGAGCTACGGCTGCTCTACTATACTACTTTTGATATATTTGTAAGGAGAGCTATAGGTCGGTAGTTTATTGTCGCATTTTTAGAACCAGATTTGTAAATAGGAACTATTATGGCATTTTTTAGCAGATCAGAAAATATGCCAGTATTTGGAATTAAATTAGAAATGTGGCGAAGAGGTTTGGCGATAAAGTGTTTCATTTGTTTAATATTTTCTGCAGTTAAATTATCATCGTCAGTGGTTTTGCCTGCTTTTAAAGAATTTATGTGGGCTATGATGTTTTTTATCATTACTTACGGGATTTGGGAAAAATGTAGCAGACTGAGTTATCTTAGACTCGGGATTCATATATATTTTTGTTTTTTCTTGGGTTGTTTTTGCTAGTGAAGGACCGAGCCATGTGTTTTTCTATTTGACAATAATGAGCATTAAATTCGTTTGCTATTTGCTTTTTTTTCAGTTAAAAGTTCACCATTTTTCGGTTTTGATTAACATTTTCTTTGACTGTATTCCAAAGATGGATGATGGCGACATTTACTACAGATGCAGTAGTCTCTTCCCAAAAGTGCAGGTTTTGGTCAAATGAAAATTCGCATTGGGTTATATGCTGCAAAAGACAATACTCCCATAAGGTATATGTATGGTACGGAATCCCACACCAATGGATTTTTTATGGGTATACAAATCTCTACCCCAAACGATAGAAGGATTGTGCAACTGAATACGGCAAGCTTGTTAAGAAATGTACTAAGGCGGGTTGTTCTTAGCAATCAATGAAGATTTAAGAAATGCATAGGTAAGGCTTGATGGCTCCTGAATTAATATTGACTGAAGTCTCAAATACAGTATGCTGCAGGCAATAAATAAATATACTAACAGAAAGAATTGGGTAAGACTATACTAATTTCTCCGTCACCACTGCCATATTATTATGTTTCATATCTGAGGTTACTGATTGGTTGGTGTAAATGTGGGAAAAAAAATAATGCGTTGCATTTGACTTCCAAGAAATAACTTCATACATGAACTGATAAGTAAGGTTAGGTTAGTTTACCTGACTGAAATGATTAAATTTGTAATTAATAAATTTTAAACCGCCACATTTCCTGCGAAATATATAAAAGTTTTTGTGGATCATTTTGTTTATCATTGTTGGAAGAATTGTTACCATGAGTAGTAGTAAGCGGGTTCTTATATCTAATTATGCAAATTACACTAGTTAATACAAAAGGCCTCTAATTGAATGTAATGAGTAATTTCAATGGTTGTATAACGTAATGTCGGTTGTCTATGTGTGTGTAGTATGCAGATCACGTTCTTTTAAATGAAAATAATGAAATAAGTGCGTGTGGGTTTGAGCGTGTGGGTGTGCTACAAAACTGAACAAAAAGTTCCTCTACGATTTTTCGCTTTGAGTAATATTTTTGGAGTTATTGAAGTTTTAAAAATTTAAAAATATTGAAAAATAAAATTTAAATTTAAATTTAAGTGTTTGTACAAGGGGAAAAATTACAAATGTCGTTTAAAGTGACTGAAAAACTCAAATTTACGTGTTCAATTAAGCAATGGCCACACTATTTGTTTCAAAGTTTATCATTTGTTTGAAAAATAACTTTGCATTGTGAAATGCCACTTATTATGTTGAAATTGGTCCAAAGTGCGAAAGAATGGTCGCTTATAAACGTACCGCTCGTTCTGTTTGTTTATTAGAAGCCCCCAGTGCAATCAGCATATCATAATAATCTTGGTTCCAAAATTCGCCGACATTCTGCCGCACTTTAAAACTAAATTCAAACAAATGACGGACTATGAAACAAATAAATAGTGCCGTGCTGGTTTTAACATCCAATAGCGGGTCACTGCTTAATTGAACACGTCAATTTGAGTTTTCAGACACTTTAAACGATATTTGTAATTTTTCTTCGCAATTATCATTTGAACTATCTCTTGTTTTTTTGTAATTCATCATGGATTAATTTTCAATACTTGATCTAACACTTAAATTTGAGTACGAAAGTACTTCTATCTATCATTATCAGATTTTTCAAAACTTGAATAACTCCAAAAATATTGGCTGAATTGAAAAATCGCACAGGTACTTTTTGATCAGTTTTTTTCGTAAAATACCGCCCACAGTTCGTGTCCGCGAGTTTCGGAACACCTTGTATAGGGGTCGCTTAAGAGGTGTAGCAATAGTAAAATATATACCTATAAAACTTTTCAAGACAAAACATATTTTTTTTATTTGCAATATAACATTAAAAGCCAGGGAACATTACAATATACACTAAAATATTAGTTATTTAAGTCCTTTTGCATTTATAGATTTGTTTGAGTTTGGAAAATCTTGTCTGTGATTCTCCACAATTTGCAAATTTTTTGGTTTTCTTGATTTGTTAGGGCTGTATTGTATGCCTGTATCAATGCAACCTCTTTCTCGACATTCACTACTTTAAGGCTGTTAACAGCATCTCTAGCCTTTTTATAATTATTATTATTAGTGTTCCATGAGTGTGGAGACGTTTCTAGGAAATCAAGTTTTACGTTGAGATCTTTTAAAATTTGCCGCTAACTTTTCTACGCTTTCACGAGATGTTAAAAATAGAAGCATTTTGCCATACCAGTGTATTGTAAGATATGTTTCTGGATTAAAAGATCAAACATTTTTTTAGCTAATACATCAATACACGACGTGTTTTTAAAATTGACTCTTTATTGAGTGGGAAGCTTTCAGGATTTTTCCTAAAGAAAGAACAGCTACAGCTAAAATATAGGTGGCGTTTCGACCACTTAATTACGTCATAATTGTTGCTGGCAGTGTCGGTATCACTATCACTACTTGAAATAGTAGTGACGTATCTTAGTCTTTTTTCACTTTGTTTAATTCTCCGAATTTTTTTCTATTAGTTTCTTTTTAGCTTTCTCTTTCAGTTGGCGTTGGCTTTCTTGTTTTGTCAATTTCATATCTACTCTTGACATGCTCCTTTTTCATCCCTTTTTCCGTGCGTCTTTAAAACCTGTTTATCCTCTTTTAGTTTATTAAAGACACAGCATTGGGATTGGCATTGTCGAAAAGATCATTGAATTTTTTGCATAATTTTTTTCTTTGGCCTTTGGTGTGTTAGTTTTCTTCGATTTATTATTTTTTAACAATTGGCACTGCGAGTGCAAAGTTTTTATCTTAGTTGCCACATGGTAATCTTGTTTTGTTGGAATTCTTGTTTTGTTCCAAAATTCAATTATTTCTTTGGCTACCTCTTTGGCGCTGTCGTGAATAGTTTTCTCTTCCACTAAATGAATACGAAAGAAACGCAGTAGTACCTGTTTATTCGATAGTAATTTACACCGTTATTGTATCTTATGTCATTTCAAGCTGCCATACACCACGTTTTCGCTTTAAGTTACCCATATTAATCTGTAACAAACAACTGCAAAAATTGAGACTGAGTTCTGTGAACAAAACAAAATTGAATCATCTCATATAGTAAAAATATCAAAGGCATCAGCGACTTCTAAATATTGAAATACTAGATCTAGTTATTTTCTGGTATCAAACAATAACACACCAACCATTTGTGTAGGGCGAGAAAGTTGTATTTAAAATTTTAATTGTTTTTCATATATTTGGTTGGCACCCTAATGAACGTGAATGTGCATATAATAGAACAAAAGGGATCAACACCGCCGTTTGAACATGGTTCCTTAGAGGAATACTTCGAACGCTATACATATACGACAACCAGTGCTCAATGTAATGGAGTACTACTGCAGTTGCCAATTACGTTCTTTAAAATCCGTTGAGGTGAAGTCGACGATCAACTAAGGGGTAAATTACCTTTTTATTAAATGTAATTATAATATACATGAGGTAATACAGAAAATTTTATTATATTTTGTTGTAATTGATTTTGTCTAATGTGTGTGGGGGGTACACGGAGGTAATCAAGATATGTTATTTAGTTGTATTACTTGTATTTGCACATTTGCGTTTGAAACGTGGAAGATTTATTAGAATAAATAGTAAAGGTATAAGATCGGTGTTAAAGCTTCGAAGAGAAAGTACAAATTTTGGTGGTACTACTGCTACTACTGCTGCTCCGATAGGTAGGTTTACAGATACATTTGGAATTAAAATTGGTTGGACTGAGATTGAAACAAGTACAATTAAACGGGTAGTAGGTGGTGGTGGAGGTGGTGTGGTAAGTAAAAATGTGAAATGGAAAGCGATAGAGGGGGCATTTAAGGATCGAATAAGAACGAATAAATTCAGATCCCAATGAGTTAAAGTTAAAGACATTTTTTCACAGTGCTTTTTCTTTAATTCAAAAACGTATTAAATGTGCTGTAAGTAAACATAAAAATTTCAAAGTAAATTTTACATTTAGCGGTGAGTATATGAAGCCTTCAGGGATACGGATACACTTCACACGACGTTTTTTAATATAATGATAATCACATTTACACAAAGCCGTTGGTGAACGACCTCACCCCTCTAGAAAGATTGACTCTTTTAATTAAAATAAAAGGCCAAGTAGGTTGCTACTCTCTGCGTTGGACGAAAATAAAATAGAAAAGAAGATATTGGAAAGATTTGAACCTGCTGAATCTACAGGAAAGTTAGTAGCAGTAAACTAATTAATGTTAGTTTGTTAGTTATGCTTTTGTTACCTAGTCTACTGCGACGTTTAAATATTATTTTGTAAACGCTTAATACGAGAGGTCAGGTTGGCCGAGGGGCCAAAGGCGCTGCGCTGTAGGTTGCGGTATTCCTAAGAATTCGTAGGTACGAATCATACACTTGTCACACATTTTTTTTTCGTAGATTTAAAAGTTGAATTAGCTGCAAAATTTTTATTTACAAGTTACATCTTGTGCTAGTAGTAGTAGCAGCAACAGCAGCAGTAACAATGCATACAGTACTACGTAGGATGGGTTAGTTGTAAGTTATTTCTGCAACACAAACATTTGACATAAACTTTAGTGCTTAACATTATCATAATGGAACAGCAGGTAAATAATAGGATTAGTATGTATTCTAATCAGCCGCAATATGAGTCAGTCCCTACTTTATTAAACAAAAATTTCTGTAATCGTAGGCAACTGCAGCATTTGAACGACCAATCATGATCGACATCGTCATTATTAACGTCACAGGTGTTACCCTTGACGACACCTAGTGAGAAAACGTTGAGTGAAAATGGTGAAATGTAAAATAAAGAAAGTGTAGAATGTTAAGACGATAAACAGTAACTAGAATATTTGTAATATAAGACGATATATTTGGAAAACAACTTAAGACGACTTACATAACTGTAATTTTAATCATACAAAATTTGAAGAATGTTAACGTGAGCGTTTGTAATTTGAGAACCAATTTAATTATACGTTTGATTAATAGACTGCTTGTAAAAATTTTGTGAAATGGAATTAATATAAACATTTGAATACAGGTTGTGGGGACAGTTAAGTATAAATGAAGATGTTTACGGTAGAGGACGTAATGTTAATATCTTTAGATGTGCTTAAAACGCATTTTCTAAACGCAATTCTTCGTCATTTTGGAAAATTACCAAAATTGATGCAAAAGGAATTGTGTGAGTAAAAATGTGGTTGAAAACATTATTCTATAAAAAATGATGTGTTAGATGAATCGCAAATGCAAAAATTTTAGTGCACGAACTGTGCACAGTTTTTCTATGGCAATAATAATAATATTGTTGCAATATACCTTGATAGTTATTGGAATTCGTTAACATGGCATTTTGGAAATTATAAATTAATGTATGATTAGAGTATGTAGTGGTTTTAATAGTAGTCGAGATTTGCTAATTTTATGTCGAATTATGTGTAGTTTTAGTATAAGTTACAGCAACGTGTTCTTATGATGCGTATCATAGACGCGTTCGCTATCGATGAACTTTATAAGTGATTAGAAGAACCCGTGCGCTACGCTCCCGTTTTTTTGTAACTCGGAATGCTTCTTCTGCTGATTCGGTCACTGGATTGACAGCTGATTCCAGAAAGAGGAAGGAAGAAGGCCGTAAAAAACTGCCCCGTAATAAAATATTTAAGGAAGAAAATTCCCGCAAAATCATCAGAAAAAACGTCTAACAGAAATAGGTCCTTTCATAGTCCCAGAAATTTAGCGTTCTTTTGTATTACGCAATATTGTGTAATATAGAAAGAGTTGTAATAAATCTTTTCTAATAAGGTCGATGTTTTTGTATAAAGTCTTTTCTGAGTAAAATATGACGCGCCCACGTGTCTTACAGGAATCGTTCAATGCCGAAAGTGAACATGTCCAAATTTTATCAAAATTGAGTTATATATCGTAACAACAGGGTCGTTCCATTCTTTGCTACAGAAATTAGACATGTAAATTAAACCTTAGCTAATTATGAAGGGAACAAATACATTGTTTTAGCAGTAATTTTGAAGTTGTGACGTTATTACGATACTCTTATGAAATTTTAAATTTGATATCGTTGGATAGAGGATTTTTTAAATCTATTTAGTGATATAATTTGAAACTTTTTGTTTTACCCAAAAATTAAAAAAAATCTACGATGAACTAAAACGCTGCGGACACAAATTAAATTTAATGACTTTGACATAACAGGCTTTAAAAAACATTCAATTTCGGAATGGAAAACAATAAGAAAGAATAGCAACTCGCTGTTGAATTTAATTTATGTTCGTAGCATTTTAGTTCATCTTTTGATATTATTTTGATATATTGGTATAAAATTTTTGAGTAGAACAAAAAAAGCCAAACATTCATATCACTGATCAGATAAGAAAACGCTCTATCTAACGACAGCAAATTTGATACGTTTGTATAAAAAAAATATGAATGAAGACAGAATTAGAAAATGTTTGTTTAAAAATTGTTTTTAAATGTGTCATTATATTCATTATTATGAAAATGTGTATCTCTTTAAGGTTTTTTTTGATAAAATTAATAATCAAAACGTTACTGTCCGTATTCCGCACTTTGGCGCACTCTGACATGAATTTAATTCAGAAAGTGGGCATGTTCCGAACAAAAACAAAATTGGCTACCAAGTGTGTAAAGATCTGCGAAGTTCAAAGTTTGTAGTTTACGTCGAGATACACTGTACATTTATTAAGTCGTTGTTTTGTTATATCCAAAAAGTTTACTGTAGTTTCTGAAAAAGCCTATTCCAGTGGACATGACCGCTTTCTACATTGACCCACTTACTATCCACATGGCTATCAAATCAGCTCGAGGCGAAGTTAATTTTAATTCTTAATTTTAATTCATTTTAGTGATTGTATGTCTCCTGATCAGTGAAGTGTCGTTATTTGTAAACATACATTGTCAAACACACGATTACATTCTTGAATAACGTCGTTTATGAGTGCAATATGTTTGTTATTTTAAACTTCTAGAGCGGCCTCTTATCTTTAGCAACAAACAATGTGTTACTAAAAAAATGCCGATCAATTTGACGAACATAGCGTGCTTACTCAAAAAGGGGGCTCTGCTTCTTATTTGCATGGAAAAATTAACTGGTGGAATGTATATACACTGGCGAGCAAAAAAATTGAGGTCAACGTATAGTTATGAGAATTTTCTGTTTTAAGCTTATATTAGCCAATTGTAAATCATAGCAGGCTCTTAATCATTTGTTTTTCGACAAATGCTATCTGTCATATTGGTTATCTGTCATGCATTATCACCATAATTATGACTTCAATGAAATAATGTGCATTCGCTCTATTTAAAAATTCACATTTCGGTGGTTTTTTTAAAGTTGGCTTTGATTTCTCTCCGTAGAACCTTTTAGTCGCACGGTGTAGTGTTTGTAGTAGTTATTGCGCTTGTAATAATACCTTTAGATCCCATTGTTGTGGCAAGAATTGTAGCGTTAATACAAGATGGCCGAGGACAATGTGAAACGGCAAGAATTGTTGGTAGGAGCCTTTGTGCTGTACAGAAGGTGTACCAACGCTATGAGGAGACCGGCTTGATAACCAGAAGACCAGGATCTGGGCGACACAGAGTCACCACCCAAAGAGATGACCGGTTTTTGGTGTCCGCTAGTTTGCGGAATAGAACAGCTTCTGCAGTTTTGCTACGAAATCAACTGCAAGAAGTTAGAAATGTAAACATTAGCGAATGGACCGTTAGGAGAAGACTTCGTGCTGCTGGATTGTCTTGTAGAAGGATGGCCACAGGTCCACCATTGCAACGTCGGCATCGAGTTGCAAGATTGACTTTTGCTCGGAATCACGTTGCATGGAATAATGAAAACTGGAGCAAGGTGGTGTTTTCAGATGAGTCGCGTTTTTGCCTCACTGGGTCAGATGGACGTCGGCGAGTATGGAGAAGACCCGGAGAAAGATACGCTCAAGCTTGTATTGACGAGCGACTTCCATTTGGCGGTGGGTCTGTTATGGTTTGGGCAGGAATCAGTTCACAGGCACGCACAGAGCTGGTTTTTGTACAGAATGGTTCCCTGACAGCTCACAGGTACATTACGGAGGATCTAGAAGATTATGCTATGCCTTTCATGATCACTATGGGCGAGCGTGGCATTTTTATGCACGATAATGCTAGACCTCACGCAGCTAGAGTTGTCGGAGAGTATCTGGATGAGGTGGGAATTATGCGGTATGATTGGCCAGCTCTCAGTCCTGACATGAATCCCATCGAACATGTCTGGGATGAGTTGGGACGTCTTATTCGAAGACATACACCAGCCTCAAGAATTGCCCAGGAGCTGAGGGAGTTACTAGTGCAAGAATGGGATAACATCGACCAGAATGTAATTCTCAACTTAATTCAAGGGATGCCTCGTCGACTTCAAGCTGTCATTAACGCGCGAGGAGGGAATACACGTTATTAGTCATTATTTTTTTATTGTATTTGTTCCATATTGGTCCTATGTCACATTTCGTTTAAAATGTTAATTTGTTGCTCTGTCACAATAAATCGTAAAAACAAAAAAATATGCTTTGCAATTCATCATTGAATTCTTAATTTAGCCTACAAACTATAGTACAATGGTTTACAATTGGCCAATATAAGCTTAAAACAGAAAATTCGACAGAGATATCACAATTATACGTTGACCTCAATTTTTTGCTCGCCAGTGTATGATTATAGTACTTACATACAGTTAACAAAGATCCACTTTCATAGTCTAAAGATTAGACACTCAACGCATTTAATTATAAGATTAGATAACTGTGTGATAGTGATGCGTATGACGTTGTTACCATTATTACTACTGTATTTTAAATTGTTTATAATTGTATTAACAGTTTCAAGTTATTTTTTGGGGTGCAATGACTAATTGTATAGATGGTTTTGTTAATGTTAGTGTCAATTATGTAAAAAAAAATTAAGAAATTTGTTAGTTTCTGTGATTGTATTGATGATGAGAATTGTAAGTATTGCGATATTATATATATGTAGCTTTTATAGGCCTTTTTAGGCCCATCGCTGAGGCTTGATCCCATTCAATCCGGGTTTGGCTTATTCGCTATGTTCCGGAGGATAGTGGGGCCCTTTAGGCCTTTAACCACTACGCCCCCTCAGCTTACGCCAAACCCTTGGCATTACATTCACTCGTCCATTTGCTCATCCATCTACACTTTTGAGGGGACTTCCAACCCCTCTAACGACTACCAAGTTTTTAGCTTGACCGCCGGGACCGACTGTTTTACGTGCCCATCCGCCAGTACGAGGCGCCGTGTTTTGCGCAGCTTCGGGACACCCATCCAACTACCGACCACGGAGAACGTTGCTGCGCTGCCGTGATCGCAAGTGAATGGCCATCCTACCCGCACCAACCCGCGATATTAGCAATGCTGATAGTACAACTGTATTAGTTGAGCAACAACAATGACAAGACAAAGAAGATGAAGAAGATAGGAATAGTGGCGTCAACAAAATTCCATTAAAGAGAGTTTTACCAGCACACACTCGTTGAACCCGTTAAAACAGGATTATGCGCCAGCATTAAAAACTTCTTGTAAGAGTAAATTTTGCGAACACGATGAGGTTATCTGTAACGAACAGAATTGGAGTGATATTAACAACTGTAGAAGTAGAGATACAGTTTAGAAACGTTTTTAAAATTACACCAGAACAAGGATTTGAGAATCATGTGTGATTTTAGTCAATATATGTATCGTTTTAAAATTAAAAATTCATAATTTTTTTAAGCGTGTTGGTATCATTCGGAAAGATAAAAATATTTTATTGAGCAAGTGTGAATTTAGTAAATAGAGGAAAGACATAAAGCCGATAAGGTGCTGCAAGAATCTGCCTGGAATCGTTCCAAGTCCAAGGACGCAACTTTAGGTGAACGTATTTTCCCATTAGTAGTATATGGTGTTAAGGTTGATGTTATTAAGGTTGATGTTATAAAACGACATTTTAGGAAAGACTGATTTATTCGAAGTGCAGTCAAGGATTATAATGCGCATGCATCCTTGACATCTCCTTTTTTTTTCTTTGAGAATAACAAATAATAAATACAAAATGGTGCAACAATAACAATATTAAATAACTTTAAACACATAGTAACAAATATTAATATTAATACGGAGTATACAACAACAATTATAAGTATGTCACAAAAATCACATACAATTATCACAAATATGTATGTATACATGCTTACATGCTTTCTTAACTAATCTTCAGACCTTAATGAAAAGAAGTAAAAAATCTGAGAATGTTCCACCAAATTAATTATAGTATGATTTTGCATTGAAATCAGTGACCTGTATAGCTTCAGGCTTTTTTATTACCCGTCCGTAACGACTGACATTACTTTCAAGTTTTTCGGTTATTTCACTTGGAACATTTTCGTATTTTTCGTATACCTCATAATTATTGTAATACTTATTGTAATGTTTATTAGTATCAATAAATTTGTTTTTTGATGGTCTCAGGGAACTTCTGTTTCGTCTTAAAATTTTATTTGTACTTAAAATTCTTACATTGTACGACCTATTGTCCAAAGTATTTACAATTATTCCTGGAACCCAATTTTTTGTAATTAAATCTTTGACAAACACATGCTGATTAATTTTTAAATTAGGCAATATCTTGCTTCCCCTATCTTAATACATTTTAGAAATTTTCTGACGTCGTTGTTCAAAATTTACTGTTCTTTGATTGACAACCTTTGGTCTCAAAAACTTATCAACTACTGGTAAGACACCTCGCATACGTCTGCTGTTTAATAGTTGTGAAGGACTACCTACTTCACTATTTAAAGGAGTATTACGCAATTCTAACATAGCTAAATATGGATCAGACCCTTCATGATCTGATTTTTTCAAAGCGTTTTTTACACTTTGGACTGCGCGTTCTATCATCCCATTAGACCTTGCATAATGTGGACTAGATATACACTTCGCCGCAAAATTAAGGGATCAGAAATAAAAGTGCTATATTTTTTTTTATCGTTGAAAATATTGTTATGAAACTCATACGCAATAAAGATAGGACTATTTATCGCTACTTTAGGGACATTCATATCTTAAGATATCACAAAAGTGTTGTTCACCGATGAGTCTAGATTTTCTCTAAGCACCAATGATCGACGTGATAGAGTGTGGCGAAGAGCCGGAGAGCGTTTTGCTCAAATCTAGACTCGTCGGTGAACAACACTGCTGCCCATTCTTCATCTCCCCAGTTCAAATGATCATGAGCAAATGCTAAACGTAGCCTCCGGTGAAGGGGGGTCAAAATTGGGCCGGTTGCAGGACGTCTTACCTTCATACCAGCATCCTGTAGTCTCCTCAATACGGTATCGCAGCTAATGACTGTTCCGGTGGATAGTTAAAGATCATTCCTCAGCGATCGAGCAGTGATGAACCTTTCACGTCTCGCTGTTACGACCAAATACCGGTCTTCACGCCTGGTGGTTTTCTTTTTACGACCTTGGCCAGGTCTCCTGGTATAATTCCCTGTCATTCGAAACCGCCGAGACACTCTGCAAATCACTGACTGCGCAACCAAAAGCCTTGCAGCAACTTCTCTCTGAGTATAGACTTCCTCGAGCAGTGTGACCACTTTAGATACATCTACCTCCGAAAGATAATTTCTCTGGACATTAGCTGCCATTTATTTTGATTTAGGTCACTGTATCAATTGTTTAGAACACCCTAACAGCCAACTTTTAATTACAAGACTTATGCGATTTCTGCAGTAGGTATTTCCTATTAAGCAGCATTTTTGTGATATCTTAAGATATGAATGTCCCTAAAGTAGCGATAAATAGTCCTATCTTTATTGCGTATGAGTTTCATAACAATATTTTCAACGATAAAAAAAATATAGCACTTTTATTTCTGATCCCTAATTTTGCGGCGAAGTGTAGTATGCTGAAAACTCCATGTTTTACTAAATAATTTAAATTCATGTGCAGAAAACTGTGGTCCACCATCACTACACAATTCTTTCGGACTTCCCTGTCTCGAAAAGATTTCGTTTAGCTTTAAAATTACATTGTTTGCTGTTGTATCTAAACCCAAAAAAGATATTTCAATAAATTTAGAAAAATAATCTATCAAAATTAAATAATTGTTATACTTGTAATAGAATAAATCAATACCTACTTTGATCCACGGTTGATGCGGTATGTAATGATTATTTAAAGGTTCTTTGACATTCTGTTTTTTATAAATGTTGCAAGATTCACAAGTTTCACAAAGATTTTCAATACTTGTAGTAAGACCTGGCCAAAAAACTAGTTCGCGGGCTTTAATTTTCATTTTTTCTTTTCCAAGGTGACCTACATGCAATCTATTTAAAATATCTTGTCTTAGCGGTGTTGGAATAAATAGCCTATTAGCTTTGAATATGAGTTCATCACAATGATGAAGTTCGTCTCTTTAAGGCCAATATAATTTCAATGACTCTTCTAAATTATTTTTGTTTTCGGGAAAACCTTTTTTAATGGTTTTTATTAAAAGTTTCAAGTTGTTATCTTGTTCAACGCATTTTTTTATCAAAGTTAATTTATAATCTGAAATTGGCAATTTTTCGGTTAAAAGACAAATTTGATTTTCTGTTTCCTTGCAGAAATCATCATTTTCTGTTATGTGAGATCGAGAAAGCGCATCGTAAATTTTTAAGTCGATACCTGGTTTATACTTAAGTATAATAGAATACTGTTGTATTTTAAGTAACATTCTCTGCAACCTGGGGGGTGCATTACTTAGTGGCCTGGAAAAACTAGATATCAGTGGCTTATGATCGGTTTCAATAATTACAGTTCTCCCACAAATATATTGATGAAACTTAGTACATGAAAAAACAATGCTAAGCATTTTCTTTTCAATTTGAGCATATGAAATTTGGCTGTTACCTTTGATTATATACCTTACCTAAGAGTATAGTCAATGCTGTTACTTGATCTTGATGCATAAGCGACTGGGTGTCCATTTTGCCTTAAACAAGCTCCTAAACCTGTAGACGATGTATCACAAGAAATTACTACTTGTTCCTTGTTAGAAAAATAAGACAATACTGGTTTGCTACTTAATTTTTGTTTTAATGTGTCAAAAAATTTTTGTTGTTCAAAATTCTATTGAAAATCAGTATCTTTTTTAAGTAAGATGCGCAAGGGTTGTGAAATTTCAGACATATTCGGTATAAATTTTGAAAGATATGTTATCATGCCTAAAAAAATTCTACATCTTTCTTACTTTCAGGAATTTTATATAATTTAATTGCCTTAACTTTTTCTTCGTCAGGTTTTATACCATTTTCTGTTAGAACGAGACCTAAGTATTTTATCTCTTTAATTCCAATTCTACACTTATTTTTGTTTAATTTTAAATTATTTTTCTTACAAATTTCAAAGACATTATGTAATCTTTCATTGTGTTCCTTTAAATCTCCCCCGAACACAATTATGTCGTCTATACTTGTTGATTTTTTTCTTGGAATACCTCTGAAGCTGAGGTTATACCATATGGCAATCGTTTGAAACAATACCTCCCAAAAGGAGTATTAAAAGTACATAATTTACTACTTGCATTGTCCAATTTTACATGCCGAAATCCATTACTACAATCTAAAACACTAAAATATTTTGCTCCTTGCAATTTGTAAGTGATTTCATCCAAGGATGGTATGTGAAAATGTTCTCTTTTTGTGGCTTTGTTCAAATCTTTTGGATCAATGCAAATTCGTAAATCGTTATTACTTTTACGAACAATAACCATCGAGTTGACCCAATCACTCGGACCAGTGACCCTATAATTTGGTTCTTTTCTAATTCATCTAATTTATTTTTTCAATTGCGAATGCAAACAAAAGGTACTTTCCTGGGAGCATGTATAACTGGTTTTATGTTTGGGTCTACTTCAATGTGATACATTCCTTTTAAACATCCTACACCTATGAAGTGTGAATAATTCTTTATTTAACAAAAATGTTATCATTATTTGTTATTTCATCTATCTTATCTACATTTCTTTGTAACAAATTAAAATTAATTATTTCAGCTAATCCTAATATTGGACTCTTATTTTTTTTCATTACATGAAATTTTACATTTCTTAGATCATCATTATGTTTAAAAAATATATAGCAAATGCCATAAACATTTAAAATTTCATTGCCATAGGTAGTTATGATTGCTCTACTATTTTTATGAACTTCATGAGTAAATTTAATTTTACATACTCTTTATAAGGTAACACAGTTATTTGTGCCCTAGTATCTAACTTGAAAGTTAATTCCAAAGTATTATTTAAAAGTAAGGGCTGAGTCCATTCATTTAACTCATTTACACAGTTTATTTCTAAGCTACCTAAAAAGTATTCATTTGGATCATTTAACAAAACATTTTGTGGATAATCGCTATCATCTTCAACTTCCACTGTATTTACCTGCGACGATCGACACATTTTTGTGAAGTGGTTAAACTTACCGCACTTGTTACATTTAGCACCTTTAGCTGTGCATCTTGCAGTAAATGGGTGTGACGTTCCACATCTTGAGCAATTGGTGCGCTGTTTCGATGTCCATGGGTGCGCGATGTCACCGCGACGACGCTGTGACGTCGATGGTGCATAGTGACGTGTTGCACTTGCGCATGCGTTGACTTGTCGATATTGACTTAGTGAACTGCTCCATGAACTTGGACTTTGACGACTTTGATCAAAATGGCAGGTACCGGCCGGCTTTCGATTTTTCCACATGGTTGGACTTTTTCCTTGCAGATGGTCTATTTCCAGCGAAGATGAACTATTGCAAACTTGTTAGAGTTGCTTTTCTGCTTGTTCAGAAGCACGACACGAAGCTGTGGCTGATTTTAAGTCTAACTCTTTAGTACGCAGAAGACGGTCTTTAAGGCCTTTATCATTAATTCCCAGGACTATACGGACTTTTATTAAACTGTCTGTTAAACTACCTAATTCACAAATAAAACTTAAACGTCGCAGTTCGTTTACATATTCGTCGATTGCTTCACCTTCTTTCTTATCGCGCAAAAAGAACATGTGTCTTTCATAGGTAACATTTTTGTCGGGAATAAAATATTCGTTGAACTTTTTCACTATTTCTTTATAACTCTCCTTTTTAGTTGCTGATTCAAATACAAAATTATTATAGATTGTTATAGCTTTATCTCCTATTAAATTAAGAAAGCTAGCTTCTTTATAAGAATCTTCACTCTGCGATTGCTTAGATGCAGTTAAATATATCTTGAATTTTTGTTTAATAAATGCATAATTATTAGCTAAATTACCGTTGAATAGCATTTCACTTGGCAATTTTACACTAGTATTCACGATCTCTTTCGCCATCTTTAAGTTTAACTTTTTATAACTTTATTTTTACAATCGTATTGTAAAATGACAATTTTATTTTAATTTAATGCGTAGAACTATTAACGCTTTTATTAATTTTATTTATTTACGATATTTTATTACTGAAATATTATATTAGATGAAGCGACTGCGCCATATTAAGGTTGATGTTATTAAAACGACATTTTAGGAGGGACTGATTTATTCAAAGTGCAGTCAAGGGTCATAATGCGCATGCATCCTTGACATATGGAATCAAAGCAGCAAAGAGGAAAATTGGAATGGGAATGAAGAGAACTAAAGGAACGGGAGTGGGTAATGGGGTGCTGCGGTGGTTGCTAAAGCCATACATGATTCTAAAGCAGCAGTACACAGCTAAGCACAGGTACACGTCATAGTAAAAAAATTGAACAAATAGCACTTAACACAAAGAAAGGGGCAGCTTTGTATTAAAAACTGCACAAAAAAGGGGACAGTGCAATTTATTTAAAACCGTACCATCCAAAAAAATAAATAATTTGCCTTGGAGAGCTCTCACAAATATTGACTTGGAATGAGTTGGTGTAAAAGTATGCAGAAGGTGTTGTCCCTTATTTTCGGGTATTTTTTATGCGAACCTCGCAACCGTCAAAACCGTTGTATAAAGAGAGTGGAATTAATAATCTCAACGATGAGAAGGGTCCAGGAACACATTCTGTAGCTTATAGGATTGACAGTAAACAAGTCAAATATTACGATCCCAGTAGGATGAAAATGAGAGTTCTGGATCCACCTCCCACCACTTGACCTCCACTTCCCACCACTCAGAGGTTATTAACCTAGGTCGTTGACCTTTTAACCTTGACCTCCACCCCACCACTCAAAGGTCATTAAACTAGGTCATTGATCCTTGACCTCCACCCCCACCACTCTAAGATCATTGACCCACCCCCACCACTCTAAGATCATTGACCCACCCCCACCACTCTAAGATCATTGATCCACCCCCACCACTCACCGGTCATTGACCGATATGATAATAAATAAGAGTAAAATAAAAATATTAAAATGTTTTTATTACATTCGATACTAAAATTTATTACATTAAATATGTTTTATAGTATAGTATTACACATACACCAAAAATGATAGTTATTATAACATCTAATACTAAAGATGCGAGACAATAGTTGCGCGTTGAAGATTTTGTATTTTCCTTAACAGTATTTGGAGAAACAATAATATTTTGCCAGCTAGTTTCAATTGCAGATTTGGGATACAAAAATTTGATTTTAAACCATAACGTAGTCTTCGCTGTAATATTCTGTAATGGTTTTGATAGAACTTTAATTCCTTCCAAAGTGTCACAATCCATTCTATACCATAATGTAGAATTTGCAGTTTTATTAAAAGATATATATCCTTCGATGGAATTTGGAGGTTGAGCTACATACAGCACGTCATCATACACAGCTGCCAAGACAATGAGAAACTGTAAACATGGGTAACATGTTGATAACGTAAGCAGTCGAAACGTAATGATGGTTAATAAGTTTGGAGTCATATTATATAAATGTATTTCAACATTCCAACACATTAAAGATGTAAGGAACTAATATGACGCCTATAGTTCCTAAGAGTAGAAAATAGTTGGTATATAATGTGGAGGGAATTTTCACTGTCACATGACATACTTGATCTTGTTTAGTATTTATAACTTCCAAAATATTAGCATACAAACAGCTTGGCGACCATATTAAGTGTTCTTGAAGAACATCATCTAAATCTGTCCAATCACCAATTTCTATCTGACAATAAAAGCACTTAACAAAATCACAATTCTGAGTGTAAAAAACCCAGCTCGTGCAAGGGTTTAAGATGTTTTCACATCTTCCCAGTTCTTAAATTTAAGTAGTCTGTCGTTAAAACGACCTAATGCTGTACTAACATCTTCCAAACACATGTTGTATCAAAGAGAAGACTTTGTAAACTAAACAGATTTATTTTAGAATATTAAATATAATACAAATAACATACAAAACAGTTTTACAGTTAAAAATGGTATCATCAACAGATCCTACAATTCCTACATTTGTTGATCAAATTATGAATACAAAAAAAGGATTACAACTATTTTCAATAACAGTTTTGGAACCCCATAAAAAAGCGACGTGGAGAACTTCAGAATCCCCGTATCGCTGTGTGGATGTTTGCAGAGCTGGGTATACGTTTTTACGTAGTATGCCGTTAAATCGTCTTGTATTGGCGGTAATGCCTTCGTCACAATAACATTATCATCCAGTTGCTCATCCCCAACCGATAGAGCGTACGACAGGGTTACCACTATCAAGAGGAAACGATTAGATGTTGGTTCACTGCTGCACATCACAAAATCCCGAAAGGAAGACCAAAATCCTAACAGTCGAGGATCACAGGTGGTGGTGTCACACTAACCAACCATAGCAGGAATTGTACGATCTGTTGATGATGCCATTTTTAACTGTAGAACTGTGCTGTGTTGTTACAGTACTGTACTTTACTAACACTACACTAAATGATACAAATAAAATACAAAAACAAATTAAGAATACAAAAAAGGATTACAACTATTTTCAATAACAGTTTTGGCACCCCATAAAAAAGCGACGTGGAGAACTTCAGAATCCTCGTATCGCTGTGTGGATGCTTGCAGAGCTGGGTATACGTTTTTTACGTAGTATGCCGCTAAATCGTCTTGTATTGGCGGTAATGCCTTCGTCACAATAACATTATCATCCAGTTGCTCATCCCCAACCGATAGAGTGTACGACAGGGTTACCACTATCAAGAGGAAACGATTTGGTTCGCTGCTGCGCATCACAAAATCCCAAAAGGAAGACCAAAATCCTAACAGTCGAGGATCACAGGTGGTGGTGTCAAATTCACCAACCATAGCAGGAAGTGCACGATCTGTTGATGATGCCATTTTTAACTGTAGAACTGTGCTGTTACTGTACTATACTTTACTAACTGTTGTAGATGTAATTATGTAATATAATCAAGTCGGGTTAATCTGTTGTTTTTGAAAATAATATAAAAAAAAGAAACATTTTGTAATTTGTCAATAACACGTTTATTTTGAATAAAAGACATTTTTCTTAATAAACTTTGAATAGTCTGAACATTTTGGTCCTTCGAGATAAAAGAGTCAGCACTTGGAATCATGTCTGGTGTTCGACGTAGTGAACGACTTAAAAATAAAAATGATGTTGCGGTGGAGGCAGACCTAGATAAGGAACCAAGTATAACAGGAAATTCTACAGATTTCTATAGGGAGAAATCTGGGGAAGATTCAGCCAGATCACATCAGTCGACTAGAGTTTCAAGTAAAGCAAATACAATCAGGCGACAAAAACTTGAGGCAGAAATGGAAATTCTAATAGAGCGACAGCGCTCTGACAGGAAGCGTGTAGAAGAACGGTTGAAGCGCGAAGAAGAGCGGTTGAAGCTTGAAGAGGAGCGAGAAAATGAACGTCTCGAATTGGAATTATCCATAAAACTGGCTCAAATAGATGAAAAACATGGCAGTGTTGATACATGCAGTCAGAGGTCTAGGATAGAAACATGGATCAATAATAATCAGAATCCGATGCAGACAGCACTTCTTCCAGACAATGTTGATAAATGCAGTCAGAAGTCTAGGATAGAAGCATGGATTATTGACCAAGGTCCAGCGCAGACAGCACTTCTTCCAGGCTTACGAGACGATGAAATTAACAAAAATTTTTCAAAAAACGAAGAATCACAGGAGAAATCAAACTCCAAAATTATTGACAAAGGTATTTCCATGCAGGCAGCACAGGTAAATCAACTTGATTTTTCTAAATACATTTCCCGACAATCCGTACCAAAAGAATTACCTTATTTTCATGGCGACCCTATAGAATTGCCTAATTTTATTTGCCAATATAAAACAACGACAGAAACGTGTGGTCTTACTGATAGTGAAAACTTAATTCGACTTCAGAAATGTTTGAAAGGTAAAGCTAGAGAAGTTGTCCAATCTATGCTTATACTACCTCAAAATGTCAAAAGTATAATTGACGTTTTAGGCAAAAGATTTGGTCGAACTGAGCATATTATACACTTACTATTAGATAAAGTTAAAAGAATGCCACTTGCAAGAGAAGACAAACTATATACAATAATAGAATTTGCAGATACTGTGCGGAACCTGGTGTGTACAATTCAAGCACTGCAAGAAGTCGATCATCTTACGAATCCAATTCTCTTAGGGGAATTAGTTAATAAACTACCTATTAACTACAAGATGATGTGGGTGGAACACACAAGAACCATCTTTGTGAAAAAGGCAACAATTATTGAATTTTATTCTTGGTTAGAAGGAAAAGCTGACGCGGCTTGTCAATTGCAAATTCCTCAATACAAAGATGAAATTTCCTTTAATACTCATCAAAAGAAAAGAGAAACAACACTTTCAATAAGTAAAAGTAACGAATGTAGATTTTGTAAGAAAGGCACTCATTGGCTTAATAAATGCCAGAAATTTTTAGATTCCTCAGTGGACCAACGTTGGGAGTTCGTAAGAACCAATCGTTTATGTTTTTCTTGTCTGAATGACAAACATGGTGTAAGGCAGTGTAAGTACAGGAAGAATTGCGGCGTAAATCAATGTACGAAGCCACATCACTATTTATTACATACAAATGACATTAAGGAGACACCTGAGACTAAAAATGATAACTGTCAGACGGAAATTAACTGTCACATTTTAAAGGCAGGTAATACAGTATTATTAAAAGTCTTGCCGGTAATCTTAAAAGGATCAAAGAGTTCTATCGAAACGTACGCATTACTTGACGATGCTTCTACAGTGACATTGATAGATACGAATTTGGCAGATCAATTAGGGATAGATGGACCTGAACAATCCCTTTGTATTCAATGGACGAATAACGAAATAAAATTAGAAGAAGATTCAAAAACTGTAAGTTTACAACTACAAGGTAAGCATGGTAAAGCATCCTTTCTTCTACGGCACGTTAGAACTATTAGAAACTTATCGTTACCAAGTCAAAGTATCGACATAAATAGAATTTCTTCTCAATATTCGCACATCAGAAATACGCCGAATCTGTCTATGGTAAATGCCAAACCTTTTATATTGATTGGTCAGGATAATTGGCCTTTAATTGTGTCAAGAAAAATTATTCCTGGACCATGGGGAGGACCTGCTTTAAGTAAAACGCTGTTGGGATGGGTTCTACATGGAAATGTTTCTTCAGGGAATACAAGTAATCAAAGTCACTTTACTTGTCATGTGTATAAACACGCAGAAGACGATATAGGCCTGCTTCATAATTTAATTAAACAGCAGTGGCAAATTGATTCATTGGGAATTAAAGAAACCTATAAAAATTCATTTTCAAAGCAAGATATAAGAGCACAAGGCATTTTAAATGAGACGATGAAACGTAATGGGAATGGATATGAAACTGGACTTCTGTGGAAATCTGAAACATCGTTTCCGGAGAGTAAAAATAATGCAATAAGTAGATTAAAGGGCATAGAAAGAAAAATGGACAAAAATTCAGTATATGCCAAAGCTTATTGTGATAAAATCGACGAATATGTTAGTAAAGGATATGTGAGAAAACTTACAATCAACGAAACCAGAAAAGAGACGAACAAGACTTGGTATTTACCACACTTTGGTGTAGTAAACCCAAACAAACCAAATAAATTAAGAATAGTATTTGACGCAGCGTCCAAGGCAAATGGTGTGAGCTTAAATGACAATCTTCTTACAGGTCCGGATCTCTATAATTCATTATTTACAATATTGTTAAATTTTAGAAGGAAAAAGATAGCCTTCGCAGCCGACATAAAAGAAATGTTCTTACAAGTGAAGATTAGAGACGAAGATAGATCAGCTCAACGTTTCTTGTGGAGAGGTATGGACAGAGAGAGAGATCCCGACATTTATCAAATAGAAGTTGTATTTTTTGGTTCAGTCTGCGGACCTTGTCTAGCTCAAGAAGCAAAAAATAGAAATGCAAGAGAATTTATCCACATTTACCCAGAAGCAGCTGAAGCCATTATAAAACTGCATTACATGGACGACTATTTAGACTGCGCCAATGACGAAGACGAAGCGATAAAGTTGATTGATGAAGTCATAACGGTTCATAAAAGGGCAAGCTTTGAAATTTGCAACTGGGTATGCAATTCTAACAAAGTACTTAGACACATAGATTCTCACCTTGTCGCTCATGCAGAAAAGAATTTAGACGTAGATGGAGATATACCAACCGAAAGAGTATTGGGATTGTGGTGGAATCCTAAGGAAGACTGTTTTAGTTTCCAAACTAAATTCCACAAGATCCACCCACAAGTCATTGAAGGAAAGCGACGTCCTACTAAAAGAGAAGTTTTACAGACGGTCATGTCTGTATACGATCCATTAGGTTTTATCGCTAACTTTACATTCAGGGAAAAATACTGCTCCAAGATATTTGGAGAAGCGGAATTGGCTGGGACGATGAAATAAGTGGAAACTTGGAAAATGATTGGAAAAAGTGGCTCACAGACTTAAAAGATATTAATACTTTCAAGATCAAACGACAGTACTTCGACGAATTAACCCAAGATACAAAAGTACAATTACATATTTTTTGCGACGCTTCAGAAAGAGCATACGCCACTGTGGCCTACTTACGTTGGGAAAACAAAGGCAGACCAGAAGTCTCATTTGTAGCTGCAAAAACGAGAGTAGCACCTTTGAAACCCACTTCGATTCCTCGATTGGAACTACAGGCAGCACTTATTGGAGCTCGTCTAAGTAAATACATAAAAGAAGAGTTGAAAATTGTCTTAGAGAATGCTTACTATTGGACGGATTCAAAAACTGTTCTACATTGGATAAGAGCCGAGGCGTATCGATTTAAAGTATTTGTTTCACACAGAATCGGAGAAATTCAAGATTTAACGAATTCCAAGAATTGGCGATACGTTAATTCTAAAAACAATGTAGCAGATGAAGCTACAAAACGTGGACATCACGTAAATTTTTCTACGAGTAGTCGATGGATAAGAGGGCCTAATTTTCTCACACTTCCATATGATAAATGGCCACAGGAAGATATTTCTCTAAATTCTGTAGACGACCTAGAAATGAAAGCGAATTTAGTAGCCGTGGTCACTTTATGTGAAAAATTACCTACTCCAGATTCAAATAGATTTTCGAAATGGAACAGACTGCTAAGAACTACGGCCTGGACTTTAAGATTCATTAGAAATTGCAAAGCTAAGGTTTCTAAGGAAAATCCTGTATTTTCAGAACTTCGTCCAGAAGATTTGACTGCGGGAGAAGTGTTATTATTCCGAAGAATTCAAATGGATTCCTTTGGGGCAGAATTGAAAATTCTTCAAAACAAAAAAGAAATTTTGAAATCCAGTAAACTTTATAAATTCACCTGCATAATAGATGAAAACAATTTGTTGCGACTCAATGGGAGACTAAATAATGCTACGTATTTGGACGAATATACTAAAAGACCAATCATCTTGGATGCTAAACATCCATACACAAAATTGTTAATATTTTATTACCACTGTCTGAATAATCATCAAGGTAAAGAACATGTCATCAATAATTTACAGCTGAAGTTTTGGATTTTTCATCTACGGCAAACTGTTAAACAGATATGGTCGTCATGTCAATTTTGTAAAATTAGAAGAGCATTGCCACAACAACCTGTTATGGGACAATTACCTACATGCAGAATAGAGTCAACAATCCGACCATTTATTAAAACCGGCGTGGACTATTTTGGACCCATAGAAGTCACCGTAAAACGTTCTCATGAAAAACGTTATGGAATAATATTCACTTGCATGGTCACTAGAGCTGTACATTTAGAAATAGGCCAAGATTTGTCTACCAATGCTTTTATACACGCTTACAGGCAATTTGGATGTAGACGAGGATTTCCTTTAGAGATGTATTCTGATAATGGTACCAATTTCAAAGGAGCCTGTAGAGAATTAGCAGAAGCATTAAACAAATGGAACCAAAATGAAATAATAAATAGTTGTTCAGCACGAAACACAAAATGGTACTTCAATCCACCATTGACGCCGCATATGGGTGGAGCTTGGGAAAGACTAATTCAATCAATAAAAAAAACATCTAATGGTTCTACTAAAAGAAAAATATCCACAAGAATATGCTTTGCGGACGATATTTGCTGAAATCGAGAATATCCTGAACAGTAGACCTCTGACACATGTATCAACAGACCCAGACGAACTAAATGACATTTTAACGCCAAATCACTTTATTATTGGTCGTCTAGGTGCATCATTTACTTGCGCTGAAACGAACCAGAACGACCAGTTTTATCTGAACAAATGGAAAGGTGCACAGTACTGGGTGGAAGAATTTTGGAAAAGATGGTCTAAAGAATATTTAGTAAATCTGAACAGGAGAACCAAATGGTTTCGAGAAAATCGACCAATTAAAATTGGTGACCTTGTACTGGTTGTTGATCCAGATGGACCAAGAAATAATTGGTGCAAAGGCAAAGTCATCGCTCTTTATCCAGGTGGAGATGGCAGGGTGCGAGTGGTAGACATCAAGACGGCCAGGGGTATATTTCGACGTAGTACCAAGAAGCTCTGTGTTCTGGATACCGATAGAGAAGAGTAATTGGCTCTGCTACCCAATTACTAGGGGGGAGAATGTTGTAGATGTAATTATGTAATATAATCAAGTCGGGTTAATCTGTTGTTTTTGAAAATAATATAAAAAAAAGAAACATTTTGTAATTTGTCGATAACACGTTTATTTTGAATAAAAGACATTTTTCTTAATAAACTTTGAATAGTCTGAACACTAACACTGCAAACATGCTTATAAATACATTTCTTCACCCCACTACTGCATAGAACACATTTGAAAATGGAGGGGTGAAGGTGGTTGACCTTGACCTTGAACTTTTTTATTTGTGATACATAATGTATCTATCCCAAATAAAAACATCTAAAAGATATGATGTTACAGTTTTAACAAACAAATATTATAAGTTTTAAGTTGGTCGGACCCACCCCCGGATATAACATCGGAACCGTAGGGGAGGGGTGAGGTAACCACAGGTATGAATGTAGAAGTTTAAACAGCGCTGGGGAGGAGGGGTGGGGAGGTGCTACGGGGACGGGATCTGGTTGGGGCTGGTCGAAAATGGCAGAAGGAGTGGTCCAAATTGAAAAATAAAATCGCCGCCAACCTTCCCCCCCCCTTCCCCCCCCCCCCTCCCATCTGTTTTATTTTACTTTATTTAAATTTTAAAAGTACCTACTTGTTCTTAATTTTAAAATGATTACAACATCTATTATTAATTTTATAATTTTTTATTCATTTATTTCTTTTTAATTATATTACGAGGTATTTGTCATCGTAATATTTATTGTTACATATTATACATTATTTAAATTTTCCAAATATCTAATTATTCTTAATACAGAAATTTATAAAGTATATACTGTAACTGATACAAATTCTATCTATGATTTAATTTACATATTCGTAATAATTTCAATTTATAAAATATCTACTTTAACTTATACATTTTAGATTATTTTACTTTATTTAAATTTTAAAAGTACCTACTTGTTCTTAATTTTAAAGGATTACAACATCTATTATTAATTTTATTATTTTTTATTCATTTATTTCTTTTTAATTATATTACGAGGTATTTGTCATCGTAATATTTATTGTTACATATTATACATTATTTAAATTTTCCAAATATCTAATTATTCCTAATACAGAAATTTATAAAGTATATACTGTAACTTATACAAATTCTTTCTATGATTTAATTTAAATATTTGTAATATTTTCAATTTATAAAGTATCTACGTTAACTTATAGATTTAGGATTCTTTTACTTTATTTAAATTTTAAAAGCACTTACTTGTTTTTGATTTAAAAATGATAACAACATCTTATTATTAACAATGCACTTATTTAAATTGTAATGATTACTACTCACAATCAGATTCGGATGAGGAAACATCCAAAATTTCTTGCATTTTTTTTAAAACTGTTTCATTTCTTCTTCAACATTTTTTGCATCTGCCTTGATATACCATTCTCCTTGTTTGAATACGAAACCGAACCTTTCATGTTCCTCGAACTCGAAAAAACCTATAGGACCACCGTAGTGTTTTTTTAAAAATTCGTTTAAACCGCTTTTAGCCTTTAAGGTCATCATTTCAGAATTCGTGGGTTCCCGTCCATACTTGTAAAACAAATGTTGATCCAATTTTTTGGCGTGAGCGATACCCGAATTAAGACGGTAAAAGAATAACATTTTTTCTGTTTTCAAAGAGTTGGTGTCTTTGTTCCAACAACGCTGACCGGTCACCGAACCAACCGAGCCGTGCCTGATTCTACAGTTCAACTAACCGTATAGTACATCGACCTTACCCTTTTGTGAGTAATCGTACGTAATCGTTCCGTCTCGTATCGATGGAATGCGGTTTTGCAGTGTTCGGTTCTTCTAGTGTATTTAAACAAACCTCCGCAGTTGACGCTATACTTAGCTCGTGTACCTAGGTAACGTCATAATGATTGAGATTTTGTGTTTTGTGTGTGGGTTAGTCCAGCGGTGTTTCTTTTACAAAGGCGACGGTCTGTGCGACAATTGCATGGTCCACCGTTTGCCGGTGCGACCAGCCCGTCGTCGGTTCAACTTATCCATGCGTCGGTCGACGGACCCTCCGAGGAATTTGGCACCACCTAGTACGGTAAATATTATAAGTGATTTAACGATCAAACCGATCGACAGGAGAAGTTTGAATATGCGAGTTTGCAACTTGCCGGTGACGGAAGTTGTTAACTTGTGTAGCCAAACTTCTCAGGTGGTGCCCGACCCTGTGGAGGTTGCGTCCCCGACGGCTTCGCAATTGCTCGCTACAAAATTGTCCGAGTTCGTTGATTTTACGCAGTTGTCTCAGCTGCAGAATCAATTTGCAGAATATCAACCGATCTCGGATAGAAACGTCTCTGTAGGATCTACGCCGCTACCTTCTTTAGATCTGGAAGGTGAAGACTTGAATCGACTCCTGGAGGAAATGGAAGTACCGGAACACCTTTTGCCTCACCATCTCGCCTCTCCGTTACCAGAGAACGATTCTGGGAATCACCCGTCGTAGGAACCTGGAGTTGATGTGCAGCAACAAGTTGACGTTGTGCAGCCTGTTGACGTGGAGCAGCACGTTGTTGAGGTGGTGCACCAGGTCCACGACGTGGTGCAGCAGGTTGACGTGGTACAGCCTGTTGACATGGAGCAACACGTCGTTGAGGTGGTGCACCAGGTCAACGCCGTTGTTCGAAGGTTGGTTCCCCGACGTCGATGTCGCCAATTCGATCGGCTAGATAGGCAGCTTGTTGCACGTGACGCTTATAAAAAAAAATAGAACGTTTCAAAAAGTTGCTTTCCGTGCAACAAGCGAAGCTGCGGTTAACGGAGCACCTCATCAGCGAGTTGGTGAAAAGAAGGCGTCGACGGTTCCTCCGGTAGTCGTTTCAAGTGTTCTCCATCCTGTCTTCTGCTTTTAAAAATAACTTCTTAGCTTTTATCGTTTCAGTATGAGTGGTGCTTTGATTCAAAGTGTATAAGATTGAATGTATGTTTGTGTGCGATCGTTGCGGTAAGACGTTCACCAGGTCCGATGCTTTGCGTCGACATCGCAATCAAAGCTGCTTGATTGGAATTCCTCCACCGACTATTAATGGTAAGATATTCTTTTTTTGTTTTATGTTTAAGATGTTACAATGAATTCTTTTGTTTATTAATAGACAGCAGACCTGCACTGGGACCTTTTGCAAGTTCTAATGATGTGTCGAGGCCCTCTGGTGGTCGTGCTGTTGCAACTTCAAATGTTGTACCGGAGCCCTCTGGTGTTAAGAGGTTGCGTGTGGAGGCTCCTGCTTCGATTGGTATGTAGCTTTGATTAATATTTCGTTCATAGTACTTCCGGGTTGTCATCTTTGTTAAATTCTGGTGGTTAAATTTTGATTTTCTGAGTAACATTTTTTCTGTTTCGTTAAATTTTGATTTATGTTTAGCAACAATTTAATTATTTTTGCATTTTATTTTTCAGTATCTTCGAGAGAAAACGTATACTGCGATGCTTGCCGTGAAGACGTTCCTCACCGCTTGTATCACGGGCATTTGCGTAGCAACCGTCACAAAGACAATGCTCGTACTGATGACCATCGTGTTGGTGTGGAAATCCTTCGGAGCGCCTTTAAAAGTCGCCTTGGTAGCTACAGGTTCAGCAGTAACATTGATCATATTGTGTTACGTGAGTTTTTGACTGAATTAAAAAATAACGTTCTCAACGTTCTTTCTCGAGATATTACGAAATTTC
The DNA here is from genome assembly GCA_958336395.1 of Ctenicera cuprea. Taxonomy (NCBI): domain Eukaryota; kingdom Metazoa; phylum Arthropoda; class Insecta; order Coleoptera; family Elateridae; genus Ctenicera; species Ctenicera cuprea. Next base: position 22,772,742 of record OY284488.1, on the reverse strand, counting down.
TTTCTGTCAAAATAAATTTTGAGTTATTTGGTTACTACGTTTTGGAATCTCAACAAATTCATGATATCAAGTCTTTTAATTCCAAAAATATTGTTGCTACCATTAGCACTAATTTAACCGACATGTATGATCATTTTACTGCTATCCTGGATCAAAAAGCTGTCGAATTTCAAGAGCGGGAGTCAGGTATGTGTATAAAAATTTATTTTTTAACATAAAGTTCTAATTAGATATTTCGATCGAAATCGGACTATTCGTACAAGGAGTCGAGTTCGAGCAGTGGTCGAGTCAACACGTTTAACGACGCCACTCCAGCTTTTAAATGTAAAACGACGTTTTGACCGTTTGAAAAGACAATTTTAGTGTAGAGTGATCATTAAAGTTACTAAATTAGTACCTTTGGGTTAGCATATCAGGTAAAACAGGTAACAACGTAGCGCGCGCGCCCCGAGAATGTTTGTTTGGTCAGCGCAAAGCAGGTGCATCAGTGACATGCGCCAGCTCTCAAAAACAAAGAAGCGAGAATTACCTGCGGGATTAATTGTACCACCTGGATTACCTGCCGATGTCACAACAGATGAAAGGAAACCGGAAAATGGATAATCAGCAAACAGTTAAAGCTAAGTTATAAATATAAGTAGTAATTTCTAATAGAGAATAAATAGATAAAATCCCCAAGATAAATTAAGACCAGGCGGCTGTAAGTAGATATTAAACAATACAAATAATTTAAAAAAATAGATATTGTTATTCTGTTAGGGCAGTCTGTTAGGCAATAGAGTTTATTTTCGTCCAAACCCGACAATAGAGAACACCAACAGACGAATTCCTGGAACTCGACGCTAAAGGTCTTGGACGCAGGTACATTTCTAAGGGTTTCTTGGACTGAAAAAGGCAAACGAGATAGGTTACAAAGTAGCAAAGTTATAACCAAAATAAATTCACACTCAACAGGCGGGAAAATTCAAGCAAAGAATTCTTTTACGTGGGCCGCGATACCTACAATAAAGTACAATAATTTTCCATTAGATTAATTGATGTAATTACCGATATTTGTATTGAAAATACATTTTTAGTATTATGTTTGTATAGATGGTTATTTATTATATACTCTAAGGTAGTGATATACACCTAACATTAAGAAACTTTATATATTAAGTTGTAGAACAGAGCATCTGGGGAGTACGTTTATGTTCATGTAATTTAAGTAAGGTTTGGAGCGTTATGTTGAATTTAAGGCTCAGAACCGGGTATGTCAAATAAGATTGGTTCTAGTATCTAACATTAACGTCTGTTGTCAATCAGAACAACTAATAGTATTAACAGGTGCGTAAACATATACACGGAAATGTACACACCAGCAAACCAACGGAAATCATCAGAAGCAGGAAACACAATACCTACCATGGAACAGGAAACAGTATATACGGACAGACACAAATTGAAAGTGCGGAAAATCCCAGGAGATGGAAACTATTTATTCGCCTCAATAGCAGACCAAAACACAAATGTCACAGCAACGCAAGAACAGCTCAAAAAAGAAGCTTTCATCTTAAGCAAAAAATCGTGGCACACATCGGAGAAAACCCACAAAAATTCCAAATGCAACGGAGGAAAATGTAAGATACTTGGCTCCGCGCTACGACCATCTAGCACATACCTACGGCCCAGCACTACAACAGAAGCCTACTTAGAAGACCTAGGAAAAGAAGAATTTTGGGGAGGAGCCGAATCAGTAGCAGCAGCAGCAGAAATACTAAAGGCGTCAATAGAAATACACTACAAAGCAGGTCCAACCTCCACACACACTACGGTAGACAACAATCAACCACCCAGGGCAATAAGAAGCCAAAGAAGAAAAGGAATCCATAGCAGGCAGGAATGGAACACCAAATATGATCATGCTAGATAAAAGAATAGTATTAAGTAGTTTATTAGCTATTAGGAAATTAAGATATTTTCAATTTGTACTCTTAGAACAATAGATATGTGTGAAGTAAGAACAATGTGAAACTTTGATACCAAAGTTTATTAAGTTAAGATGCATAATCGCATAACATTCTTGGTTACGTACTCAAAACCCCCATTGATGCGTAGCTTACTAACTACCCGGTGTTGCAGCAGCGGTGTCTTGCGGTATGCATTGCAGACATGCTAACGCGGTTCAACACCCCACCCGATCCCACCTATCACATAAATTCCTACCCACCTTACTGGCATGGGGTGGGCCTGGCGTAATCCAGGATCGACCCTCGAGTCAGCTCCATGTCAGATGATGATGATGATGATGATGATAAAGTTCTAATTAGATATTTCCTTGTTACAGGGTGGGCTCTAGTCCGATGGCTATTTTTGGAGGTTAAAGTTAACAAATACAACCCCCTCAGAGCTTCCTCGTTTATTCCGCTGCCTATGCAGCTGCTAACTAAGAAAGCCATTGTCAACGTTCAGAACGATGACCAATGCTGTTTTGCCTGGGCCATCACCTCCGCCATCGTTCAACCTACCGGTCCCACCAACCGCACCTTTTCGTACCCGCCCTTCAACAACTTGTTCGACTTTCGAGGAATCGACTTTCCGGTGAGCTTAAAGGACATATCTAAATTTGAATCCCAAAATGTTGTTTCCTTAAACGTGTATGGTGTTGAACCTATTTATCGTGATAATAAGACCACCTATGAGATTGTGGGTCCTCTTTATTATACAAAAAATAAACAAAACGTTCATGTAAATTTATTGCTTCTTAACGATTCCAAAGGTAACAACCATTACTGTTGGATTAAAAATTTTTCACGTCTTCTCTCTAAACAGATGAATTCCAGGAATGGAGCGAAATTTTTTTGTGATGGTTGTCTAAATTATTTTAACGCTCTCCAACAGCTACAACGTCATTGTCGTTATGATTGTGAACGAGTGGTAGTTAGATTACCTACGATAATACCTAGAATTGATAAACTAGGTAATGAGGTGCCTGTCAATTTGCTTAAATTTCAAAATTATCTGAAACAATTGCAAGTTCCGTTTGTTGTTTATGCAGATTTTGAAACTTTACTGAAACCTTTTGATACCGCTGAACCCTCCCCTTCTAAATCTTTTACTATTAAAACGGCTGAACATGAACCGTACTCGTTTGCGTACTACATAAAATGTTTGCATGATGATTCGCTATCCAAATTAGAAATTTTTCGCGGTCCTGATGCTGCTATCGTGTTTATGGAACGATTAGAATATGATTGTCGATATTTGTACGAAAATCATTTAAAAAATACGAAACCGATGTTACCGCTCGATCGTGATGAACTATTAGAGTTTCAAAATGCGACGGTTTGTTTTATATGTGAAAATCTTTTTTTGGAAGATGATGTTAAAGTTCGAGACCATTCTCATTTGGACGGCCATTATGGGGGTGCGGTCCATTCTCAGTGCAATTTAAATTTTAAAGTTCCAAATTTTATCCCCGTATTTTTCCATAATTTAGGTTACGACAGTCATCTTTTTGTTAAACAATTGGCTTTAGAAAATGAGCAGATTGATGTCATAGCGCAGAATAAAGAAAAATATATTTCGTTTAGTAAATATCTTTTAGTGGACGAAATTATTAGGGAAGGGGGTAAGACTCATAATGAGTTTTTACGTTTGCGTTTTGTAGACAGTTTTAGGTTTTTAAACTCCTCTCTGGCGAGCTTAGCTGAGAACCTTCCCTCCGATGATTGTGTCGAAATTAGAAAATATTTTCCGGATAGTTCTAAATTTGACTTGATTAGACAAAAGGATGTATTTCCATATTCATATGTGAATTCTTTTTCTAAATTAGATGAACAGGTGCTTCCCTCTCGTGAACAGTTTTATGATAAATTGCGCGATGAAGAAATTTCTGAGGACGATGATGCGCGTGCACAACGAGTATGGAAAGTGTTTGGATGTGACACGTTAGGAGATTATTCCGACGTGTATTTGAAATCTGATGTATTAATTCTAGCTGACGTGTTTGAAAATTTTCGGAAGGTTTCTCTTCAAAATTATAAACTTGACCCCGCCCACTACTTTACGATGCTCGGTTTTACTTGGGATGCTATGTTAGCACGTTGATCGCCCAATGGTGGGGCCAAAATTGTATTCGCTATATTTTTTATATAGCTCTTTAGTAAAATACTATTTGAGCACAAATTTGCTCAAAAAGCACTTTCTAGTGCTAATTTTGAAAAAAAAATGTCTTAGGTACAGCATCTGTGCCTCGGGGCCTGTAACTATAAGTTTTTCTAGTTTAGGCCGGAAGGCACAAATGTCGTGCCTGAATATGCAGGTCCTTGCAAGTTGATTCCTGTTGGAGTGCATCACAGGTGGTTTGCACGCAGTGCTCATTGCATCATTTCTGTATAACTTGTTTCTTTGAGAGGCACAGAGTCACAAAGTAATATTACGTTTAGTTTACGTGTAATCTTTATTTACCTTTTTATAATAAACTTAAGTTTGATTTTGAAAGCTGCAAATATTATATACCCAACACACCCGCCCGTTCTAAATAAAGGGAAATATGTGGAAACGTTATTTTAGATAATACCCTAATATCAGGTTTATTATTATCACTAGAAAACAAAATTAATACGCCTTCTATTAAATAAATAACGAGTTTCCATAACAAGTCCTCTAGAACACAAAAGAAAAAAAATTTTCATGGGGCAAAACGATATTTGGGTCCCCCAGGCCCCTCTATTTCAGTATCCGTATAAATACACAGCATTCCCGGCACTACGGCTGTGCCAGCGGGCTCAAACGCATATGAAGCACCAAGGCACAGACCGTGTGTCTTGTGGCCCTACTGAGAATAAATGCATGGCACACCAGGTGTGCCATATGGCGATTAACGTGTTAAAGTATACAAAAGTTCAGTTGGAACTGTTGACCGATATCGATATGTTTCATTTTTTCCGAAAAGGAATTAGAGGCGGTGTTAGCGTTTGTATCGATAGAAAAGCGATAGCCAACAATCCTTTTCTCCCCGATTACGATCCTGCTCTACCGAAAACGTTTATAGCATACCTTGATGCTACGAACTTATATGGGTACAGCATGATACAACACCTTCCCCATTGTAAATTTTCTTGGTTGTCGGAAAATGAAATATGCAATTTCGATGTTAATGAAATTCGGGATGATTCAGATTGGATATATGTTTTGGAAGTTGATTTGCATTACCCGGCGGAGTTGCATGACCCTCATAATGATTTACCGTTCTGTCCGGAAATTATGGTTCCTCCGGTTCCTGAATCTACCATGCCGAAATTAATTCCAAATTTGAATGATAAATCTAAATATGTTATACATTATCAAAATTTAAAGCAGTCTTTGTCTCACGGTCTCGTCTTGTCAAAAACTTACCGCATTTTAAAGTTTCTTCAGTCTTCTTGGTTAAAGCCCTATGTTGATTTCAATACTGAACTACGAAATAAATCGAGAAACAAGTTTGAAGAAAACCATTTTAAACTTATGAACAATGCTATGTTCGGAAAAACTATGGAAAACGTGGACAATAGATGTAATGTCAAATTGCTTAGCCATTGGGAAAATGTTGGTAAAAGATTCGGAGTTGAAACGTATATAGCGAAACCGGCTTTTAAAAATCTTAGCATATTTTCGGAAAATTGGTAGCTGTTGAATTAAATAAAGTAAGCGTTACGTATGATAAACCAATCTATGTTGGGTTTACTGTTTTAGATCTCTCTAAAACTGTTATTTACGAGTTTTATTATGATTTTTATATTATAATTTGTTGAATACTGCTAAAATCGCGTTAACTTCTCTTAAAAAAAAGAAAATTGCGCCTCCGAATCAGAGAGTGATTCCTATTCCTAAAACGGGAGGTATTTTACCTCTTATACCCATATTTGCAGCGTTGGGTGCTCTAGGATCTTTAGCTGGTGGTGCTGCTGGTGTTGCAAAAGCTGTTAGTGATTCTAAAGCGGCGGCTAAGACTTTGTAAGAAACTGAGAGACACAATCGATCTATGGAAGCTGCTGCTGTTGGAAAAGGTTTATATTTAAAACCTTATAAGAAAGGACTTGGATTGTATTTAACTCCTTATCAAAACAACTCCCCTTAAAGCTACCTCACAGAGCATTAACAAATATCGATTTAATGCGTTACGTTAAAAAATTAAAAATCCCACATTTCAGGGGGATATATATGCGAGACAATTTACCTTCAAAAATTTATGATATGGAAAGTGGAATCGTAAATCTTGATGATAAAATTGGGGAAGGTACACATTGGACTGCATATGTCAAACCTCGTAATAAAATAATATATTTCGATAGTATAGGACAATTAAAACCTCCTCTAGAGCTGACACATTACATTCGGAGTGACGGTAGCGGGAATAACATTAAATATAACTACGATAAATTTCAAACATTAAATTCTTACAACTGTGGACATCTAGTACTGCGGTTTCTATATACATATGGTCGATAATGTTTGTGTTAGTGCTTATCCAAATTTCGTGGCGATATGTCCATCACATTTACATTGTCGGATAAAGCATCCGTTTTAACTGCTAATTTTAATCCTCCCATTATTCTCGATCCTGATGCGTAATATGTTATGGGTTTAACATCTTTTGAAACTTATAATAGTATGCCAAATGTGAAGGTCAACTAATAATCAATTCTTGTTCAAAAATAGATTAATAACCGTGGACGAAGGAAGTTATGAGATATCGGAGTTGAATACCTTTATCAATTCTAAATTGGATCAATCAACTCATGAAAGTGTGGAATTGATGCCAAATAATAATACTTTGAAAACCAAGATTAAAACTTCAGGGGAAGTAGATTTTGACGTTACGAACTCAATAGGACCACTTTTAGGGTTTAAGAAAAAAAAAATTCCGACTAATTCTAAACAGGATTCTGATTATATTACAAGTATTGTAAAGGTAAACTCATTATTGATTGAATGTAACATAACAACGGGCAACTATAAAAACGGACAAGCTTCTCACGTTATTCATCAATTTTTCCCAAGCGTGCCTCCAGGTTACAAAATAATTGAAAGTCCGGACCACGTAATTTATCTTCCAATTAATGTAAATACGCTGACAGACATAACGCTTAAAATAGTAGATCAAGATGGTGATCTCGTCAATTTTAGAGAAGAAACCGTCACGATAGGACTACATCTGAAACGTGTTTATAATGGTGTTTCGATATAACTCGAATTATCTAAAAGGGTGTGTTGTTCCTCCTCCGGAATGGTATAAAAGGCGTTTCTCTAACTCTAAAAAATGTAGTAGTCAACGACCGGTTAAGCGATTAACACAGAACAATAAGCTGTTTTTGCGATCTCTCGGACTTACTTTATTACAATGAGTATACTAAATGTTAGTGAAAAAGTGTATGTAGACAATTCCATCGTAAATGCTGAAATACATACACATCAACCTTATACTACGCGATTCGGAAACAATGACGAGATTCGTTTTCCAATACATGAAGGTATGAGTACTTTACCAAGTCAGAGTTATCTATATATGGAGGGAAGTTAAAAAATAAAGATGGTAACCCGCCAATAATAGAAGTTGGCACACCACCAGTTAAACAACTAACCACTACATTCATAAATAATGGTCCCACATTTCTGTTTAGCGAAGCTTGATATGAAATGAATGGGGCTAAAATTGATGCTACAACAAAGCTTGTGTTAACATCCACCATGAAAGGATATGCATCAGACACTCCTAATGATAGTAGGATGCTTGAAAATTCTGGATGATTCCCAAACGGGAAAAACACAACAGTTGATTTGAATGGGAATTTCAACGTTTGCATACCGCTCAGCAGATTATTAGGTTTTGCTGAAGATTACAAGAAAGTTATTTTAAATATTAGACAGGAATTGGTGTTGATTCGAAGTAACACGGATATTAACGCGCTCACAGGTACTGATCCAAACGTTACAGTTCAAATAGATAAAATTTATTGGAAAGTTCCACACATAACTGCCGGTCTTGCAGAAGAATTAGCTTTGACTAAATACGTTGATAAAAATGTTGACACTCAAATAGCATTTAGGAGTTGGGAAACCCATGTTTTCCCAACTCTTCAGGAAGCGGATAAACATACCTGGCCTGTTAAAACGGCAGCAAGTTTGGAAACTCCCAGATTTTTAATAATAGGTTTTCAAACCGGCCGAGAGGGTGAAATTACTAAAGATATGAGTAAATTTGATCACTGCGATATTCAAAACGTAAGAGCTTATTTAAACACCGAAAGATATCCATATGATAATTTAACATAAATTTTGATAACTACCATTTTGCTACACTCTGCCAAATGTATGCTAAATTTTAATCTTTTTATTATGGAAAAGAGGATGAACCTTTACTATCCCCTACAACCTTTAAAGATATTACTCCTTTAGTTGTTGTTGATTGTTCCAATCAGAAAGATGGATTGAATCCCAGGGCGGTAGTGCTTAGAATCGAATTTGAAACCAACAAAAACGTACCTGCGCAAACAACAGCTCATTGTCTAATTCTACACGATCGTGTGTTTACATATCATGCACTTACAAAAGCTGTTAAACAACTTTAAACTATTTAACGTAATGTCATAAACGGAGTTCGACAGTTTTAATACTTTGGTTGACGGTGTAACAACTGATAATGCAGATTACAGTTGTGGACGTACAAGGATTCAAAACCTTTGAAAAAAATTTTATACCTAAGGAATTAGCTATTTATGATGGGAACCGTGTTTCACACCACATATTTAAACCACCGTTTGCTTTTGACACCTTAGAAGCAGAGTTTAAAAAGCAAGCAAACTGGTTAATTTATAATCATCACTGCCTTGATTGGGTTGAAGGTTTTACTCCAACTTTTTTATTCCCAAGAATTCTTCAACGATTAACTCGGGATGCAGATTCCGTTTACGTAAAGGGTCATGAGAAAGCAGTCTACATACGGAATTATATTTCTAAACCAGTTATTGAATTCGACGAACAGCCAGCTTTAAACCCTTTGATACCATCATGCTTTTATCATTTAAAATCTCCTTCTGTATGTGCTTTATTTAATGTATATTATTTATAAGATAAATTTGTAATGAAATAACTTTTTTAATAAATAGTTATTTAAGTATCAAGGAATGTAAGGACGTAATAACATCCGCGGTAGGCGAATACGAGCTGAGGCGGAGCCGAAGCTTGTCGCCTGCCGAGGATGTTATTAGTCGATACATTCCGTGTTACTTATTAAATTTTTCACGCTACCGGCAATGTAAGTAGGCCTACAGGTAGAAATTTAATCATATTTTTAAAAGTTCGTTTTGACAGCTGTCATCGGAATTATTTTTTAAAAGCTCCATTATTCTAAGTTGTCTGTGCTTGTTACCATATCAACGAACAGTTAAAATCAACATTATTTTCCTAGGAACGTAAGTGACACTATTAAGTTCCGTCGTCAAGGGTAACTAGTGCACGAATGTTATCAGCCACTTACGATCCCTGTAGCTATGGATGTAAGGCCTACTTACACTGCCGGTAGCGTGAAAAAATTCTTACATTTTATCTATTGTTTTATTATGATATATGAGAGCTACATTTACAATACATAATATATAAAGTCATTATAGGATATTACAAAAATACGGAACGTTTAATCTTACATATTACACTAATTATAGCAACAGTTTACAAATCTTTAAATCGCTCATCGTAAATCCGTAATCTATGCTTATTGTCTAAAACATTATTTAAAATATTACTAACTATTTGAATTCTTCTTTCGAATCGAAAGCTATCTCTAGCTATGCACTCCCATTCACTTTTCCTAGCTTGTTCAAAGGCGTACGACCACACTATCATATGATTAATTTTATTTATAGACTCATTAAAGCGTACAAACTTCTTTACCCGCACCATAGTTTATTCCTTTTTTTCTAGTTGTTCAAAATGTTCTATTTCCGGAAAGAAACGATTAAACTCGTTAATAAAGTCCTTTAAACCTGCCTCAATCAGTTTTAACACAAAACAGCTAGCACAACTCTTTCCATCTTTAAATTCCTTACAAATTTCAATACCACGTTTATTTTTTTTTTCCAACTCTTCACAGTATTCAACACTAAAAAGTCTGTTACCATATACTTGTTCATGATTTGCTTCAAACTCTAAAGCTTCAAATTGTTGCATCAATCTCTCTACTGCACTTAACTTATCTACAGCCTTCGTCCAAGATTGTTCTGTGTAACACATCCACATTTTTAATATCTAAATTTCAAGGGTCGACCGAAGTTAATACACTAACTCTCACCAACAGCTCCCAATCGTTTCCAACCCTTTACTACCCCGAAACACTTTTTTCTTTTTCAATATCTGCAACTACCTTCTGTGGTATGAAATGTAAAACTTCCATCATATATAACACCTTGTCTGATTTCGTATCTTTCAACGGTGTTAGTATGTTATTACAGTTTTCTTTAATATCACCAGGCATTACTGCTAACGCACTTATTATGTTCTCATAAAACTCATCGAAACGCGCATGCTCCACTATTTGTAATTGATAATTAATTACATCCACCAAATTCCACAACTCTGCAACGGATTCCCACCCTAACCACACTTCTGAATCGTTTTTTTCAATTTTTATAACTTTTGTCTGCTGCACGAATTCAAAATGGATTGTTTTGGAGCCTATCATCAAAGGTGACCACTGATGATCTGCATTTTGAAAATAATTCGTTATAATTCCTTGATTCTCAAGTAGAATATTCCATTCAACTTTATCAAATAAAGACCACTGATTTTTTTGTCCACAAATTTTCACTGTTGGTACAAATCCCAACGATGGTAACAATCCAACTTTCACACATTTAGTTTTCGATTTGTTTAAAAAATAAATGATTTGACTAATCAGAGGATAGTATATTCCTTCACCATTTTGAAATGTGGTTGAAACGGTCCGCTTCTGTGTCAAGTTTTTAGCCTGTTCAATACAATTTTTCAAATTTTCCACTAAAACACATAAGTACATTTAATTAGACTAGAACCAAAATTTTTAAATATAACTTACTTGTTTATAAACCGTTCAGCTATGCTTAACACTGATATTTTCACAGGATCATGCTGCTTATAAATACTAAAACCTTTTACTGGGAGGTGGTAGTGAATAGTTCATTACACCATGACCTGGGTCAATGACCTACATACAAGGACAAGTCAGTGGTGAGAAGTCAAGGTTGAGGTCAATGACCGGTGAGTGGTGGGGGGTGGAGGTCAAGGATCAATGACCTAGTTTAATGACTTTTGAGTGGTGGGGGGTGGAAGTCAAGGTCAAAAGGTCAACGACCTAGGTTAATAACCTTTGAGTGGTGGGGGGTGGAGGTCAAGTGGTGGGAGGTGGATCCAGAACTCTCATTTTCATCCTACTGATCCCTTTGGAGATGTACGACCTCCCATCAAAGTTACAATCCATTTTCGAGGTTATGATATATTCTATAATTTCGAGCAAGATTAAAAGTATAACACGTACGTCTGGGGTCACTTATGTCTGAAAGTTCTGTATAACAGAAAGGGAACAATAGATATTTAATTCAATTATGATTCCAACGTTAACGGTGCATGTAAAAGCAACATATGTCGCCAAATAGAATTAGATCAGAATTAGATGACTGGAAGGGGTAATATATACATATAGCTATTCATGCATCTTGGTATCTTTGTATCTTTACAGGTGGCTTCACGGAATAATGTTCTGTCGCTCGCGGTAGGATTTTGTTGCGACCATAGATGTATTATATTAATTAACATGGATCGAAGAATACGCGTTTGTTTGAAGCCAAACTTTTTATCTTTATCTCGTTCGAGTTAAGGGAGTACGTCATTTTGAATTTCTCTTTTTAGTTCTTCTACAATGCGGTTGCGCATCAAATAACCATCTGTAAAATTGATAAACAATAAATTACTTTTTACAAAATCTATGCATAACTAAGTTTCTATAAGTGCAAGTAGTAAATTAATTATTACTATTCAAAATGTAGTTGACTGTTTTTTATCAGAATTATTTAGAAAAATTAATTGGAGTATTTAGGGTCATGAAGTCAATTAAACTAGTGTATCGCCGTATAAAATGGGTGAGCATTTAAATATACTACCTATATGAATTTATTTATTTTTCTTGTGGTTATCTCGTTTTACAAAGTAAACAAACAAACAAAAAATTAATTTTAGGTTAGACTGACAAATCCAGGTGTATAAAACATAAATAACGCTATACTTAAAATTATATAGGCTTATTTCTTGAAAAGGCTTCACAGCAAGGTATACATTTTTTATCCATGTTCTAATCGTTCGTTATAAGACTGTAATTCGAAAACAAAAGCACACCACAAAACAATCACGTGCCACAACATTGTTTTGTTTGTTTTGTCATACATTTATGAAACAAATGCGGACGTACAACACGTTCACGAAATTGCAATTGCGCATGTCGAGATGCTAGCAAGATGCATAATACGTAGAAACTAAGCAAACAAACGAGATAGTATTAAAATATTACGTCGTAGTATGGACGTATGTTCTGGATTCTTATCATTATCAGTATCCCAGCAGTAAATAGGCAATGTTCGATTCATGTCAATATAATATATTTATGGTTGCCACAGATATTAACCGCTTTTTCACAGTTGTCGCGGTAATGGTTATTTAAGTAACAAGAAATATAAAGACGAAATAACATTCGAGGTAGGTAAATACGAGCCGAGGCGAAGCCGAGGCTTGTGGCCTGCCGAGAATGTTAATAGTCGATACATTCCGTGTTACTTATTAAATTTTTCACGCTACAGGTAGAAACATAATCATATTTTTAAAAGTTCGTTTTGACTGCTGTCACCGGAATTTTTTTTTAAAGCCCCATTATTCTAAGTTGCCTGTGCTTGTTACCATATCAACGAACAGTTAAAATCAACATTATTATCCTAGGAATGTAAATAACACTACCTTGCTGCGTCGTTCGTTTTGTCTACACACATAAGGTGTTCGGGTCCAAAACGACCCATTACGTTAAAATGACTGGTTAATATCACCTAGCTTCTTTTTTGTATTAAAGCAAATATTCTATAGCGTAACAGCAAACATTTATTTAATAAAAGGAAATTGAACAAACAAAACAAAACAAAAGCAAGAACTAAGAATAAACGTTTAGGTACTTAAAATAAACAATGCGGAATGTAAAAGTGAACATTTAGTAAAGAAAAGAACACTTCAAAATTAAATTTATAATTGACAAAAGAAAAAGTAAGTTTATAAAAGCAAAAAAGTCATTTTATCTATTTGTAACACTGTTTGCATATTTGCTCTAAATGTTTCTTACAACAATAGTTTCCACACTTGCAGCACAAACTAGAACACTTATTGTCTGTTTTTTTCCACATATAGCATCTGCTCCTCTTTCTAGATTGAGTTGATGAAGCTGCTTCATCTTGAACAATTGCTGTAGCAGATTTTACTTTTTCAACAGCGTCCCTTGCGGCTTTTGTTCTAGGAAGGTACTTTCTTCTTTCAATCTGTGGTTTTACCAGTGACATGCTCAAATTTTCTAAAAAAAACGTCGTTTTCGATGATCTTTTGAACCCCAACTATTAGTTACTTTTAAGAATAAAACGTAGGCATTGTAAGAACTACTGTCAATTATATTATAGAAGACGATAGGTGGCCAACGGTTTGTTTTCCTTTTTGTCGTATAACACATAACCGCTTTATCCATGGTGTCGACTGCCCCGTTTGTTTTATTGTAATTTAGTATAATTACAGGTTTTTACTTGTTTGGTTTGATTTTGCTTTTTCCGAATGTAATATACTTTGCAATATAACACATTTGTTAGATTTTTCGGGAAGGTATGAGACCAAGCAAGTATCACAAGTAAATGCAAACTTTGAAGACAATTTAGGTACATTTTTCGTTTATAGTAATTCTGGTGGAATACAAGTCTTGTTTGTTGTAGAATCTGGCCTAGTTCATATGACGTAAAAAAATTATCGCATGTAATATTGTGGCCTTTCAATCCGTAAGATAGGTCCAAAACAACCCGCATACCCTGCTTTTGTTCTCTGACTCCTCCAGGAAGTTTCCCAAGGTAAGGCTGGATGTTCCATACGTACGCTGTGTTATTGTCGCATAATACCCAAAATTTAATTCCATATCGAGCAGGCTTACTGGGCATTGGGTATTGCCTAAAAGGGCACCTGCCTCTGAACCCAACCAATTGTTCATCAACGGTTACATTTGCATCTGGATTGATCAATTTTGGTAAAATTTCTACCCATTGGTCCCAAAGCTCCCTAATAGCCGCAAATTTATCCCGGGCTCTTCTTTCAGTTATATATATATATATATATATATATATATATATATATATATATATATATATATATATATATATATATATATATATATATATATATATATATATATATATATATATATATATATATATATATATATATATATATATATATATATATATATATATATATATATATATATTGCTGTGTAATATGAATTATGGAAATTCATACTACTTTTAAATTTTTGAATAAAATTAATTGCTAAAAAGCCCCACGTTGGTACGATCATAAATTATGCTGTGTATCTGGGTATTTGAAAATATCCAGACATTTTCATAATTTTAAGATAATTAATTAATTTAAAGTTTTTAATAGAAAAATAAATATAAATAGCCCCACGTTGATGAGCCATAAATTATGCTGTGTAATAAGAATATTTAAAATTCTTATTAAAAATTAAATTCTTAAATAAAATTAAATAGCCCCACGTTGGAATCGTCATAAATTATGCTGTGAAATAAGAATTTTGAAAAATTCTTTTTTTTAATTTTTTTTAAAAATTCCAAACATTTGGAAAAATCATAAATTTTGTAAACTTTGAATTATTATTTATTTTTGACCCACATTTGCTAGCTCAGTAATAAAATTAATATAATTAAATGCTGTGTGTTTTAATTTAGTTTTAAGCATTTTCATAAAAAAAATAAATTTCAAATAAATTTATAAGCATGGGAATTTTATTTTAAAACAAGAGACTCTTATTAAAATTTTGACATGTAAATAATTGATTGACATAAATTCATCTTGTACTCAATCTCAGGGATAATTTTAAATTCTTGAACATCATGTAGCTTCACTATTGTCGATGGGTTATTTAAAAAAAATGAATTGCAGATTTCCAGAATACCACCTACTACATTTACACGCAAATACATCACCATAAAATAATATTTAAAACATCTCTGTACATTTATAATAAATAAAACAAATTTTTTTATTGAAACACCACGAAAATTATTACTTATCTTTTTACAATGTTCATCTTTGAAGTTCGGAATCTTTGATGCGTGCGCTTCCACGTATTTGAATGGTAGCTAACTCATACAACCAATTTTTCTTTCCTGTCTGTGATGTGCTTGTGCACGGTATGATGTGTGCTGTCCTAACGCTGCCTGTCCGATAATACTAAACCATGAGTTCTCCAGCAAAATCTTCAATAACAGTTTTTCTCAGGTATGTAATTCCCTTTTTTTATTAGAAATTATATTTTTCAATTTATAATTACTTTAATTTTTCATTTATTTTTAGCATTTTTATTTTTAATTATAACTGTTCAACTTTTATTATTACAGATTTATTATTATATCACACGAAGAAGATTAATTCCATATTATCTGTCAAATACAAATCTGCACGATTGACAACAAGATGTATTTCTCCACCTCAAAAACCGGAAATTCGCAGAACTATTTTTTATCATAAGATGGTGCTCAGGTACGCCATTTTTTATCAATTTATAATTTATTGAATTTATTTGTCGAAGAAACTTTCAAATTGTTCTTTAATTACTTGGATCACTGGTTATTATAGTTAGATTTTAATTTAGTTTCCCATTGGAATATTTAATACTTGCACAAATTAATATTTTTACAATAAAGAAAGGACGCTTCACAATTTTACTTTTTAATCTTCCAATAACTTTTATATTCTTCAACGGATTTTTCTCAACTTTCTTTAAATAATAAAACACCTTATTACTGTCACTTATAACAACAATTTATTTTGTTCACATTAAAATTTCTAGTTACATTATCAAAAATTTGGGAGCTAAACATTAACGCACCCACGCTATGCAAATTCTTACCGGAAGCTCTCTTGAAAAATTTAATCTCGAACCCCCAGACTAAATTTCCAAATATATCAAATTATACAAATATCACCCTTAAGTATCCTTTACATAACGATAACACCGGAAACAATTAAAATTCTATTGTTTTTACAAGATAGCTACGAAACCTTACAATCTAATCTAAATTTCACCCTTATTCAACTTATTACATAAATGTCATTATCCCAGATTAACTGGAATACAACTATTTTAAATACGCGATTCAAACATAAATCAACGTATGACAGGTACATTCAATGAAGAAAATTTTTCTTAAAATTTTAAAATTAACATATTTTTTTCATATTTATAAAAGCACATAAATTAAACAATACCAGCTTATTAGCATTAATAATTATCAATTAATTATTCATTAATTTAAAACCATAGTTACATTCCTTAATTAACATAAACCCTAGGTTTACAAGTAATTTATATGAGGTCATTGACTTCTTATCACTTTTATCTGTGACTATATTTTATACAAAAACCGTCTGGCAAATTCTTACAACCTTGACCTAAAATACAGAAAACTATTTACATTACAATATTTTATATACCGACATACTCAAAAGTAATGTATACGGTTTGTTTTAAATATAAATAAACAATTAGGTTATCTAATAAAACTAAATTAAATTAACTCAATAAACACCTTAATTAAATTAATTCTAAATTAAAATTATACACGGTGCGTCAAAATAATTTTCTAAAAATAAAAATTTTTTTTTTTATTTTAATTCACTTATTCATTTTAAAAACACACTTTTCAACCAATAACATCTCAAATAAGGATTACCCTTTAATATTATACACAGTTCGACTCATATTTTTACACAAACGATTTTATTATTGATAAATAAATTAATTCAAGTTAAATTATTTATAGTTTGCGTCAATATTAAATTGCCTTAGCATGTTTTATATATGCTATAATTTTTTTTAGTCAAGTTTTACTAATATAAATAATTCTATTCTAGGAATAGTATCCTGGAAAATCTCAATGCTACTTCAAATGCATTTAACCAAAAAGAAATACAAGAAATCAAGATTACCACTGCATTACCGTCGATATAAATAAACTTCAATGAATTACAAGACCACGAAGAATATCTCATACTTTAACAAAATCTCATACTTTTTTAAGTAATAAAAAAAATTAGTAATAATTTTTAATTTTAAGTTAATAAATAAATTTTTGAATTAGAACACACAGCATAAATCCCCCTTTAATTTTTCAAAATTTGAAAACCCCTAATAATAATAATAATTGCAAATTTTGCAAAAATTAACCAAAAAAAAATCACTCTCCCCCTTCTAACAATTTCAGTCAAAATTAATATTTTATCTGTTAATCCTGGAGTAAATTTCCGATAATAATTTAAAATCCCCAAAAATCCTCTTAGCATTCTTAAATAAAAATAAACAATATCCCCCTCTAACTCCTATCCTGCCTTTATCTAAAAATTCTTTCATTTTCACCCTCTTTTTAATTTTAAATTGCGCAGGCTCTTTCATGTAATTTCTAAATTTCATCTTGACCTTCTTTTTATTTTCCAAGGCCTTCGCATTAATTTTATTATTTGAAATTTTCATTTTCACCTTCTTTTTGTTTCTGCAGGTATCCGGATACTTTCCATTGTTTATTAATTTCATTTTAACTTTCTTCTTGTATTTTAATTTCCCAGGATCCTTCTTATTATTTAAATATTTTAATTTAATTTTCGCTTTATGTTTAAATTTGTTTGGACGCTTTTTATTATTTAACCATTTTATTTTAACTTTTGTTTTATTTTCAAAATTCTCTGGATATATTTTATCATTTTTTAATTTTAATTTAAATTTAGTCTTATGTTTAAAATTCTCCAAATACTTTGTATTCATTAAAAATTTCATTTTAAATTTCGTATTATTTTTAATACTCTTCAAGTACTTTATTTTATTTAAAATTTTCATTTTAGTAATTATTTTATTTATTACTGATATCGGATAATTTTTATAATTTGTAGATTTTAATTTTACTTTTGGCTGATTTTCAAATAATATTAAATACATTTTGTATTTTGAATATTTTATTTTCACTTTCCTATTTTTAAAAGAAATTTGATTATTTTTATATTTTGAAGATTTTATTTTGGTTTCCTCTTTATTCTCTATCCACGAATAAATTTTATTTTCTGAAAATTCTTCCTTTTCCTTTACGTTATTCTCTATTTGATCTTTATCTTTACTTATTTCAAGCTCTTTATACTTGTTCATGTCATTAACAATATTACCATTTTTTATTTCATATTTATTCAATTCTGCTTTATTTATTTCATCACCATTTGTCTTCTTTTCTTCATTTTTACTTTTATTTAAATTTATTTCATTTTTATTTAATGATTCCTCCAAGTCTGGTTCTTCTTTTGATAACTCATGATGTTGCTTAAAATATTCTGTTTTATCCCCCTCTAGATAAATTAGGGTTTCACACTCCTTTCCTTCTTCATTCATAATTGAGGATGATTCTGGACACTTTTTAAAATTTAAACACACTTCATTGATTTCGGGTAATTCTTCCTTCATTTCATTACTTTTAAAATTATTATTCTGTATATTACTTATAAATGGAAATTTGATGTTTTTATAAATTAGACAATCCTCTTCAATACTCATTTTATGATATTCTAAAAAATCGCTTCCAAGCACCATGTCAACAATCATGTCCGGAACAATTAATAGTTTTGCAGATATTTTTACTTCATTGATACTTAAATCACAATCCAACCTTTCCTCAATACGACCAAACTTCATTTTATTTTCATCTATTAGATTAAACCCCCCAAATATTACAATATTATTCTCCAATAATTCATAATTATTAACGACGACGTCTTCACTTATAAGTGATAAATCAACCCCCATATCTATAATAGTAACAAATTCAATATTATTCAATCTAAGTCGTATTGATGGTAAATTAATTAAATCATTCTTCTCTGTATTATTCCATTTATTTTCTGCTTCAACATTTAATTCTTTATTTAATTCTTTATTTATCTCTACATGACCTGTCTCCATTTCTTGTACTAATTTCTCCTTAATATCCTCCACTTTTCCATGATTGCTGTAATTTACTTCTATTTTCTTTATTTCTTCCCTACTCTCTTTTATTTCCCTCTTCATTTCTTCCCTACTCTCCTCAATTTTTTTATTAGTTTTTTCACTATTCTCTCTCATCTCCTTTATCATATTCATTATCATGTATTCTAATTTTGAACTTTCTCCCTCCTTACTACTCTTATTTGTGCTTGCAGCACCTTCTTCTTCTTCCTTCTCAACATCTTGTTCTTCTTCTATTTTCTTTTCTGGTTCCATTTTAGATTTCTTACTCCTACTCCTCTTTTTCTTTTTAACTGCTTGGAACTCTTCTCCTTTTTTATTACTTAAATCGCTGTTGTCCCAGAATGTTTTCATTTACCCCACATAAATTATTTTATAACCCCAAATATCATTCAAATAATCCTCAACTTTATTTATAAAAAAATATTACCCTTTAATTGTACATAAATAACCCAATCGAGCCCCACGTTGCCTGGCGACATAAATTATGCTGTGTAATATGAATTATGGAAATTCATACTACTTTTAAATTTTTGAATAAAATTAATTGCTAAAAAGCCCCACGTTGGTACGATCATAAATTATGCTGTGTATCTGGGTATTTGAAAATATCCAGACATTTTCATAATTTTAAGATAATTAATTAATTTAAAGTTTTTAATAGAAAAATAAATATAAATAGCCCCACGTTGATGAGCCATAAATTATGCTGTGTAATAAGAATATTTAAAATTCTTATTAAAAATTAAATTCTTAAATAAAATTAAATAGCCCCACGTTGGAATCGTCATAAATTATGCTGTGAAATAAGAATTTTGAAAAATTCTTTTTTTTAATTTTTTTTAAAAATTCCAAACATTTGGAAAAATCATAAATTTTGTAAACTTTGAATTATTATTTATTTTTGACCCACATTTGCTAGCTCAGTAATAAAATTAATATAATTAAATGCTGTGTGTTTTAATTTAGTTTTAAGCATTTTCATAAAAAAATAAATTTCAAATAAATTTATAAGCATGGGAATTTTATTTTAAAACAAGAGACTCTTATTAAAATTTTGACATGTAAATAATTGATTGACATAAATTCATCTTGTACTCAATCTCAGGGATAATTTTAAATTCTTGAACATCATGTAGCTTCACTATTGTCGATGGGTTATTTAAAAAAAATGAATTGCAGATTTCCAGAATACCACCTACTACATTTACACGCAAATACATCACCATAAAATAATATTTAAAACATCTCTGTACATTTATAATAAATAAAACAAATTTTTTTATTGAAACACCACGAAAATTATTACTTATCTTTTTACAATGTTCATCTTTGAAGTTCGGAATCTTTGATGCGTGCGCTTCCACGTATTTGAATGGTAGCTAACTCATACAACCAATTTTTCTTTCCTGTCTGTGATGTGCTTGTGCACGGTATGATGTGTGCTGTCCTAACGCTGCCTGTCCGATAATACTAAACCATGAGTTCTCCAGCAAAATCTTCAATAACAGTTTTTCTCAGGTATGTAATTCCCTTTTTTTATTAGAAATTATATTTTTCAATTTATAATTACTTTAATTTTTCATTTATTTTTAGCATTTTTATTTTTAATTATAACTGTTCAACTTTTATTATTACAGATTTATTATTATATCACACGAAGAAGATTAATTCCATATTATCTGTCAAATACAAATCTGCACGATTGACAACAAGATGTATTTCTCCACCTCAAAAACCGGAAATTCGCAGAACTATTTTTTATCATAAGATGGTGCTCAGGTACGCCATTTTTTATCAATTTATAATTTATTGAATTTATTTGTCGAAGAAACTTTCAAATTGTTCTTTAATTACTTGGATCACTGGTTATTATAGTTAGATTTTAATTTAGTTTCCCATTGGAATATTTAATACTTGCACAAATTAATATTTTTACAATAAAGAAAGGACGCTTCACAATTTTACTTTTTAATCTTCCAATAACTTTTATATTCTTCAACGGATTTTTCTCAACTTTCTTTAAATAATAAAACACCTTATTACTGTCACTTATAACAACAATTTATTTTGTTCACATTAAAATTTCTAGTTACATTATCAAAAATTTGGGAGCTAAACATTAACGCACCCACGCTATGCAAATTCTTACCGGAAGCTCTCTTGAAAAATTTAATCTCGAACCCCCAGACTAAATTTCCAAATATATCAAATTATACAAATATCACCCTTAAGTATCCTTTACATAACGATAACACCGGAAACAATTAAAATTCTATTGTTTTTACAAGATAGCTACGAAACCTTACAATCTAATCTAAATTTCACCCTTATTCAACTTATTACATAAATGTCATTATCCCAGATTAACTGGAATACAACTATTTTAAATACGCGATTCAAACATAAATCAACGTATGACAGGTACATTCAATGAAGAAAATTTTTCTTAAAATTTTAAAATTAACATATTTTTTTCATATTTATAAAAGCACATAAATTAAACAATACCAGCTTATTAGCATTAATAATTATCAATTAATTATTCATTAATTTAAAACCATAGTTACATTCCTTAATTAACATAAACCCTAGGTTTACAAGTAATTTATATGAGGTCATTGACTTCTTATCACTTTTATCTGTGACTATATTTTATACAAAAACCGTCTGGCAAATTCTTACAACCTTGACCTAAAATACAGAAAACTATTTACATTACAATATTTTATATACAGACATACTCAAAAGTAATGTATACGGTTTGTTTTAAATATAAATAAACAATTAGGTTATCTAATAAAACTAAATTAAATTAACTCAATAAACACCTTAATTAAATTAATTCTAAATTAAAATTATACACGGTGCGTCAAAATAATTTTCTAAAAATAAAAATTTTTTTTTTTATTTTAATTCACTTATTCATTTTAAAAACACACTTTTCAACCAATAACATCTCAAATAAGGATTACCCTTTAATATTATACACAGTTCGACTCATATTTTTACACAAACGATTTTATTATTGATAAATAAATTAATTCAAGTTAAATTATTTATAGTTTGCGTCAATATTAAATTGCCTTAGCATGTTTTATATATGCTATAATTTTTTTTAGTCAAGTTTTACTAATATAAATAATTCTATTCTAGGAATAGTATCCTGGAAAATCTCAATGCTACTTCAAATGCATTTAACCAAAAAGAAATACAAGAAATCAAGATTACCACTGCATTACCGTCGATATAAATAAACTTCAATGAATTACAAGACCACGAAGAATATCTCATACTTTAACAAAATCTCATACTTTTTTAAGTAATAAAAAAAATTAGTAATAATTTTTAATTTTAAGTTAATAAATAAATTTTTGAATTAGAACACACAGCAATATATATATATATATATATATATATATATATATATATATATATATATATATATATATATATATATATATATATATATATATATATATATATATATATATATATATATATATATATATATATATATATATATATATATATATATATATATATATATATATATATATATATATATATATATATATATATATATATATATATATATATATATATATATATATATATATATATATATATATATATATATATATATATATATATATATATATATATATATATATATATATATATATATATATATATATATATATATATATATATATATATATATATATATATATATATATATATATATATATATATATATATATATATATATATATATATATATATATATATATATATATATATATATATATATATATATATATATATATATATATATATATATATATATATATATATATATATATATATATATATATATATATATATATATATATATATATATATATATATATATATATATATATATATATATATATATATATATATATATATATATATATATATATATATATATATATATATATATATATATATATATATATATATATATATATATATATATATATATATATATATATATATATATATATATATATATATATATATATATATATATATATATATATATATATATATATATATATATATATATATATATATATATATATATATATATATATATATATATATATATATATATATATATA
>OY284488.1:22722753-22749037 GCA_958336395.1 Ctenicera cuprea | reverse complement strand
ACGAGTTACAACAGTTAGTTGGGTCCAGAACACTCCAGAAAAATGCGTAGTAGATTTGGATGTTAAAGTGCAGGCATCAACTATCCCGAGCTCAGAGAAGAATGTCGTCAAAAGCTAAGTTAATAATTTTAGATCTCATTGAATAAAGAACTTTGTTTTATTTATTTTAAGATGTATAAAATTGTTTTCAATTTTAATTTATGGTGAGGTGTTTATGTATAAATTTAGTAGGTGGTATTCTGGAAACCTTCATGTCAATGTTTCAAATAACCCTTTCGAAAATAGTGAAGCTACATCATGTTCAAGAAATTAAATTTATCCCTGAGATTATTTAAAATAAATAATGAATTTATTTCAATCAAGTATTTAAATATTATGAATTTAGTAAGGGTCTCATGCTTTGGAAAATAAATTCCCATGCTTATAAATTTATTTGAAATTTATTTTTTTATAAAAATGCTTAAAACTAAATTAAAACACACAGCATTTAATTATATTAATTTTTTTACTGAGCTAGCAAATGTGGGTCAAAAATAAATAATAATTCAAAGTTTACAAAATTTATGATTTTTCAAATGTTTGGAATTTTTAAAAATTATAAAAAGAAATTTTCAAAATTCATATTCCACAGCATAATTTATTACCATCAACGTGGGGCTATTTATATTTATTTTTTTATTAAAAACTTTAAATTAATTAATTATTTCAAAATTATGAAAATGTCTGGATATTTTCAAATACCCAGATACACAGCATAATTTATGACTATCCCAACGTGGGGCTATTTAATTTTATTTAAGAATCATCATCATCATCATCATCATCCAGCCCATATTTGAGTCCACCGTTGAACATAGGCCTCCCTTAACTGTTTCCACCTAGATCGATCTTGTGCGTCTCTCATCCAATGTCCTGTCAGTCTTTTGATATCATCGCTCCACCGAGTTGGGGGTCTTCCTCTGTTTCGTTTGTCTGTGCGGGGTCTCCACTCGATTATCCTCTTCGTCCATCTGGAGTCGGTCAGTCTCGCGATGTGTCCTGCCCAATTCCATTTCAGCCTTGTTATTTTCTCTATAATGTCGCAAACTCCAGTTCTTTTGCGTATTTCTGTGTTTCGTACACGATCTCTCAATTTGATACCGATCATAGCTCTTTCCATTTTTCTTTGGGTAACTTGGAGCTTTCTTATAGATGTTTTTGTTAGCGTAAGAGTTTCGGCTCCGTACGTCAGAGTAGGCAGGACACACTGATCGTATACTTTCCTCTTTAGGCTCATTGGTAGGTTACTGGTTAGAATATCTCTGAGTCTTCCGAAGGCTGCCCATCCCAGGCCTATTCTTCTTTGTAACTCATGTGTTTGGTTGTCTCTACTTAGTGTAATTTCATGACCAAGGTATTTATATGTTCTCACTTCTTCTATAATTTCGTTGTTTATTGTTATTGTTCCTCCAAGTACCATATTTGTTATTATTTTTGTTTTTTGCGTGTTTATACAGAGTCCCACTTTTCCTGTTGCTCGCACTAGTTCGGTAAGCATCTCCTTTGCTTCGCCCAAGTTGTCTGTCACTATCATTATGTCGTCGGCGAATCTTAGGTTATTGAGTTTTTCGCCGTCTATGCTGATCCCTCTATTTTCCCAATCAAGTGTTTTGAATACGTACTCCAACACTGCATTAAAAAGTTTGGGAGATATAGTGTCCCCTTGCCTGACACCTCTTTGTATTGGAAACTTATTGGTCACCTTGTGAATTTTTACGCTTGCCGTTGAGTTCTTATATATGTTATAGATAAGGCGGGAATATCTGTAGTCTATACGCGCTTGGTCAAGAGCAGCTAGAATAGCTTCTGTTTCGATAGTGTCGAATGCCTTTCTGAAGTCAACAAATATAATTGCCAGGGGTCTGTTGTATTCGATAGTTTTCTCTATTAGCAGTTTTGCTGCTAACAGGTGGTCGTTTGTGCCAAACCCCGCTCTGAATCCTGCCTGCTCTCTTGGCTGATAGAGGTCCAATTTACGTTCCAATCGGTTGTTGATTATCTTGGTGAATAATTTGTAAAGGTGAGACAGTAGGGAGATGGGTCGATAATTTTCTAAATCCGTCTTGTCTCCTTTTTTGTGAATAAGTATCATCAACGCATTATTCCACCTTTTTGGTATTTCGCTGTGTGATAGGCAAAGGTTGAAAAGGGTTAGTATATTTTTTATCAAGGTTTTTCCTCCTGATTGTACTTCTTCGATTAGTAGTTCGTCGTCTCCAGGAGATCTGTTTCTTTTCATTTGTTTTAGGGCGTTTTCTAGCTCATCTTTGGTTATTTCAGGTATGTCTTCAGATCCCTGGTTCTTTACTCCCGTTTTCTCGTTTAGTTCTTTGTATTCGTCTTTGGTTGTTGTTGAGCGGCTCTTATACAGCTCTTTGTAAAAATCTTCCACCACTTGTAGCAGAGTGTCTCTGTTAGTTACAATTTCTCCTCTGTTGTTTTTGAGCTTCAGAATTTCATTTTTTCCTTGACTTAACTTTCCTCTGAGAACTTTCAGGTTTTTGTTCTTCTCTATTGTATCTTTTATATTATCTGTATTGTAGTTTGTTATGTCTTTTTTTATTGTTTTTGATATTTCTTTGTTTAGCTGTTTTATTTCCTCAGGGGTTGAACTTCCTTTTTTCTTTATCTCCCTTCTGTGGCTTAATAGCTTGCGTGTTTGAGGGCCTAATTTGCTCTTTTGTTTTTGTCTGGGACAATGTTTCTTTGCTGCTTGTAGGAGTGTATCGGTTATTTGGTTGTTCAGGTCATCGATATTCATTCCCTGTGTTGGATTTTCTGTTAGACTTTCCGTAACTTCTTCTTCGAACTTTTCTGGGGTTTCTGGTGGTGTCCATTTTATTGCTGTTTTTCTTCTTATTATTCTATATCTCTCTTTCCCCAAATTGATTTTTATTGTTGCTCTCACCATTCTGTGATCGCTTCCGACGGAAATTTGGTTAATAACATTTACGTTTTGAAATATTATTTTCTTGTCTGAAATGATGTAATCGATTTCGTTTCTAGTTTTCCCATCGGGGCTTTCCCAAGTCCATCTTCTGTTAGGTCTTTTATAGAAGAAGCTATTCATCAGAAACAGGTTATTTTCTAACAGGAAATTTATAAGAGTCTCTCCGCGTGGGTTTCTTTGGCCACTTCCAAAACTCCCCAAGGATGTCTCATTATCGTTGTTTTTTAGGCCTACCTTTGCGTTAAAATCTCCGCATAGGATGGTAAAGTGCGTTTTTGTTTCTTCTAAGGCCGTTCTGACGTCGTCGTAGAATTCCTCCACCTCTTCGTTGGAGTGTTTTGTTGTGGGAGCATATGCTTGAATAATCTTGAGGTGATATTTTGAGTTCAGTTGAAGCGTTAAATATGCTACTCTGAGTGATATGCTTCTAATTGTTTTGATGTTGTCTGTGTGTCTTTTGTTGATGATAAATCCTATTCCGCCTATTAGTTTATCTTCTTCTCCTACATGGTATAAGGCGTGTCCTGATTTTAGTATCTTAAAAGCTTCTCCTTGTTTTCTCGCTTCGCACAGTCCTACTATATCCCAGTTCATGTTTTTAAGTTCCTCTTCGAGTTCGAGGGTTTTCTCTTCTGATGATAGGGTTTTTACGTTATAGGTTGCGATGTTGAGTTTGATATCTTTTGTTGATGTTTTTCGGTGATATGTCAAATTTTTGTCCCCCCCAGAATCCGTGGGACAGACTGCTACTGCAGTGTGAGATTCTGGCTTTCTTCGCCTACTCACCTGGGGTATTGAAATCGTTTTTGAACTTGACATGGTTTTCTAGGGTTAAGGTTTTAGGGGTTTAAGGGGGGAAATGGCAATAAAACGCCACGCTTGCCAGGCGGATTGGCGAGTGGGTAAGGGTGGGTATGGATAAATGGCGCAGGGGGGGATTTGGGTTGGGGGACATGGCTCTTTCTCGGTGCTGGGAGGTGGGAGAGAGCCAAGGCTCGCGTGGGCAGGGTCGCTTCCCTGAAGTAGATCTATCCTTCACCGGGAATGTGGAGGAGTATCTACCCGCTACCTAATATATATATATATATATATATATATATATATATATATATATATATATATATATATATATATATATATATATATATATATATATATATATATATATATATATATATATATATATATATATATATATATATATATATATATATATATATATATATATATATATATATATATATATATATATATATATATATATATATATATATATATATATATATATATATATATATATATATATATATATATATATATATATATATATATATATATATATATATATATATATATATATATATATATATATATATATATATATATATATATATATATATATATATATATATATATATATATATATATATATATATATATATATATATATATATATATATATATATATATATATATATCGTTTAGTAACGCAGCTACCACCGGGACGGAACTTTCCCGCCCCAGTAACAATTGCAATGGTGTATACCCCGTCGACTTTTGTTTAGTTGTGTTTAGCACCAGCTGGATTTTCCATATTTTCTCAGACCTGGAATTCGGGTTGTTTCTACATTCAACCCGCAACATGTCCGCAATGGTGGACATATAACGCTGCACCTGCCTGTTTGCTCTGTGTACGTGGGGCGTAATTAGATGAAGATTAATTCTCCATTTCTCCAATAACCGTTTGTTTACTTGATTCATAAATGAGCCATTATCGGTGATTAATCTCTTAGGTGTCCCAAACAATGAAATGGTTTTAATAAAATTTTCTTTAAACAAAGCTGAAGTTACTTCTACATTTGGTATTAATAAACAATATTTTGAGAAAGCATCTATGATCACAAAGACGTATCGAAAATTACTGGAAGGTTTTAAAGGTCCGAAGTAATCGCAATGCAACGTTTCAAATGGAATACCTGCTTTGGGTATTGAGAGTACAGGAACTTGAGCTGATAATCGAGGTTGTTTATGTAGCAAACAGGTCAAACATCTTTTGCAATATTTAGACACAAAGTTTCTCATTTTGGGAAACCAAAAATGTTGGGACAGTAGTTCAAAGGTTTTCTCAGCGCCTGTGTGGCAGTTTTTATCATGGTATAGTTGCAGTAAGGGTAACCGGTATGGGGAAGGGACTAAAAAACGCTGTATTATGGAACCGTCAGGGTTGCTTATTACGCGATAAAGGTATTCGCCATGAATTTTGTATAGTTTTTCATCTAATTCTCCCCTTTATGTCTTTAGTTTGTTCATCCGCACGTTGCGCTGTCGCAAGCCAGGAATGTTTTTGGTCAAAAACAAGGGCTATTCTAGGGACATTTCTACTAAGGTAATCAACATGGGCCATATTTATTCCTTTCCGATAGGATATCTCAAAATCGAAGTCCTGCATGTAGATCCACCACCGCGCCACACGAGGGTTTAGGTCTTTCTTGGCAAATGTTCCTTTCAGGGCGTTGCAGTCGGTGATCAGGAGAAATTTAACACCTAACAAATAATGCCTAAAGTGCTTTAATGCGTTTAGGACCGCGAGTGTCTCCAACTCGTAAGAATGGTATTTAGTTTCGTAACCCTGAGTTAGACGGCTAAAATATGCGATAGGTTTCAGTTTATTGTCATGTTTTTGAAGTAACACTGGGCCATAACCAATATGGCTTGCATCCGTATGCAATTCCGTATGCAATTTTGGGTCGAACAAGGATAAAACAGGATAAGTTGATAATAATGCGAGGAGTTCTAATCGAATTTCCTCTCGTTCGGGTGTCCATTTAAAAGGGGTTCCGTTTTTCAATAGATCAGATATGGGCTTTACTTTTCGTGAATTGTTCTTTACGAATCTGCGAAAATAGCCAGTTAAACCCAACAACTGGCGCACTTCTTTAACATTCGTAGGTGGGCTGGTGTTTAACAGCGCCTTGACTTTATAGGGACTTGGTTGAACCCCTTTTTCGGAAACCACACGACCAAGGTATTCAATTTCTGTTTGAAGAAATCTACATTTCTTTGAATTTACTTGAAAACAACTATCTTGAAGCAACTGGAGGGTTTGACGTAATAAATTGAGATTTTCATCCACCGTGGAAGAAGGAATCAGAACGTCGTCAAGATATACCAGTATTTGGCCTGAGGTCAAGAGAGGGTGGAGAGCTTGGTTGATTGCTCTTTGGTAGACCGCCGGAGCGTTGGCCAAACCGAAAGGCATTTTTAGGTATTCAAATTGTGCGTCTGAGGTAACAAATGCGGTTCTCTCAATTGAACCCTTTTCGATAGGAATTTGATGGAACCCACTCGCCATATCTAAAGAGGTGAAGTACTTGTGGCCCTGTAACCTATCAATCTGATCCTCTATGCGGGGCAAGGGATACCTGTCTTTGACCGTAATGCGATTTAACGCCCGGAAATCAACGCACATCCTATAAGAACCGTCTTTTGGTGACCAACAATATAGGGCTCGCGTAAGGAGAACAAGGGGGTCGAATTATCCTCTTTTGGAGCAAATCCGTTGTAATCTCGCGTATCTTCTGCCTTTCGGGATATGAGAGACGATAAGGGCGATACCTCACCGGAATATCAGTCGTTAAACGAATCTTGAGTTCGGCAGTCCTAACAGTTGAACAAGCGACACCAGTAATAAAAAGTTGACAAAATTCAACTAGTAATTGCCTAAGTTGTCCCGATATATTTTCAGGCAAATACTGTTCGATAATATTCGATGCAGTTAATTGCATAATCGCCGCTGGTTCTTTTCGAGATAATATCGTTTCCCCATTAGGTTTGCGGCGAAGGGAAATGAATTCCCTGTCCAAAATGTCGGTACCAATCAACAAAGGCGGGTCTCTCATTTCGGGTACAATATAGAAATCATGTTCAATTGTAAATTCGGGAAATTCAACTAATAGTGTGGCCTTTTCGGTAATTTATACTTCAGAGTTCACAGTTCTAGCCGGAATTGAACAAGCGCGCGGCTGCAACTGCAACTTGCGTATAAGGGCGTCGCCAACAAATGACAATTGCGAGCCAGTGTCTATAAGAGCATCAACAGGTATTCCTTGGACAATAACAGCGATAAAATCTGAACGCTTCGAAGAACAAAGACATTTAATCGATTTCTCGGTAGGGCCCTGACTACGTTGCTTCGCAAAACATTTATCCTCAGTATGACCTAATTTATTACAGAAACCGCAAGGATCGGTTTTTATTTTTTTCTTTGGCGGCTCATTGCTGGGAGACGTTGACTCAGAGTTGCTGGAAAAACATTGATATTTCAAATGACCTTTACGGCCACAGCCAAAACAACGCAGATTTATGGGTTTTGTCGGCCGCGATGACGCACCGGGTGTATCTGGAGTAACACGAGCTTTAAATTTACGTTCGACGAAAGGAGTTTTCCCTGAATCTCAAATTCGCACAAAAGAGAAATCAATTCAGATACCGTTTGTTTTTGAGCCTGTTTAACCTCATCACGCGTTCTTTCACACTCAATACCCCTACAAATGATACTTATGATTTCATTATCTGTAAAGTTTTTGTCTAAACGATGCAAATAAGCCAATTTAGTTCTTGCGTAACTAGCATAAGAGGAAAAAGGTTTCGACTTACATTCAGCTGCTTTCTCAAACCTCATACCAAATGGATTTCATTACCCATTTCTACTCTTGCCCATATTTCTACCATACTTCGCACGTTCTGGAACAGCCTTCATTTGGAAAACTTCGTTCATTTCCCATGTGCATCCAAACACATGACAATGTGTGCAGTTTTAAAATTTGTTTAATAAACAAATCACTGGTAAGTTCATCTAATTCTTTTAATTTATATTTCCAAGCACTGTTTGTTGTTTGAAAACCGACTTTAAATTAAATAAATTTTAATTGTATTATTTTCAATTTTTAATTTGAAAATTGAATAATTCCAAATTAAATCACTTTATTGAATATTCAATCTTGAAGAAAACCATCCTATTTAGTAGAAATGCCGATTTTAATTTTTTATGACGCTTCCAATTTTTAATTATAAAAATTGCTGAGAACTTTTTAATTAATCAACCAATTTCATCAAATTTTCTTTATTCAACGAAACACATCGTTCATTCTACTTTGTAACACTGTTAATACATTTTAATTACAAGTATACCACTAATTCATACATTTTATGGGGAACGAACGCGACAGTGGCTTTGAAAGAAATTTTATTTGAGCTCGTTTTGTGATTGGTTGCGGTTATGTCGCAGCAATAGAAAATTGTTCTGTGAAGCCACCTTACTACATGTCAATCGGCCGTCAATGTGTAATCAAGGTGCTTTGCATTTGTAATATTAATTTCTGCTAACTTTTCGCACAATATAAATAAACAGTTTTAACTGAGGTATTATTATTCATGTTTCATATAAGAAGTATGAAAATTAAAATATGTGGCTAAAAACCCTAATTATGGAATGTTTGGTTTTTGTAGTTAATGTTTTAGTTCCAGGATAAATCTGAAAGCTACAATTTCTTAAATTTCAATGAGGTAAAAGCTATCTATACCTACTTGTAGAAATAATAAGCCGGACTGGGGACCGAGAAAATTAAGCTACTGGCCGACAATAATGTTCTTCGAAGCATACAGTTACAATAAAACGTTTCATACTGAAACTTGGCCAGCGCAAATACCTTCGTGGGGTATCATCATTCATCATTCCTCATAAAAAATATGAGAAAAGAGGATGTTTCTACAAACAAAAAGTATTTTTCTGTAAGGAATTATCATTCCTCTTAAAGAAGGAAAAAATTTGCTTTTCAGCATTCTTTCGAATTCGGTGTGAAGACTATCGAGCCAGTCGCAACAGTTTTTTCATTGTTTTTCTAGATTCTCTACTATAGGCGCCGGGGGTTTTAAATTCCCAAGCGGGACTTGGGTACAGTACTGTTCTAAGAGAGCTTTTATGAATTTAGGCGTTAGTAAATTAATATGTCTTTGGTGAACTATGGAATCTTGAAGTTTTCCGACTTGTTTTTATTTTTATTTTCGTTAAATACGACAAAATAAAAGCAATTTACTGAAAACCTTTTTTCATTTCATATAATGCCCAATAAATGTCCTAAACAAAGAAATAACATTTAAATAAGCTTCATAAAAGTCACAATCGAAAAATATACTTTTTAAATTGCTTATTAATTCGATTTTCTCGAAAAGGGTTGATTGTATGGCTTTTTAGCGAAAGTACCTTTTTGAGTATTTTTTGTCTAATTCAATTATATAATGTTTTTGCTAAAACAAAGGATGGTAAAAAAGTTGCGAACAAAAATTCAATAGGAGTGACCGATATCTACATCACTGACGAAAAAAAAAACACAAAAAATGGATTCTACCAAACAATGACAGCCAAAACTTAAAATTTTTATCTTTCACGGTTCTTAAGCTTTGTTAAAAAATAATTTTCTTACAGTCACTTCAAAGGGCTATCTATACCTCCTTAGGAAGCATTTCCGGACATATAAACTTTTCTTCACCTCCTTAATGTTGTTGCACGTACTTAGGAAACACCAATCGGTACCATTACGAACTGATCCAAAATGTTTTAAATAAGATGGGATTTAACCCAAAAAATGGGCGAAACAGGTAGCTGGTACTTCCTCGTAGTTTTAACGTTTTAAGTATTCCCTCGTCAAGAAGTGATTGAAATTTACATCTAGTCATCTCCAGCCGGTACAAGCCGCCCGCTCCAGTGGTTACGTACGTCAGCTCTCGCTTTACGAAAATACGCGTTTTGGGGTCCAAGGAACACAAGAAGATGGTGTTTAACAAATATCTGTCTGTGGGTGGGTGGGTGCGCAAGTGAGTGGGTGGCTGCGTTGGTGCGTTCGTTTTCCTATATCTCGAAGCCCCTTGGCCGATTTTTGTAAGATTTGGTGTTGAAGTTTTTTAGTTGCAGGTAGTTCTTTGTAAGGTCGTTAATCGGAACCGAAAACGGAAGTTTTTTTTGCTATCGATTATTATTTAATATTATTATTTTTTTTTTAATTTTAAATACACAGAGTTGTAGTGCATCTAAAGAAAAATCAAATGTTTTTTTTCTAAATGCTGTATCTTCAAAACGAAGGCCACTACGAATTTTTGAAAATTTTAACTTTCATGCCCGATTACTCAAAAACAGAATATCCAATTAATACAAATTGTCATATTATTTGATAGTTCTTAATAAATATAATCAGGCGACGAAAAATATTTTAGAAATGTGAAAATGGTGAATATACTAGCGACTCAAAATTTCGGACAACTACCGAATGTTGGTGGTATATACCGATTTAGGATTATAAGGGGGAGGGGGGAAGTACCCTAGGTTTTACTAGTATTCTGGCGAGGGTTGGAGTTCACTAATTGTTGATCTATTGCTGACGCTGACAGAGCGTTGCAAATTTGGGGTACTATTGCACAAAGTGTTTGCCGTTTTGTTGAAATTGGTACCATTACGATCTGATCAAAATGTTTTTTATTAAATTTTTCTCAAAGGAGCTCAGCCCTCCTTGATTTTCTGGGGGGGGGGGGGGGGGCCGAGGCCACCTGTACTGCGCGCCAATGTCCTACACCATCCGTTGCTGATGCTGTAACGTTGGGTCTAACTAAACTCCCAAATCATTTTAACTAAAAGTTATTGAACAGCGAAGAAGCGAAGTATTTAAAAGCATCTGATCTTACCTCGTAACTTTGCGGCGCTTGATGGCGACGGGCTCGCTATCTATTCATCACCACTGTCATTGTTTAACATTTTAAAAAACCTGTTCTTATTCTTATTAATACTACAAAAAACGATTATCTATTGCGTCAAATTTTCCCACAACCCCACACTTTAGAAAGTAGCCTTTTTGAATGAGCTAATTTAAAATTTTTGGATTAGCAAGTAACATCCTGAAATACATACATACATACTGCAATGATATGCGTGGTCTTGTACTTACCAGGAAACAATTCCCTAAATGCCCCCAATTCATACAATTCTAAATTATATTATGTATGAGACTCTTTGTTAACTTTCTCAAGGTCGTTATTTAGCTATTTAGATTTATTAATAAATAAATAAGAAATAGAACAAACACAAAACAATATCAACGTCACAACAAAAAAAAAGGTTTTATTTAATAAAACAAATTTTGAATGAAGTTTTTCGAAAAATCAAATAGGTTTTACTAACTACTATCGTCCTTTACAAAAAACACTTATCTTACTGTCTCCTTATATAGATGTCCTTTACCAAAGGCAAACGATGAATATCCAATTTCTATTTTACTAGTTTGCAGGTTCCACAAGTAACCACAAACACTCGCCTTTAATTTGAGTCCTCCTCTGTATTGCTTTTAGGTTATTTTATACTTGGTTTTACCACCATCACCACTGGAAAAACTTTCTGGATCGCTTTATACTTCTGGACTTTCCACAATTCGTTGCTAATTACTTGTATCCTCTTCTTCTATATTCAAAATTACTTTTACGTTACTTTTTTACTCGTTTTTCCTCTTTTTATTTCCAGAGAATCAAAATTCTCTCCCTTTATTTACAAAGACGAGTCGTAACTCACTAAAACAAATTCTCTCTTCTTTTGTCCTCCTTCTTTGATTCCCATTTTTTTTAACAAACAAGTAAATCTCATGACCATGAGTATTCTTTAATACGTTTGTGACATTGACACTGACATCCAAAATGACATTTATCGACGCACAAATCAAGTAACTCTAAAACTTCTTATAAATTAAACCTTTTTAACAATTCTGAACTAAATTATAATTAAAACTAACATAAATAAAAATCGTATCAATCTGATTGTGTTTTTCTTTTCTTTCAATAAAAACAAACCTCACAAATATGAAAATATAAATTATTAGAAATTATAACAAGAAATTATAGCAAAAATATGCAACCCTGAGTTTAAAAGTTAGAAAATCAAAATCTTACAGTCTTCATAAATCTCCAAATGCAAATGGAACTGTAGCAAGCATTCCAAAAATTGCCTTCCAGGAACTACAACACCCCAGTAAAAACATACACGTCCAAATATCATAGCAATACATACAACATTTAGATAATAAAATAAGTAAACAAGCTCCGGGTGAGGGTGAATTAACAACTGACCATTAGCAGCCTGCAGATCAGGCATAGCCGATCACAAAGACCTATTCGTGGTCATACAGAAAACCCCTAACTACCATGAGCTTCGTAAGAACTTGAGCCTTACGTGAGTAGAAAGTAAAATATGTCGAATTTATAATTCTCTTAAACATTTGATACACTATTTAGACAACTGCATTACAATTTCAACTACAAAATTATATTTATTATTAAAATAAGAATACAAAATTTGTTAACGTTGTGGTCAGAAAGTACCATAGAACTAATACGTAGATTCTTGTAATAAGTTATACTATTTGTATTAATTGATGAAAAATAATATTATACAATATAAATTTCCAAAAACAAGCAAAGGGCACGTGCTCACCTTGGCTACGTCACTGATACCATTTGAAATAGTTTAAATTTATATGGTGGGTATGCCATATGCCAAGTTTTATGTCTTCTTCTTCCGGTGCATCTCCTATTGGAGGTTCGCTATCATTAAGGCTATCCGGACCTTGGACACAGCTGCTCTGAAAAGTGCGGTGGTGCTTGTATCGTACCACTCTCGTAGGATTTACATCCAGGACGTTTTTCTCCTTCCCACCGATCTTTTTCCTTCTATCTTTCCTTGCATTATTAACTGCAAAAGGCGGTAACGTTGATGTCTCATTACATGTCCAAGGTATTCTAATTTTTTCTTCTTGATATTTGTTAGAATTTCTGCTTCTTTATTTACTCTTCTAAGAACTTCAGCATTTGTAACTCTTTCTACCCAGGAAATTTTAAGTATTCTACGGTATACCCATAATTCAAAAGCCTGTAACTTTTTACACATATGTTTCGTTAGAGTCCAACTCTCCATTCCATATAGTAATACGGGAAAGACGTAACGTTTGGTCATTCTAATTCTCAATTTCAAATCTAAATTCTTATTGCTCAATAATCTTTTCATTTGAATAAAAGCACCTCTTGCTTGCTCTATGCGCGATCTTATTTCTTGCATGTCATTCCACTGATTGTTCAGCATGCATCCTAAATATTTATACGTCGTTACCGTCTCTAGCGGTTTATTTCCCACAGTTACTCGTACATTTGGGTTTATGCGTGTTTTTGAGACGACCATAGTTTTTGTTTTGGAAGTGTTAATTGTGAGTCCATACTCTTCGCTAGTTTCAATGACTCTATTTATAAGTGCTTGCAGGTCTTTTTCTCCGCAATTAGGACTGTGTCGTCGGCGTAACGTATATTATTTATCTTTTCTCCTCCTACAGCAATTCCTTCTTCCGCTTCATAGAGGGCTTCCTTAAATATTGCTTCCGAATAGATGTTGAATAATAAGTTTTATGTAACCAATGGTAAAACGTCGTTCCATATCAAAGCCAGTTATTATTTAACATATTTCAACACATACGACTTTTTTCAAATGTGCTATAAGGTTATTTAGAAGCTATTTTTATAATAGAACGCAATGCGGGTAACTGTTCAAAGCAGCATTTTGTGTTTACATCTGAAAAAACAGAGGGAGGTTCTCAGCTGTATACACTATTTATACTGCTTATTTTCATAAGTGAGTTAACCGCAGTAAAATGCACAATGTAATAGGCAGACTACACACAGGTTTGTCATTCTTTTAATTTTAAATTAGCTGTAAGGATTACCAATAACTATGTGAACAATTTAAACGTGAGGGGGCTTATTACACCACCCAACATAAAATTTCATTAGGTATTCTAGAGATCATTTCAAACATTAGCAAACTTTATAGTACCGTATCAGTACTCACATCTTAATACATACTTTATTTTTTAAAACATTGCTGAAACATTTATTTGAGATGTTTTTAGTCAATAAATTACTTTTCCACCCGTTTCGGTAACAATTGTTAACAGTTAGTGTTGTTAGATTGGTTATGTAATTATTCGTTTATTTCTCGGAAATTCAGTTTGACTTAGTTTTATTTAATTCAATAAATTTTTATTTAAGTTTAGGTGTAGGTAGAATCACCTTTTTTATATAATATATGTATAGTATCACAGTTCAGTGGGAAAACAAAACGGCTTGTGGTTTGGACTTAGGCATGATCACAAATAAATGGTACAAATAAAACTAACATACATTTTATTTAAAATAACACCGAATAAGCTTTTATAGAAATGAAAACACATATTATAAATTTAAGTATACTTTATAAGTGCGTTTCTATATATCCCCATTTTTAGTAATTAGTAATTTTAGTAATTGAATTTTAAGCTCAACTTTCTCAAAAACAGAATGTAACATGTCTGGGGTAATTGAAGCAATTGAATTCTGTATGCTTTCATTTTCAAATGAAGCTTTAGGCAATGTAGAATACGAAATACCAAATTTTGGCAACACGCCTTTATATTCACTTTTTTGAAGCTACTAAAAATGCAATATGCACGGGAAAGGAGTCTAGCAGGGGCGCGTGCGAAAACTGATTGAGAGGTAATTCCTGTGATAGCTGATGCAACTAGTTCAAATACAACTCCACTCTTAACTCTTGATTTTCGAACTTAGTACAGGGGGTAACTATTATTAAAACCTAAAAGTATATGTAGTCGGTTTTCATCTCTTCCTTCATGTTCTAAAATTCAGCAATAGTGAAGAGAATTGTTTCTGATGTAGATGCAAACAAATAGATCTAATTAAAATTAAAACCTTACCTAAAAATATTTCTTTAATGTCTATAACATGTTTTATGACACAATTGAAAATCAGGTATTTTCATAAAGCATTATTTTTCTATCTAACTATTAAAAGGACGTAAATACGTATAAATACGTATACGGATGTATAAGAAAATAGATAAACAACCACAAACATCATCAAAAAATAATCGAAACAAATTTTAGTAAAATATATATATTTACATAAATATCACAAAATTGCTGTTTTATAAACAAGCAAGACTTAATTTAGCATTTACGCTACCTGCATTAACGAAAATTTTTTGTTAAGTATTACGATTTGTAAATATCTCTACCTAAATTATTTCGAATCATTTCATTATCAATCCATTCACTAAACAGGGCTACATTAACATACACTCCAGGTGTGTTCGCCATTCCACAAGTTAATCCCCAAGACACAATACCAATTTGTTCAAAACGATGTGGCTTTCCAACTATGGAACAGAAAAGTGGACCTCCTCCATCGCCTTTGCAAGTATCCTTGTTCTCTCCTCCAGCACAAATAAAGCTTTGATGAAGATTAAAATAGGGATTCATTATTTCCTGTGCTAGTAACATAGCACACTCGTCATTTGGCACTACAGGTAGTTCTATTTTTTTTAGAGTAGGCTGATATATGCCCCCTGAT
This sequence comes from Ctenicera cuprea, assembly GCA_958336395.1. Classification (NCBI taxonomy): domain Eukaryota; kingdom Metazoa; phylum Arthropoda; class Insecta; order Coleoptera; family Elateridae; genus Ctenicera; species Ctenicera cuprea. The sequence goes on along the minus strand of OY284488.1, from coordinate 22,733,565 downwards.
AAAGGATTTCTACCCCAACCAATTGCTGTGCATCTTGAGTAATCATACACTGTCGTAGGTGGCGGAATACATACAACCCCCACATTCTCAGTGATTGTGAAAGGTGATTCTAGTAGCAGAAGTGCAATGTCGTTTTGCAATGGAACTGGCTGGTAATCGGGATGAATTATTATCTGAATTGTTTAGGAAAATTATAAATTAACCGATTTATTAATATTATGCTATCTATCTCTAATACCTTTTCAGTCATCCTATCTTGATGTGTTACGGGTTCGTCCAAACTTTCCCAATTCCATTCCCCAGCTCTGAGTTTATATACACCTTCTGCACGAACACAATGAGCTGCTGTAAGTGCAACACGAGGATGAATTAAAGAAGCTCCACAAAGGTATTTTCTGTTTTCAAGAACTCCCAGCATCCATGGAAATTCTGCAAACTGAGCTGTATTTTCTTCTCCATATATTCGAGCTGTTAGAAATTTTTTGTAGATGTGTTTTTCTAGACGAATAGTAATATCTGTGTATTGTCGACCACATTCCATCTTACAACATACATCAAAATCTCCTGTACATGGTGCTGTGTATTCACTTCTTAGAGTTCTGTAATTATAACAACAGTATGTTATTGCAACGGAAACAGAGAAACCACAAGCTGTTACAGGTAACTTAAGGGGTATTTTCACTACCGCCGACACATCGATGCAGTATGTACTGTACTATACAGGCTGTACTTAAGTCTGCACTATTGCTAACTTTGTTATTATAGGAGCTACGATGTCGGTTAAATGGGCAAACTAGTAGAATTTTTTATGCTGATTATGATAGTGAAATCAAAAAAAACAATTGAGCATCGCATTTCCGAGATATTTACCAAAACATTAAATTTTTAAATGGAACACTCTGTATGTTTTTACATAAATGGATAGAAAATTAAATTCTGAACAAAAATGCCCATCCAACTTTTTTTGATAACATTGAAAATAACCGAGTTATTTGGGAAATAACTGTTTTAAACATTTTAAAATCAAATATCAATGAAACAGAAAACATTCGTTGTTGTCAATTATCCTAATGTGTCAAAATAATAATTGTGCTCGTTAGTTTTTGCAGCTAAAGTAATTAAACGTTGTGTTTACTGTTATTTTCTATCTGAAAATGGTGTTTACACATTTACAAAAGTGTGATATGTTAGAAGCTTACCTAGTATGTAATAAAAATGGAAGACGAACCCAGAAATATTATAGCGAGATGTTTTCCGAACGCGAGATTCCGGACCAGCGATATTTTTTGATTCTTTATAGAAGATTAAGAGAAAAAGAAGGAGTTTTCAAGAAAAAGAAAAAAAGTAAGCAGTTTATTTTCAATGAAGAAACCGAAATTAACGTTTTATGGTATTTTCAAGCGTATCCAAATAATTCTACCCGAGATTTATCAAAAGAATCGGGTTTTTCTCTAGGCACTATTCACAGAATTTTGAAAAAACATAAAGATGTTCCTTACAAGTATCAACTAGTGCAGAGTTTACACCCTGGTGATAACGAAAGAAGACTTGTGTTCTCACATTGGTTCATTAATGAATGTCACGAAAATCCCAACTTCTTTAGACATATCTATTGGAGTGATGAATCTAATTTCTCCAATAGTGGGATGTTCAACAGGAAAACGCATCATTACTGGAGTCATGAAAATCCATTTCTTGTTCATCCTCGTAATCCACAAACTCGTTTTAGTTTAAACGTATGCTGTGGTATGGTAGGCTCTAGAATTGTTGGCCCATTTTTTTTATCGTGGACAACGTTATGTTGAATTTATGAGTGAAATCTTAGAAAACTTCTTGGATAATCTAAATTTGTTAGACCGGCCACTCATCCATTTCCAACAAGATGGTGCCCCCGCCCATAACTACCACGGTACAAATGAATTATTGCGTCGATTATTTGGAAATCGCTGGATAGGTACAAATGGACCCATTCGCTGGCCTCCACGGTCACCCGACATGACCCCATTGGATTTTTACTTATGGGGGCACGTAAAAAATGAAGTGTATAAGACAAGATATGCAGCAGTAGATGAGCTCCAAAAGGCTATCACCATGGTCATTAGAAATATTGATAGACGAACTATTTTGAAAGCAACTCGTAGTGTTCAAAAAAGATTAATGAAGTGCGTGTTGAGCAGGAGGGCAACATTTTTGAACATGTACTTTAAATGATTATGATATTCGTTACCTGCTATCTCGTTCTCTTTTTTTATTGAATAAAACACTTATTTTCTATGTGTACCTATGTAATTTTATTTACAAAATATTGTAAAATTAAGTCTATAACTTCCTTAATTCTGATTTTTTTGTAATCATGTAATAAAATTATTTTGTTCAGAATCGAATTTCCTATCGAACTGCGATAAAACATACAGGGTGTTCCATTTAATTACTTTAGCTGCAAAAACTAACGAGAACAATTATTATTTTGACACATTAGGTTAATTGATAACAACTAATATTTTTTGATTTTAAAAGGTTTAAAACAGTTATTTCCAAATAACTCGGTTATTTTCAATGTTATCAAAAAAAGTTATATGAGTCTTTTGGTTCAGAATTCAATTTTCTATCTATTTATATAAAAACATACAGGGTGTTCCATTTAAAAATTAAATGTTTTGGTAAATATCTCGGAAATGCGATGCTCAATTGTTTCTTTGATTTCATTATCATAATCAGCATAAAAAATTCTACTAGTTTGTCCATTTAACCGACATCGTAGCTCCTATAATAACAAAGTTAGCAATAGTGCAGACTTAACTTGGAACAGCCTGTATAGTAATAAATAAAAATAAAAAAGTTGTAGATGAAAATATTAAACTACAATTTATTAAATATTTAGGTGAGGGGCGTTTCATATAAAATGCTACCGAACATCTACAAAATTATCTAAAATTTCCAAAATTTTCAAAAACTCATATTTTTCAAAAATTTCAAAATTTTGTAAAATTTCTTAACATTTTTAAAATTTCTAAAAATGTAAGGTTTAAAATGTTTCCATTATTTCTAAAAAATTCAAAAAATCAAAAACTATCGAATTTTTAAAATTTCAAAAATTCGTATAATTTCCCAAAAGAGCAATATTTTAATAATTTTCAAATATTTCAATGAATGCGAGGTAGGTTCCATGGTGGTTGTCTGATAACCCTTTAACGCGTATTTAAGATGTGTTCGGATGATCTGAGATATTTTCTTTTTTTTTTAATTTAAAAATGTACATTTTTTTGGGAGACTTTCAAAGTAAATTAAATTAAACTGGGTTTTGGGATAGATGGCTAGAATAAAAGCATGCTGTTTTAGCTGTAACCTTTGCTTATCAGCAATCTCACCATATTGTGAATTGCTTTGTAAACAACGTCTTTTAAACTGGGTAATTTAGAATGACGTGCAGATATAAAGGCACTCGAAATGTAAGTTGGATATTTATATTAATATAAATTACAAAGGAAAAACATCGGTGTTCGTATATTAAACGTTGGTTTATGTTAAAAAAGGCTAAGGATGCAAGTTACAGCGAAATTAGGCAATAACTTGCTATATTGTAAAATATATTTGACTGTCGCTCAGAAGTTATGGCAATACTATTTTCACAACAAAATAAATTTGAGAATAGAAACTCCGTTTTAAACAGGCCGTTACACTTCACAAAGTAATTAAAAGTTCGTCGGCTAGTTTTTGAACACAATTTACTTTTTTACTTAAAAAAATATAAATGAAAAATGGGCGAAACACGTCGCTAGTACTTTCTTATACTTTTTTGTTGTTGCTTGTTTGGTTTTAGTATTCTCACGCCAATAAATAACTGTATAACATTGTTGTAACAAAAATATACCGTGCAGTACACTAGAATGTGTACGCATTTCAGCAGTCTGTAGAGGCGTGAACCCCCGCCTTTATGGTAAAGGTCTTCGGTTCAATTCTAGTCATCGGCGTTATTTTTTTAAATTACTTCTGTTGAATACTTAATTTTTTTATTGCGTACACAGTGGTCTGTTACTGTTTATGCCACTTGGGGTGCTTTCACCGATAACTGCAGCACCGTCTAGAAACGCAAGTTGCGTGGCTCAGAGCTCTTTTAACACTCGCTACCTACTGACGTTATTGCGCTCCCGACTTCGCTGTAAAAAGTTTATTTGAAAAAGTATCAAAAATATGTAAAAAATGAATAATATATTTTTTAACTAGAGCTAATTGATGGCGTAGTTAAAATTACATAACTACCTGAAAACGCGTTGTTGATATTAAAAAGTATCGAATTTTTTCTTACATCTTAAAATGTTTTTATCTCAATAAACTACTTTAAACAATCTGTTGAACTGTTTAAAGTTTATAACCACTGGCGTTTGCATTTTTGAGTATATCTGTAATAAATTTTAAAGTGTCACAAATTCCTGGAGGTCGTCAAAATAAATTTGGGAGATTAATAAAAAATGTATTTGTAGTTCACCGCAAACTTTATCGGCTTATAAAGTTTTAAAAACATGATGTGGGCAGTTTTTGAGAAATAATTTTTTGAAAATTCCGAAAAAATAAAAAACTTATTTTTTCAATTTTCTATTCCAAAGATATTTTTGTATCAAATAATTATACTTATTAAGGTCTATTAAACAATATGATAATTTCTAGGGATAGGATGTTTTATATTTGAGTAATCGGGCATCAAAGACAACATTTTTAAATATTGGTAGCTGCCTTCGTTTGGAAGGAGGATACACCATTCGAAAAAAAGCATTTGATTTGCCTTTGGATGAACAACACTATGTTTTTAAAATTTCAAAAATTTTAGATACATTTTAAATGATACAGTACCTATGCGTTTTCTGTTACTTTTTTATTTTCAGTTCATTTTGTCTGTCTTACAGCTACCCGATTCATTATTGCCAATTAACAATAAATATATGATGTGTAAACAAATTTGTAAGGTATCGCTTTTAACTGCACTTTTGCTAGCGCTATGTATTCTGTAAACGAATTTTCACCTCATGTTTAATTTGGTTCTTATCCAAGCATCAGTAAATTTTATTTTTCACGATTTAAAACATTGACGTATATACGCCATAAATGAGAAGCGGTACGCGACAATTGGGCTGCGCCGCGGCCGTTTGGGCGACGCCGCGCCGTTTGACCACCGCCGATTGGGCGACGCCGTTCAAGAGCCCGACTATTGTATGCCGGCCGTTTGTGCGCCAGTTTCGTAAATTTTATATTCATTAAATTGGGTAGGATAGTATCTAAATACGTTTTCAGTATCTTCTCTCTGATCGAATACTTTTTTATATTATATCGACATGCCTCAAATTTAACAACTTTTCCTAGTTTGAAATAACTTTCTATCTATTAGGCAGTAAACGATATCCCCATGGTATGCTTCGACAACTAGTCATTCTGCATGTTACAATATTACTACAATAATTGCTAAATCACCTTACTTTTATTCTAACAAGTATAGTATGTGTTTTAAAGTTTTCACGATATATTATAACAATTATTTTTATTACCGGCACTCAAACGGCCGTTGCCCAAAAGTCCACTGCCCAAACCCGTCGCCCAAAAGTCCTGCTCCGAATGATAATACTAGCTGACTTTCCCGCCCTTAATTATTTATATTTTCTATGTTAATATTCCGTTATAAAATACAGACAATAAATAGACAACTAAATTTGTTGAATATCTATTATTATTAAGTTTACTTCTTACGTTTATTTACTTGCCTAAAATAAAAGTAAGATCTTTTAAAAGTATTTAATACTGAAGTAAACAAGTTTTTACGTATTAATTCTAAAAACGAAAATTCGGTTTCTTCAAAACGGCGGCTTTAACTATGTTTCTTTTGCACTTTATGCACGGACTTTTAATAAATTATAAAGCCGGAGATAAACATTTTCGTTACTGAATTGTAGAATTAAATGTCGTTCTGTGAGGTATTAGAGTATAAATGTTACAAAAATTGATGTTTTTTAATTTTTTTAAAATTTTAAATTATGCTTCTTTGATTACCTTTCGGAGTAACATTTACTCTTTCTATAAAAAAATTGCTTATTTTTTGCATAAATCAATAAGTAATAGTATTTATACCTGATATCCATAATGTCCAATCCATCTTCAATAAGGCCACTATAGTCCTCCTTGCATTGCCAATAAGGAACGCAGATGCAATTTTCAAAATCTTGAATTGATTCATTGAGTTTATTTTCTATGGTTGATTCGTCAAAATAGTCCGTTGAGGTAAACACACACGAACCAGTAAAAATTTGAACAATAATGAAGGTAACCGTTAAATGCATCTGAAATTATGTATAAATAAAAATTCCACAGATATAAAGCAAATTCAAAATTAAAATAAAATAAATTAAAACAAGAAGAAGTTATTAAAAATAACTAGAAGCTTCTATTCTCATTCTATAATTTTTTCATGCTTTTTTTTAAATAAATTGAAGCTAATTTTAGAGTTCAAGTAATGTACTATAAAGGTCTAAATTTAAACAACTTATTCTAGTAGAAAAAATATTCTAAGAAAATGAAATTTCATCGAATAAGAGACAATAATATCGACAATCTTTTCGCAACTACTTGCTTTTGAGTAATTATTTGATTTTCGAGGAAGCTACACTTCTTTGAAAATGGTATTGAAAAAACGGTAAATAAATGCATTTTAATAACGGTCTGAGATTAAAAAAAATTTTACAAGCAGCTTAGCCATTCTAAAACTTAAACTTCCTACTAATGATTTTTTGTAAAGTACCATGGCGGCACGAATGGTGGTTGTTTTAAATTTAAAATCACAATCGCTGCATTTTACATCAGAGACAAACAGAAAACTTGAGTTTTGTAGGAAACGGTTAGTCTAGGCGAGTTGAAACGAGATGACCTTTTTTGTTAAATAGGCAGCAGAGAATACAAATCTGCAAACGAAAATGCAAAAAAACCAAAGATTACGATTTTTGCTTTCCCATACCTTCGGTATAGGGAAGTATTGATTTCATGAGAATTTTCCCGTGTTGGGGCTCAAAGAACCCAAAAAAGTGGTTTTTACAAAATCTCTGTCTGGTGGGTGTGTGTGTGTGTGTGTGACGCCTCTACAGGCGAAAGTATTGGATCGACCTTGATGAAATTTTAAATCAAGAGGTATATCGAAAATTTTATTTTAAGTTAAGCTTTCCTAAAAAATCCGAAACCGGAAACGGAAGTTAGACATGTTTTTTGGTAGCGTTTTTTTTCAAAATTAAATTTTGATAATTTGGTCACGGAATCTGAGAGAAGAGCTTAAGACAAATTGAAAACTTTTTCACCGAACTCTCTAGCTTCAAAATGGCGGCCGCTGCAGCTTTTTGAAAATCTCGACTTTAACGCCCATTTACTCAAAAAGTAGTTGTCTGATCGGGATCACCTACCACTTGTTTGAGAGCTCTTCCTATGTAGTATATGATGAAATAAAATTAATCCGAAAACGATCACAATGGCGCTGCTTCAAAATTTTTACAAAAACTACACGTTTTTTTAAACCTTCTGAGCCGATAAAGCTTGCATTAAACTAAAAATTTATTTTTTACTTATCTTTTTACTCTGTCGCCGTCCAGGCATTTTTGAATAATTTGAAATTAATTAATTATTTATTCCAAAACGCAAACGCCGATCGCTATAAACTTTTATCAGTCCGATAGACTATTTAAAGTATTTTATTGGAATTTGCTAGACTTTTCAAATATTTTAAAGAATAAGAAAAAAACGATACTTTTCCGCCATTACGTGATTTGAACTACGCCTATCAATTAGCTCCAGTTAAAAAATATATTTTTCATTCTTTGCATATATTTGATAACTTCCCAAATAAAGCTATTATAGCCAGTTTTGTGAGACATCCGAAGCGGAATTTGTAATTCGCCGAAGCGCGTTGGCGGGCGCTTACCTTGCTTTCGTGCCGTAGTCGCTGCTTCTATGTGTAGAGTTACGGTACGGAAACCAATTGAACAGGCTATCGCAAATTCAAATTCCCGCTGCTTGTTTTCTTGGAAATCTAATACCGCTGAACTGTACAACGTGATAATTATTAAAAGTTAAAATTTTGCAAACACGGCAACGCAAGTATTAGTATCTAGTATAGGCTACAATTTGTTTTTTTAGAAAGCTATAATTTCACTGTGGCGCTTTTTATGAATTTGGATGGATGGAATGGAAGGTTATAATTATAAAACTTACACTTTTGCAAATAAGTTTTAGTATGGGAAAGTCCACTCGAAGTCTACACTTCAGCTATTTTTTCATTATCTCAAACCGTTTTTAAACTGCTATTGTTTTCCGTTTTTTCAACACCATTTTCAAAGACACGTGCATCTTTCTCGTGAAGCGGTTTAGGAAAAAAGTTGTGTCGACATTTTAGACTTATTTTTGCGTCAGAAATCGGCTGGTGAATTTATGGCAGTAGGTGTATTTATATTTAAAAATATAAAATATTTGAAAATTGAAAGTTATAGACAAACAAAATTTTTAAAATATTCAAGCAATTGTTGCACGAAAACTTGCCATGGTATTTTTGATAACCTTCTAATAATAATTAAATAATAAATTTAATAACACTTACTCTGCAGCACATCTTATTAACACTGGGAAATTCTTCTATCAAAGCGTCTTCCATGCACAACTGTCCACAACAAACTGTCCTTACATTTTTAACTTACCTACCCACTTATCTTGTCAATTCGTCTTAAATGAGAATTTGAATGACTTAAGTCGTCTGCCCCAATCACGGCTGACTTACTTTATCAAACCTTATCGTAATCTACGTAATGTATTCTGGGAATTAATACTTATCTTTTTCAAAAGAATTTGTTTAAAAAGTACCTGCAAATCGTCAAATCTTAGAATATCTGTAAAATGTGAAAGTGCTTTAATGTAGAAAAATGGTATTAAGAAAAATTGTTTTCTTCAGCAGTCGAACAAATCTCAGTTATTGCATTTTAAACAACTTACGCACTATTTAATTTAAACGAGCTAAACTGCTTAAGCATAATCAGAAATGTTCAGGAATGATAATGCCAGGGTTAAGCTCAGGGTTCTTGGGCCTATAAAATTTTTTTTTAATAACCTATAAAAAATGGACGAAACAGGTCGCGGACACTTTCCCATATTTTTTACATTTTAAATATTCTCGCGTCAAGAAGTGATTGAAATTTACATCTAGTCATCTCCAGCCGGTACAAACCGCCCGCTCCAGACACAGGGAGTTGGTTACGTACAGCACGCGCTCACGGGCTACCTAGTAAAGGCGATAGGTGATACGCGGATCAAAATGGTTATAACAACTTTACTTATAAAGTAACAAAGAATGAAAAATATTTTTTTATTAGAGCTTATTGCTACTCCTAGTTAAAATCACGTAACTACCAAAGAACGCGTCGATTTTAAAATTTTCAAAAAATTCGCAGGGCGTCAAAATTTGGGAGATTAGTAAAAAACAAATTAGTAGTTTATTTATAAATTCTAGCTTTACTTGGTTGAAGCCCATATTTAATGATTATAGGTATATAAAATACTTAATTACTTCAACAATATTTATTTACTTTAACCTTATACGTATTTCGGCATGTTTACGTGCCATTGTCAAAGGTTATATTAGAAAGTAAACAGTTGGTGTTGTTATAGCAATAGAACTTGGTGGCTTAATCTCGGTAATTGTTTGCGGACGACTTGATTTCTTATTCCAAAATGTCCAAAAGATGAGAATTTAAAAGATCAGTTTGCTCATTCATTAACAGTACAGTTTTAAATGTTTGTGAATTTCAAAAGCTTTTAGTATATCTAATTTACGTTTATCATCACAAAAGTGTAAACAATTTATAGTGTTATTAGATGCCATTGAATGATTGTGTTCTAGTAAGTGTTTAGCGTAATTGGATTTATGTGGGTGTTTGTATTTGTAACAACGTACGTGTTCTTTATTTCTAATATCAAAATTTCTAATTGTTTGGCCTATATAAACCGAATTACCATGCGAACAATTTAATTTGTAAATGCCTGATTTTAGCAAATCATCTGTTTTTGATTTTGTATTAAACAAAGTGTTTAAGATGTCTTTAGTTGTTTTAAAACTTAGTTTATATTTATTTGTCTTGTTTATAATTTTAGCAATTTAGTAACTGTGTCATTCATTTGTTTTTGTAAAAAATAACCTAACCTGCTGCCTACTCTCAAAACAAAGTTTCCTGAAATTTTCGCATACTTAATGTATCTAAAAGTAAAAGCAAATAAGAGAAGTGTTTTGTTTTACTTCCATCAGTTCATAGTCTACTAGAATTTTCTCAAAATAAATTAAATGACGTGGTCTTTCCATGGCACTCTTATGAAATTTTTATTTTTTTGTAATAAAATGCTCAAAACTTAATCAAAATGCAAAGTGTGACACCTCGTTGAAATCAGAATTAAATACTCTATCCAAATATGAAAAAATTTTAAATACCAACCATAAGAAAAAAAAAGTTGACAGTCGAAAATGAACAATGGTAACAGTTACACTAAATCTGATAAACAATTTAAATTCAGCATAAAAAAGTGTTCTAATAATGCGTTAACTAGAAATATGTAGCATAAATGATAAATGCGTTATAGTCAAAAATAAAAAATTCAGAATTTCAGTTTTTTCAGATATCTGAAAAACCAGAGTGGCTACTTTAAATTTCTTTACAGATTATTGTTAGGCATAAAATTTGGCAACTTTGCCTCAATTTAACCAACTCTCTATCTCTTCAAATAAGCGAGATCTCCATGGTAGAGCTCGAA
>OY284488.1:22699665-22722553 GCA_958336395.1 Ctenicera cuprea | reverse complement strand
GGTTATCTGATTTCCGGCCTTACTTGAAATGTTTGAACTCAAATATACATTTTAAAATTACAATTTTAAAATACTAAAATGGCTGCTAAATTACTGAAACTTGCACACAATGACTATAAAGCATAAACCAACGGAACCCTACTTATTTTAAATATAAAATAAACCCCTAACGCTAACATAATACTGTAAACGGAAAACGGCATATAAACTAAATGTAAAACTTAAACAGTTCTTGTAAATTAAATGAAAATTTGTAACGGTTCGTTACAAATAATCTTAATAATCTATAAACATTACGTAAAAGTGTTGAATATATGTTTCACTTACTTGCATATTTCATCAATAAAAGTAAGAACGAAATTAACTAGTTACTTACTTACTTACTCCTTGGCTTGAGCAGCCCATGAAGGACCATGGCCTCCCCTTCGGGCTACGGATGCCTCGAACACCATTACCCGAAGTTCGGGAAAAATTCACTCGTATATTTGAGGCAGGACACATGACTTCGCGAGTATTATTTGGTTGCAAACGATAGAGGTCTTTGCCTTGGTATTTACTGGGTTTTCTATCGTTACAATTCGGTATTTAAAAAACATTATAGACATAATAGTGGTGAAGCAATGTTGCACTCTTTAAATTCTTTTATACAAAATTACAACAGCAATGTGAAAGATAAATGTATTGAATTACAACTTTTTAGGGAAAACAGTTCCTGTGTAGTAATAGTAAGTTCTTCAATGAAAAAAACCTTAGCCACTTGTATCCAAAACTAAGAAGTATATGTCGATTCATCAGGTAATGAAAACAAATTTTGTTACAGCGTGTTTTTACTGATGTTTAGTACTTATGCTAGCGGATTTTCTGTAGGAATAATAATTATGACCCCAAAAAGCAAGTACTGTATAACCCAAGGTTTTGAAAAATATTAAGGTTTCTCTCTGAGCAAACGTTTCGTGAAAGAGGTGTGAAAGGGCGTCTACTTTTTATGACTGATGATTCAAGTGCAGAAACAGCAGGTCTTAAAAAATCCTTTTCTGAAGCTACATTGCTATTGTGTTCACGTTTTATCGACTGTATAGTGGTATTTATGAAACGCAAAGACTGGAGTACTATTAGCCAAAAGTATATTCGAAATGGGGACTAACACTAAACATTGACAAAACAAAATATTTGCCGCTACAGATAAGTATTTGGATACACAAGAGATAATAGAAAAATGTGAAGAATACATTAACCTTGGAGTTAAAATAGAGAAAGAAAAAAATAGATAAGGTCGAAGTAAATGAAAGAGTAAATAAAATCAGAGAAGTAATTGGATCAATAAACAGAGTTCTGTGGGACAGAGTCATAACAGGAAGCTTGGCCATTAACAGAAAAAAAAAAATGAGAGTGTTGGAAATGGCTTATCAGAAGATCACCAGGGGTATCAAGAATCGAAAGAATGAGAAATACAACAGTAAAAGAGATGATGGAATTGGAAAAAGACATAGTAGAAGAAATCGAGAGAAGACAATTAACACTTCCGCGGACACTCAGCTTTTGTAAGAGGTTCGCATATGAGCACATCTATATCACTTGACTGCTTCATATTGTTTATAGGGACAGTATTTAATAGTTATTTAAGTAACAAGGAATGTAAAGACGTAATAACATTGGAGGTAGGTAAATACGAGCTGAGGCGAAGCCGAGGCTTGTGCCCTGCCGAGAATGTTAATAGTCGATACATTCCGTGTTATTTATTAAATTTTTCACGCTACAGGTAGAAATTTAATGATATTTTTAAAAGTTCGTTTAGACTGCTGTCATCTGAATTATTTTTTAAAAGCCCCGTTATTCTAAGTTCTCTGTGCTTGTTACCATATCAACGAACAGTTAAAATCAACATTATTATCCTAGGAATGTAAATAACACTATTAAGTTCCGTAGTCAAGGGCAAAAAGTAAACGAATGTTATTGGCCATTTACATCTTTTGTAGCTATGGATGTATTGTCTATTTACCTTGCCTGTAGCGTGACAATAACTATTTATGATGTGTAAGGACACTATGGCTGCGAGTATATAGTAAACCTATGAAACAAACCACTGCTGCAGCAGTAGTGATTTTATTAGAATTTAAACTGAGCACTGCTATGAGAGTGATGTCCTTGTATACAATTTAGAAATAAACTGCTAGCAGTGGCTGCCGGTGAAAGTGTCAATATGGTTCAAAAGAATGAAGAATATTTAGAATAACAATGGAATGGACGCCACCTCAAAAGAAAGAAGAAAGGTAGACCGCGAACGAGCTGGTATGAAGGGATAGAAAAGGCAATGGATAGAAGGAACATAAGAGAAGAGGATTGGATAAACCTAACTAATTGTAAAAAGCTTCTGGGAACCGAAAAGGGCCAACAGACACCATAACACCGGAAAAAGAGAGAAAAACTGTGTTATACTTAAAAGACGAAGAAACTTTGCCGGAAAATTATAATATTTTTATTTCTTAAATGGTTCAAAACAACAAGAAAGTTGTGAACTAGGTAGATAAATTATATAAGCACCGAAAGAGTGAACTATTTGCTATAGAAAAGATCTTCTTTGCCGAGGACACATTACAAATGAGATATGTGAAAGAGCGGTAACAGATAAGAGTTTTAGCCAGGACAAAAACATGTCCTGTGGTATAGTATCATTTCATTTTTTACTACCGATTTAGAGAACTTTTATTTAAGAAAATCCGTTTATGTTGCTAGTGGACGTCACCAAGCTTATCTTCTGGAAAAACAAAAACTTTTCAAATGCTAAAATTAAAGCTTTATCTTTTAACCAATCTAGCGCAACTTGTTTTAAAGTTTATATTCTTCATCGAAGCAGACCTACACTTGTTTACTGCTGCCTTACCTACATCCAATAAAGCCAGGCTGCGATTACATTTTCTAGGAACTGGATCAAGTCAAATTCCAAAAGGGTGTTTTTTTTTCATTGATGGAACCTGCCAGTGTAAAACTACATTGTTCAACAGAACACAACTTTCTGTATATTACCAGAGATGAAGAAATGCATATTGAAACATCTATAAATGAAGCCTGTGCTAAAATTTCAGAAAAGATAATAGAAGAGATTGTATTTTAAGATAACGGCGAGAGTAGGTACACAAAATATTTTAGGCGCATATGAAAGCCTAGAAGCCTAGAAACAATGGTAGCTTTAACAAATTGGTAGATTATTATAAAAACCGAATCTGCATTAACTTCTGCTTGCTGCACTTTTGGAAAGTACAGTGGTCATTTGATAATTAAAAAGAAGCATACTGAAACTAAAACTATTGGAGTGCAACCTTATTGGGCAACCTACCGCAATTGCAAGACAAAAATTGCTTGTGGTGGATGTAAAATATTAAAACCTGGAAGACCACCTAAAACTATGTTTACTTTAGAACATGGCTACGCGCAGAAAAATAGAATGTTAACTACATTACTCCCACCAAGCAACAAAGTTGCTAGCTTCTCATAACATAGCTTATTGTGTTTTAAACAACAGATCTTTGCTTTGTGGGAAAAACTAATTTTACTGTTTCGTTAATAAACTTTGTTTTTTTAAATTTTTGTTTTATTTTAAATGAATGTTTATTAATTATTATATAAATACAATAATATCACTTTTTATTTTATATACCTTATTTCAGACTTCAGTCGTTCTTCTTGTTCCATGAGAATTTATTTACTACAATGATGCGTAAACCATGAAAGGTAGGATTATTTTAATGTAGATAGCGTATGACTTTGTATAAGTATGCATCTTCAAATGTGCCGGGGTGCAAGATTACCTTTTGTGACCTTTTTTTGTAAAAAATAATTTAGTTAATTAATACTTTTGTTCAAAAAGAAAGTATTAACATTGTATATCTTACTATTTTTATTTATTATAAATGATAAGTAAATGATGAATGTAATCCTTACTAATTTAATTTTTTTGTAATCGATTTCGTAAATAACTTATTGGATAGTACAAGTTCTGGTAGTTTATCTTTTTATTGATAATATTGCACTACACGCATTATTTTTTAAAATTTATTTATTTGCAAGCTTCGACGAGATAGGTCATTAGCTTGGATATAAAGATACAGTATAGGACAAGCGTTTACGGCCTGGCCATTCTGCAGGCTTCGCCCAGGCGCAGTCTGGTAAAAGTGTGGTGATGTTTAAGTTAAAAACTTTCCAAGTTCTGTAGCTTGCCTTTACGCGGTTTTCTAACCCTAACTTACCTAACCCATGATCTACGCTCTTTATATTTATTTGTTATTTCGTATTCCTCGTTTCGCTCAGTTGAGTGATTTTTGGTTTGGTGTTAAAAACTAGTAAAAGCATTGTATGTCATCCGTGCACATCAAACTGGACAAAATGTTTGCATTTAATATAATTAACAACAAAAATTATTCTACACCCACCCTTCCTCATTCAGGTAAGTTGTCATGTATATTTATGAAATATAAATAGCGAAACATAAATTTTAGGAAATTTTGAAGAATTGGCGTCTACAAAGAAACATCAAAAAACTGAAAATAATCAGTCTAGTTGTCACTTGCGCAGTATGCAGCAAGAAATATCAAGCTACTGAACCGGGAAGGTTGTAAACTTAATATCAACACACTTTTACGAGACTGCGCCTGCGCGAAGCCTGCAGAATGGTCAGGCCGTAGACGCTGGTCAGTATAGGTACTAACTATAATTATTCTAACAGGCCTTATGTAAATCCTTCTTGTAACATACTTTATTGGAAATGTGTTTTCAATATCAAATAATAGATTTGCGGTTGAGCGGGTGGAAATTTTCCTTCTAAATTAACCAATCAGGGAGCTCTACAAAAAAGTAGACTGGTAATTGAAACCGGCAGACGAAATGCAAGGACAACAAGAGCGTGTTAAAGTAACACGGCGGAATGTTGTAACGTACATTTTGCGCTTGGTATATACGATACAGAATTGACAAAGTGTTTGTGGAGAAATGCATTTTTTAATAGGACATTATTATCTTCCCTGCGCAATTGGGTTTAAATTGGTTTGTTAATCAATGATTAAAATAGAAGTAGAGATACAAAAATAGGGAAATTTGAATAATTGAAATAATACTAACAGTATAAAAAGCCAAAAAAGTTACATGAACGGAGATTGTCATTTTTATCGCGTGATGATTTGTCCGCGCCGTGAAACAGTCGTGTAGCTCAGTTAGATGTACTCTGACCGGGTACGCTGCTTTGTGCCCACCAGTCGTGGTGACCACTACAGTAAAATAGGGAAATATTAATTTTGGCAAAGTCTGCCGATGTGCCCACTGCAACTTTAGCAGAAATTATCAATTGGCGATGTATCCATGGTGCGTGGTAACCACGCCAGTCTTTTAAATAAAATTATATTTTTCTGAAGTGATGTCGATGTCCCACTGATAATTTTACTAGCCGAACACTGCCGACCTATCAACTTGATCACTTTATAAAGTGATCAAGATCAAAATTAAAATTTCCTTGTTTTACTGCCGTGGTCACCACGACTAGTGGGTACATTGGCAGCGACTCCGCTGATCATAGTGTAACCGCTTGGATCACGTTTGTTGTGATCACAGGTTCGGAGCCCATTATCCGCATCTTTTATTTTTTTTATATTTTCAATTATAAAACGTATTAAAAGTGATCAAGATCAAAATTAAAATTTCCTTGTTTTACTGCCGTGGTCACCACGACTAGTGGGTACATTGGCAGCGACTCCGCTGATCATAGTGTAACCGCTTGGATCACGTTTGTTGTGATCACAGGTTCGGAGCCCATTATCCGCATCTTTTATTTTTTTTATATTTTCAATTATAAAACGTATTAAATGCGATTATGTTTTATACGATATTTCTGTTTTGCAACAATCAACATGAAAACAATAATAATTGATAATAATTCCTGGAGAACTTGTGGAATTTAAGAATAAAATTTAAAGTAGTAATACTTAAAGCATAATAATTCTTGGCGAGAGAATATTTTAAAACTTAACGACGTTCATTTGCGAAAACCGGGTATGGTATGCAGACACAATTTCAATCAAAAAAATTGCTGACAATGGGTCCCAACCTGTGATTAAAACTAACGTGATCCAAGCGATCACACTACGGCCAGCATACATTTAACTTAGCGGTAAGCCTTTCCGCGCGGTTAGTTCATCGCGCGATAAGTGTGACAACTACCATACGTGTAAATACTTTGGCTTTTTATACCGTTGCGTTAGTATTATTTTAATTAGCCAAATACCATACCTTTGTGTCTGTACTTTAATTTTGATCATTGATTAATACACCAATTTAAAGTAAATTGCACTGGGAAGATAATAATGCTATATTAAAAAAAATGACAATTCTGCACCCTTATATGTTTATAATATGGAAAAGTTAGATAAAATAAACTACATCAATAGAATTTTTGGATTATTATTTTTGAACCCCAACAATACTCGTTATTTGGTACTCGATGATCGGTATTCATATATTCAACATCTGATATTCGACATTCACAATCTAAATTCGATATTTAATATTCGATATTGTAAATTTGATAGTCGCAATTCAATGTTTAATATTCAATGTTAAATGAGATTTCAGGCGTGAGCCGCATCGAATGCTTAATATTCGTTGATGTTTCGCACATTGTTGCACATGGCGTCTTTAGAACTAAGAGAGCTAGTTCGAATGATGATAATAACAATGATGTACGAAACTTCGATGAATATCACACAATCGACCATGATGACACCTTAAATCTCATCTGACACGAGGAATCATGAAAATCTTCGACATTATTCATAATTCGATATTATATATTTGGTATTCGTTATTCGATAATTAGTATTCGATACTCGGTACTCGATGTTCGGTATTCGGCGATGTTCTTTATGCCATGATAAATATTTTATATTCCATTTTCGATGTTCTATGATCAATGCTTGGTTTGATATTCGAAGCTCCATGTTCAAGTTCGAGACTTGACGTTTAACTTTAACTGTTCGATGATCGACCGTCGACGTTCAATATTTGATAGTCAACTATCAATGTACAATACGCTCTTGGAGAATGTGTAGAATAACTGAGCTAATTAAAGATTTTAATATAATACTACTTAATAACTTTCAAAAGAATCACACTGTAGCAAAATAGCAAATAACATAATTTTAAAATTTTAAACATTATTAATTATTATGTAGTTTTCCATGTTATTCCACAATATTTTTTATCCTCGAGGTTTAACGTGCTCTCCTGAAACAGATGAATAATGTACCTACATTATAAAAACTTATTTTATGATAAAAAAATAATGCTAACTTTCTGGTGGTTATTAATACATGCTATATATTGCCTCCTAGTGTAATTATTCTTGGTTGCTATATAGCAGGGCATTGACATATTATACTTCAATTCAGCAGGCTCAAGAGGTACAGAATAGCTTTTCATTGGTGGTGAACATTTTGAGTTGATAACCAATAAAATTAAGTTGCTGTCGGATACTGGTTGTACAATATAGTACCTGAAACATAAAAAAATAACACTGCCGTTTTTCGATACAACAATTGCAATTTAAATTCACTTCAAAAATAAAAAGGTATAGGTGTGGCGGATACTGATGGGTATTGTTCACCCTACGTAGACAAATAGTTGAACAAACTCAAATTAGTATCAAATGGTAGATATTACTGAAACTGAAAAAGCTATTGGTAAACGCTATGAGACTTTCCTCGCATACACTCGCTGCATTTTTCCTAAAAACTGTTCAGATGAGCGGCCAAAAGGATAGTTCCTAAAGGCTTCTTCTCAATAAGATGTTGTCCCTATGGTCATTTGACACTTTCATACAATAGTACTCAATTAAACTGTTCAGGCATAAATAACCAAAACAAACTTTACAGAGGTTTTGTTTTGATGGACACTTTCCTATTGTCATGTAACATATTCATAGCGGCCATTTAATACGATAATAATTATCAGAAATGTCGAACTCAATTATGCATCCGATGTAGCAAAAAAATTGACATTGGCATGAAATTCGTATGGTAAAGCGTGTTACATAATATAATTTTCACGCTACAGGCAAGGTAAACAGTCGATACATCCATAGCTACAAAAGATGAAAATGGGCAATGACATTCGTTTACTTTTTGCCATTGACTACGGAACTTAATAGTGTCATTTACATTCCTAGGATAATAATTAAAGCAACAAGGTACAGATTCCAATATTTTATTTCAACAAGCACAGGCAACTTAGAATAATGGGGCTTTTAAAAAATAAATTCGATGACAGCTGTCAAATCGAACTTTTAAAAATACGATTAATTGCTACCTGTAGCGTGAAAAATGTAATAAGTTACACGGAATGTATCGACTATTAACATTCTCGGCAGGCCACAAGCCTCGGCTTCGCCTCGGCTCGTATTTACCTACCTCGAATGTTATTACGTCTTTACATTCCTTGTTACTTAAATAACTATTGATAAAATCTTTACCTACCTAATTATATGAACTATAGTGTGTGTTTCGATTTTCGAACACCTGCCGCGTCTGAGGTACCTACTTTATTTTTATCGACCGACCGACGGTCGCTGGAATTTAGTGTAGGATATCGACGGTACTTTAATAGCAGCCGATTTGAAGAACCTCCTAATACAGGAGGAGATATCGAACTCCGATTCTGCTCGGGCGAAGACTGTGTGAGAAACTTTTAACTGTCAGACATTGGGTGATTATAGTGATCTGTATTAAAAGTCAGGCGTTTTAATATTAGTTGACGTGTTCGAAGCTTTTCGAAACGTGTCACAACACCTATTCGCTCGATAGTTATCAATGTTTCACTGCACCTGTTTGGGCGCCCATGTTAAAACACACAAAAATTAAATTTGAATTGTTAATTGAGTATGCATCTGTCCCCACTCTAAAAAAGTATACCTAAAAGGCAGCCATCTTATGAGTCTCATTTAGTATTTTTTGGTGCAATACGTTTCTAAAGATTATTACCTTCTTGAGCAGATTGGTAACAAAAACTAGCGGAGACACAAACCACAATATGCCAAACATACTTATGTAACAGAAAGAAAATAGATTAATAAGAATTATTTTGCTTTTTTGGGAACGTGCCGAATAAAAGTTCATAAGTGATTGATTGTTGTAACATTACTATAGTTTACAGCAACTGCAGGGACTACGGGAATTTCTCCAACGACCGATAAGTATTGTGAATGTAAAAACCCGCAAAGTAAACCTTCTTTTTCTATATCGTATCTATATACGTATGTATATCTTTTATCTGTGGTCTTAAATATTTGTATCAACATTTAAGTTCACATTATATTTGCTTCCTCTAAAGTACTCTGTTTTGATCATCTACCACAAACAACTATCATATTTACAATATTTGACGACCACGACGTAAGAGAGACGTGACACCTGACGTTAGAACACAACGAACGCGATAATATTTACATCTTTCATCCAACTGTTCACCTCAAATTGCCCTTCTGTCAGGTCAAGATTCAAGATTAAAAATTCAAGACAAAGAATTGGTTCAAAAGTGTTGGATTTTCATAAGATAAATATTGTAAATATGATAGCTCTTTTGGTAGATGATTAAAATAAAATACTTTAAAGGAAGCAAATATAATCCATACATATATAAAAGCTGAAAGGGTTTTCTTCTCCGGTTCCTCCAGCGGCTACCGCTTCACCAATTTGGACCATTTTTTTTCAATGAAAGGTCTCTATCCTCAGATGGAACATGAAACATTTTTATATTTTTATTCTACGTCGATTTTTCAATAATAGTTATTTTAATTTATAATATATATGAAAGTCTGCTAGACGCGCTTCACTTGAGGCGACATCTACACTAACTCCGCATCTCATTATTGGAACTAATGCATCACGTGACTTAGCATTTCGCCGGTTCTGTCAACGCTCAGTCTGTCAGTGCATTGTGCGCTGGGGTAACACTAGTGTAAACTTAAATGTTAATACAAATATTTTAGATTAATATAAATAGGATATGAAACTAAGGTAACTAAATAAAACAAGAATAGAGCCAATTAAAAACTAATCACTACAGTACAAATGCTAAACACCTTAATTACAACTTGACAGCTGATTGACATGTAGTAAATATACAAATCATTTTGTTTGTTTTAAGGAAAAACAATGTCCTGTGAGGAGAAGAGTACCAAACTTGTAAGATGGCCGACTTAGGTGCACATATTTAAGCAAGCATGATTAGTTTATTGTTTTTTTAAGTTTGTGTGATATTGGCATGTTGCACTTTGTTAAAAGGGGTATAAAGGGTAGTGTCGCTCAGTGACCTAAAAGAAAAACTATTGCGAACAGTAAATACATGCAACATTAAGATTCTTTAACCCCTTCCTTTTTTATTGATTATTTAGATATCACACACTTAAGGGTTGTTGTTATGTCCCAAACTCTTCCCCATGGCGGGTTTCATTGGCTCTCTGATGAAAAAATTATAATTTAACACCTAAATTTATACAGTCCTTAAGTAATAATTCTAAAGAGGAAGTTATTCTAGAAGTAGATTTGGAACACCTAAAATAGCTTTATGACCTCTATAATGACTGACAAATGTAGTTCCGCCAGCTTCTAAACAACAGAAATTCATTCTAAATTTAAATAATAAAAATCAATATGTTATTCACTATAGGGTCTTAAAACAGTCTTTAGAAGTTGGGAATAAACTTGCTAAAGTTTATCGTATCTTAAAACATTTCGCCCAGGGATCAAACAATCGAGTTCAGCCACTTGGTCCACATTTGGTTCATCTGTTTAGCCCTTTAGGTAGGATAGTATCAATGACAAAAATATGCGGTGTAAACATAAGTAAGCTAAAAGAAGGACCAAATGCTAGTTCCATTTTGTTTTGTAGTGGTATTCACCACAATTTTTTTTGTATAACATAAATAAAGCATTACAACCTTACTTTTAATTGTGATTTCTCTGTTGATTTATAGCAAATAGTTAATGAATGGTATAATGATTAGTAATAAAGTGCGCATGTGAAAAATGCGAAGCAAATGGGAACCAAAATAGCTGGTAGCTAACTGACAAGTGTTTTGTTTTTCTGTATTTACCAAGGTGGTGTATAAAACATGGAACAAAAGAAGATTTAGTGCCAATATAGTCCCCGCATCAAAATAGTACTCATGGTGTATACGTAGTCGTAGTTGAAGGTGAAATTGTGGTAGATGGTAAAACAAGAAAGACGGCGAAAGGAGTAGATTCCAACGTTGTTAAAGAAAATTAAAAATAGAAGTAGAAAATAAAATGTTTGCCGTTCGTTCACATAATCACGTAATGTATACTGATTTAAAAAATCTGTAGCTCTCTCTTAGCCGATGACAAAAGATACATAGTGCCTAAAGGCGAGAGCGAAACATTAACTCGGAGTCATTACAGAATAGAAAATATTGCATAATTTAATTAGTATAAGTGAGTTCTAATGTATTAATCATTAAGTAAATAAATTTAGCATTTTATTTATTCAAAATTAATAGAGTTGTTAAGTTAGCCCATATTATGTGAAGTGTATATATTATGTGAAGTGTATATATTATACAGGGTGTCCAAGATAAGGAGTGCATGCATGGGGATCTCGTAAACGGTAAGAGATGGAAATTCGCTTAAATGAGAAGGATTATTTAGCATCTCAAGTACTATATTGATCCACATTCAAATCCTACACTTTTTGCTCAATTGTCAGTACAGACTGAAAAAACTAAAATTTTCAGTTTTAGTTTTTTGTGTGTAATTTGGTTATTATCAAAGATAGCGCAAAAGAAGTTTTGACATTACTAAGACACCTTTTTACACAGATTTTGAATCTCAAATTAAAATTTTTATAGGTCGTTCAATTTTCAAGATATTGACATTACTTCGCTTTCTTAAATATGCGTCATGCCATCATTAAATAGAGCTCCTTTTTCTCTTTTCTCTAATATAAGGTTTAATGAGTTTATTTTCACAAATAACGAGTTATAAGCAAAAAACTGTTTTCTTATAATGTGCTGTGAAATACTGTTTTCTTAGGCTGAAAATTAACAAAAATAAAGAACACAAAAAACAAGGCTGCATTTGTTTCCATTAAGGTTTAATTACTTCATCTTCCCAAATAATGGTTATAATTTATAAGTGAGAAATTGTTTTCTCGTGGTAGGCTGTAAAAAATGAAAAAACACCTGAATGTTTCAGGGAATAAAACTATTAAAAATGTATGTTCGTATAACAATGAAAAAACTTTTAACTTTTAAATACTCCTGCTAAGTAATAAAACACGAAAAGGAAGAATGGCAATAAACTGGTGTAAAGATGCAGATATTGCGGAAACAAATAGTACTCATCTCTGATTATTATCATACGATCATACATTTTTAATAGTTTTATTCCCTGAAACAGTAAGGTGTTTTTTTTTTTGTTTTTTCACAGCCTACCATGAGCAAACAATTTCTCGCTTATAACTTTATTATTTAGGGCAATAAACTGGTCAATCCTCAATGGAAACAAATGCAGCCTTTTGTTTTTTGTTTTCTTGTTTTTTTTTTGTAATTGTTCAGCCTACTCAAGAAAACAGTTTTTCACAGCACTATAAAAAAAGGTTTCTAGCCTATAACTCAGTTATTTGTAAAAATAAACCCATTACTAAACCGTATATCAGAGAAAAGAAGAAAGAGAGCTCTATTCAATGATGACATGTTCGTCTTTGACGCATATTTAAAAAAGCGAAGTTAATGTCAATATCTTGAAAATTAAACAAGCTATAAAATTTTTAATTTGCGATTCAAAATCTGTGTAAAACAATGTTTTAATAATGTCAAAACCGCTTTGCGCTATCTTTGATAATAATCAAATTATTCACAAAAAACGAAAACTGAAAATATTAGTTTTTTCAGTCTGTACTGAAAATTAAGCAAAAATTTTAGGATTTGAATGTGGATCCTAGTAGTACTTGAGATGCTGAACAATTCTTCTCATTTAACCGAATCTCTATCTCTTATCGTTTACGAGATTCCCATGCATGCACTCCTTATACCCTGTATAATAAATGTATAAAACGTCTTCGTTGTTTTATTTAGCCTGTCTTGCTATATATATTTAATTCAAATAAAAAATAACATTGCTCGTAGTAAAAACTATGAGCAGAGTAGTACTTTATGGGGTATCGGTTTTGAAATACCTTGTTTATTAGTAAATGATAAAGTCGATAATTTTATTTTCATATAATTTTATAGATGTAGTTTACTATGATTAAGACACGGACTGATATGTTCTTATTTGCGGTTATTACCAGCTGCGCTTCATAAATCATATTTTTCAAATTATTATTTTGAAATTTAATAACATTGAGTAACAACAGTTAAACATAATTGCTGGTGTTTTACCACAATTTCTGTTATACCCTGTATATTACGCAACAGCTTTAACTGTTTATACGTGTATTATGATTAAGTATTACCATTATTTAGAGCAATATTAACTGTATAACTGACAAATATCTGTTTCTTTTAAGATAGCATTTTTCATACATATAAGCAAATTTCTGCAATACTGTAGTCAGTTATTACGCTAAAGCACTTGTAAGCTGCTACTGTGCCAATTTTAACTTCGATTTTGTTCGTACTTTTAAAAATAAAGTTTTTAAAAACAGAATTTGGCGAAACTAAATTATTTTTGGCGCAGTCGGTAGGATGCGTAAAGGGCACTAACCAAACTTTCAAAAATTCAAATTTGCAACTGATACAGTGGCTTTTAGAACTTCTACTTCTTGTGCCTTGTCCGTTACCGAACGTTGGCTATCATATTGGCTATGATAATTTTATCCACAGCGGCCCGAAATAATGTTGTTGTAGATCTGCCATACCAGTCTCGCAGGTTTCGAAGCCAAGATGTTCTGTTCGTCTTCGGCCTGGGCCTCTTTTTCCGATTATTTTGCCTTTCATTACTAGATGTAAGATATTGTATCGTGTGGGATTTCGCGTTACATGCCCGAAGTACTGGAGTTTTCTTATTTTTATTGTTTCAATTATTTCTACGTCTTTCTCCATTCGACGCAGTATGTCTTTGTTGCTGACTCTATCAACCCAAATCACTCGAAGTATTCTCCGGTATACCCACATTTCAAAAGATTCTAGTTTTTTTAATAGTGTGTTTGTTAACGTCCAGCTTTCTACTTCATATAACAGTATTGGGAATATATAACATTTCACCAGTCTTATCTTCTTTTAGAACAATTAAAAAGAAAACTATTAACTTAGATATATTAATATTAACTGCATTCGTCAACGAAATCAATCAATACATCTTGTAATTGATAGACAATTCAAGCCAGTGATTGATTTATTGCCAATTGCCTAGTACTGAATCTGATTCTTCAGATTCCAAAATAGATCAAATTGAATAAATGCTTATTAAACCCATTCGATTTCATTTACGCCCACCTGTGTTAAACATGAATAATCAAGGCGGTGTGCCAAATCAAGGTGTTGCACCACCTATTGTAGTAAACTATTAAGCGAATATGTAAGAGTAGTTTCACCCAATTTTACCAACCAAACGACGCTAACGCTTATATAAATAAACCCTTTTATTAGCTGCCCGGAACAGATTGAAAGGAACGGAATACAAGTTACTGAACAGAAAATTTTATCCTGGATCGATCTAAGACCATCTTAATTGATAATTTCGGAGATCAAAAATTCGAATTAAATTAAGTCATTGATTTGTCCACACTTTGAACAAAATCTTAGGGAACACCCTGTCAATTTTTATAACAGATGCCGTTCCTTACTGGCCATTCTTAATACGAAAATATTCCTCACCAACGACCACCCGGTTTTCTGAAATCACCGGATGAATAATGCTAAAACTATAGCCTTAAAATCATTCATCAGTGGACTTATGGAACCACTCAGATTCCTTTTAGATGGCGTGCCATTCCCACTCTCGAAAACACATTGATTTTTGTCAACACAGGATTAGATGTTTATATATTTCTAATATTTTCAAGCTAAATCTCAAATTTCACCCCACCAACCTACTAACTTCTCTTTAAAAACCGCACCCCACATTTCAGAACTATCAAAATTTGTACCCGTAATCCCAACAAAATCAGTTTCCACAATATACACAGAGACCCAAAAAAAAACTGATCCTCAGCGGGCTATGGAATGAAAAGTCACGTCTTTACTAGACAAAGGGAATGTTTATAGTGTCAATTTCAGGTTCGGTTTTAATTAGTATCTGACATTATAAACATTTCTTTAGTCTAGCAAAGACGTGACTTTTCATTCCACAGCCCGCTGAGGATCAGTTTTTTTTGGGTCTCTTGATAAGGTGCTTGTAACTTGTCAACAATTTAGTGAGTTTCATTTACTTTATTATGCAGTGCCGTGCAAAGAATTGCCTCAACTATAACAGTAAGACAGAAAGTAAGTATTATATTACACATCTTTCTAAATTAATGTTTTGTTTATTGAACATTATATCATGAGCATAGGTGCATTCAATGTGAAATAAAACGAGGCACTGCAGGAGGATCAGTTTTTATTGGATCTCTTGATACTTCTATATCATTGCACAACATTGACAGAAGTACACATATTGCGCGTGCGCAGTGAAGTAAAATAGAGTATTTCAACAAGTTTTAAGCCTTGCGCAGAACTTGACGAAATTTGGTCCAAGAAACAGCATACCATCTTCTACTATAATACTCTATCATGAGGACAACGATTAAAGAAAAAACTGTTGCTAGCGCGCGCAGGTGATTTTCCAAACCGGCTGCTATTAAAGTACCGTCCATATCCCACACTAAAATACCAGCGGTAAAGTACCGTCCACAGTGGTCCGGATCAAAAAATTAGAAGAATAAAATCAATTTTGCTTTAAATCGTACAATAATATTAATATTATGCTAACCAAAGCATTAACAGAATATACATTTTGACGGTACTAGTACCGTAAAGAATTACTATATGGTATATTAGTATTATAACACAAACCTGTTTAGAAAACATATAATTGAAGCTTGTTTTCTTAATTAACCTCCGTAATCGTAGGTAGGGTACCAAATTCATCAAAATCACTTAAAAAATTAATTTCTCCCATGATTTTATTGAAAATTTTGAAAAATTTGAAATTGATTAATTATTTATTCAAAAACGGAAACGTTATAAGCTTTTATCAGTTCGATAGACTATTTAAAAAACTTTATAAGGATCAGCAAGAATTCTTTATTATTTGAAAAACTAAGTAACAAAACGATACTTTTTAGTATCAACAACGCATTTTCCGGCAGTTACGTGGTTTTAACTACGCGTATCAATTAGCTGTAGTTAAAAAATATATATTTTATTTTTTGCATATTTTTGATAACTCTTTAAATAAACCGAACTCTCTAGCGGCCCCTACAATTTTTTGAAGATCTCGAATTTAACGTCGATTTACTCGAAAAGTAGTTATTTAATCGGAATGAACTACAACTTGTTTGAGAGCCCTTTGTGCGTAGTATACGATAAAACAAAATTAATTTCGAAAATCTGAAAACGATCACAAAATTTTGAAAATTTTCAAAAAAATATTATTCGAAAACTTTAAAACTTTCTAGGCTGTTAGAACGGAAGCTTGGCTACAATTTGATTTTTTTAAGCTATAATTTTACTTCTATGAATTTGGATGGATGGAATGGAGGGTTGCCTATATAGCTTGCCTTCTTAGAAATCTAACAGTCGATGAAATGTAGAATGTTATAAATATAAAATTTACACTTTTGCAAATACGATAAGTATTAATATCTAGTATGGGAAAGTCTACTCGAAGTCTCAATTCAGCGTTTTGTCCCCTAATTTTGCGATCCAGACCACTGTATGTCGTTCGGTAAAGTAGGTACTTGCGACACGGCATGTGTTCGAATACCTCAATACATCCTACAAATACATTCTTTTAGCTCAGACCACTCACTATAGCAAGGAAGGTAAAAATGAATTACATTGGTAATGCATTTATGGTTTTTACAATCAACACTTTTAGTATGACAGAATTTTAATTTATGTCGGAAGTCGAAGAGAATTTAAATTTCCGCCAGAAGTTAACTAAGTGTTTACGATCACTAGAACTATATACAAAACAGCACAACCTTACTGGGTGACTGACACGACAGAAATTTCTGAAAGTACTTACCACAAACAATTTCTGGTTGCAGATCCATTGTTAGTCATATATGTTCCAACAAAACTGCTACTTTTCAATGTATACAACCACATTTCTCGATCGCATGGTGTTGGTAAACTTTTTTTTATGGCTCGTAGATTATATTCAGATGTGATAGCCCGAATACAAGGATTGTCTTTAGTAGTGGCTCCAAACACAGATTTAACGAAATATAGTACCGAGCTATACAACCATCTTAAAATTCCGAAAACGTTTCCATAAAACTGCAATAATAGAAGTAAATATATATATATATATATATATATATATATATATATATATATATATATATATATATATATATATATATATATATATATATATATATATATATATATATATATATATATATATATATATATATATATATATATATATATATATATATATATATATATATATATATATATATATATATATATATATATATATATATATATATATATATATATATATATATATATATATATATATATATATATATATATATATATATATATATATATATATATATATATATATATATATATATATATATATATATATATATATATATATATATATATATATATATATATATATATATATATATATATATATATATATATATATATATATATATATATATATATATATATATATATATATATATATATATATATATATATATATATATATATATATATATATATATATATATATACAACAAACTATTACGCGGAAGAATTCCCGGAAACCAACTACAACATATATATATATATATATATATATATATATATATATATATATATATATATATATATATATATATATATATATATATATATATATATATATATATATATATATATATATATATATATATATATATATATATATATATATATATATATATATATATATATATATATATATATATATATATATATATATATATATATATATATATATATATATATATATATATATATATATATATATATATATATATATATATTGCTGTGTAATATGAATTATGGAAATTCATACTACTTTTAAATTTTTGAATAAAATTAATTGCTAAAAAGCCCCACGTTGGTTAGCGTTATAAATTATGCTGTGTATCTGGGTATTTGAAAATATCCAGACATTTTCATAATTTTAAGATAATTAATTAATTTAAAGTTTTTAATAGAAAAATAAATATAAATAGCCCCACGTTGATGAGCCATAAATTATGCTATGTAATAAGAATATTTAAAATTCTTATTAAAAATTAAATTCTTAAATAAAATTAAATAGCCCCACGTTGGAATCGTCATAAATTATGCTGTGAAATAAGAATTTTAAAAAAATTCTTTTTTTAATTTTTTTTAAAAATTCCAAACATTTGAAAAATCATAAATTTTGTAAACTTTGAATTATTATTTATTTTTGACCCACATTTGCTAGCTCAGTAATAAAATTAATATAATTAAATGCTGTGTGTTTTAATTTAGTTTTAAGCATTTTCATAAAAAAATAAATTTCAAATAAATTTATAAGCATGGGAATTTTATTTTAAAACAAGAGACTCTTATTAAAATTTTGACATGTAAATAATTGATTGACATAAATTCATCTTGTACTTAATCTCAGGGATAATTTTAAATTCTTGAACATCATGTAGCTTCACTATTGTCGATGGGTTATTTAAAAAAAATGAATTGCAGATTTCCAGAATACCACCTACTACATTTACACGCAAATACATCACCATAAAATAATATTTAAAACATCTCTGTACATTTATAATAAATAAAACAAATTTTTTTATTGAAACACCACGAAAATTATTACTTATCTTTTTACAATGTTCATCTTTGAAGTTCGGAATCTTTGATGCGTGCGCTTCCACGTATTTGAATGGTAGCTAACTCATACAACCAATTTTTCTTTCCTGTCTGTGATGTGCTTGTGCACGGTATGATGTGTGCTGTCCTAACGCTGCCTGTCCGATAATACTAAACCATGAGTTCTCCAGCAAAATCTTCAATAACAGTTTTTCTCAGGTATGTAATTCCCTTTTTTTATTAGAAATTATATTTTTCAATTTATAATTACTTTAATTTTTCATTTATTTTTAGCATTTTTATTTTTAATTATAACTGTTCAACTTTTATTATTACAGATTTATTATTATATCACACGAAGAAGATTAATTCCATATTATCTGTCAAATACAAATCTGCACGATTGACAACAAGATGTATTTCTCCACCTCAAAAACCGGAAATTCGTAGAACTATTTTTTATCATAAGATGGTGCTCAGGTACGCCATTTTTTATCAATTTATAATTTATTGAATTTATTTGTCGAAGAAACTTTCAAATTGTTCTTTAATTACTTGGATCACTGGTTATTATAGTTAGATTTTAATTTAGTTTCCCATTGGAATATTTAATACTTGCACAAATTAATATTTTTACAATAAAGAAAGGACGCTTCACAATTTTACTTTTTAATCTTCCAATAACTTTTATATTCTTCAACGGATTTTTCTCAACTTTCTTTAAATAATAAAACACCTTATTACTGTCACTTATAACAACAATTTATTTTGTTCACATTAAAATTTCTAGTTACATTATCAAAAATTTGGGAGCTAAACATTAACGCACCCACGCTATGCAAATTCTTACCGGAAGCTCTCTTGAAAAATTTAATCTCGAACCCCCAGACTAAATTTCCAAATATATCAAATTATACAAATATCACCCTTAAGTATCCTTTACATAACGATAACACCGGAAACAATTAAAATTCTATTGTTTTTACAAGATAGCTAGGAAACCTTACAATCTAATCTAAATTTCACCCTTATTCAACTTATTACATAAATGTCATTATCCCAGATTAACTGGAATACAACTATTTTAAATACGCGATTCAAACATAAATCAACGTATGACAGGTACATTCAATGAAGAAAATTTTTCTTAAAATTTTAAAATTAACATATTTTTTTCATATTTATAAAAGCACATAAATTAAACAATACCAGCTTATTAGCATTAATAATTATCAATTAATTATTCATTAATTTAAAACCATAGTTACATTCCTTAATTAACATAAACCCTAGGTTTACAAGTAATTTATATGAGGTCATTGACTTCTTATCACTTTTATCTGTGACTATAGTTTATACAAAAACCGTCTGGCAAATTCTTACAACCTTGACCTAAAATACAGAAAACTATTTACATTACAATATTTTATATACCGACATACTCAAAAGTAATGTATACGGTTTGTTTTAAATATAAATAAACAATTAGGTTATCTAATAAAACTAAATTAAATTAACTCAATAAACACCTTAATTAAATTAATTCTAAATTAAAATTATACACGGTGCGTCAAAATAATTTTCTAAAAATAAAATTTTTTTTATTTTAATTCACTTATTCATTTTAAAAACACACTTTTCAACCAATAACATCTCAAATAAGGATTACCCTTTAATATTATACACAGTTCGACTCATATTTTTACACAAACGATTTTATTATTGATAAATAAATTAATTCAAGTTAAATTATTTATAGTTTGCGTCAATATTAAATTGCCTTAGCATGTTTTATATATGCTATAATTTTTTTTAGTCAAGTTTTACTAATATAAATAATTCTATTCTAGGAATAGTATCCTGGAAAATCTCAATGCTACTTCAAATGCATTTAACCAAAAAGAAATACAAGAAATCAAGATTACCACTGCATTACCGTCGATATAAATAAACTTCAATGAATTACAAGACCACGAAGAATATCTCATACTTTAACAAAATCTCATACTTTTTTAAGTAATAAAAAAAATTAGTAATAATTTTTAATTTTAAGTTAATAAATAAATTTTTGAATTAGAACACACAGCATAAATCCCCCTTTAATTTTTCAAAATTTGAAAACCCCTAATAATAATGATGGCAAATTTTGCAAAAATTAACAAAAAAAATTTTACTCTCCCCCTTCTAACAATTTCTTTCAAAATTAATATTTTATCTGCTAATCCTGGAGTAAATTTCCGATAATAATTTAAAATCCCCAAAAATCCTCTTAGCATTCTTAACTAAAAAATATCCCCCTCTAACTCCTATCCTGCTTTTATCTAAAATTTCTTTCATTTTCACCCTCTTCTTAATTTTAAATTTCGCAGGCTCTTTCATGTACTTTCTAAATTTCATCTTGACCTTCTTTTTATTTTCCAAGGCCTTCGCATTAATTTTATTATTTGAAATTTTCATTTTCACCTTCTTTTTGTTTCTACAGGTATCCGGATATTTTTCATTAATTATTATTTTCATTTTTACTTTCTTCTTGTATTTTAATTTGCCAGGATCCTCCTTGTTGTTTAAAAATTTTAATTTAATTTTCGCTTTTTGTTTAAAATGTTCTGGCCACTTTTTATTATTTAACCACTTTAATTTAACTTTTGTTTTATTTTTAAAATTCTCTGGATATATGTTATCATTTAATAATTTTAATTTAAATTTAGTCTTATGTTTAAAATTCTCCAAATACTTTGTATTAATTAAAAATTTCATTTTAAATTTCGTATTATTTTTAATACTCTTCAAGTACTTTATATTATTAACAATCTTCATTTTAGTATTTATTTTATTTATTACTGACATCAGATAATTTTTATAATTTGTAGATTTTAATTTTACTTTTGGTTGATTTTCTAATAGCATTAGATAACTTTCATATTTTGAAAATTTTATTTTCACTTTCCGATTTTTAAAATAAATTTGATTATTTTTATATTTTGAAGATTTTATTTTGGTTTCCTCTTTATTCTCTATCCACGAATAAATTTTATTTTCTGAAAATTCTTCCTTTTCCTTTACGTTATTCTCTATTTGATCTTTATCTTGACTTATTTCAAGCTCTTTATAATTGTTAATATCATTATCAACATTACTATTTTTGATTTCACTTTGATTTATTTCTTCATTATTTATTTTGTCACCATCTGTAATCTTTATTTCATATTTACTTTCCGTTAAATTTATTTCATTTTTATTTAATGATTTTTCTAAATCAGGTTCTTTCGGGAAATCTTGATGTTGTTTACAAAATTCTGTTGTATCCCTCTCTGGATAAATTAATATTTTACTCTCCTTTTCTCCTTCATTAATATTTGAGGATAATTCTTGATACTCATTAACATTTAAATTTGATTGATTTATTATGACTTCTGGTAATAATTCTTCTTTTATTTCATTAATTTTAAAATTATCATTCTGTTCTTTATTTAAAAATGGAAATCTGTTGTTCTTATAAATTAGACAATCTTCTTCTATAATCATATTATGATATTCCAAAAAATCGCTTCCAAGCACCATGTCGACAATCATGTCCGGAACAATTAATAGTTTCGCAGATACTTTAACTTCATTGATATTCAAATCACAATCCAATCTTTCCTCAATACGACCAAACTTCATTTTATTTTCATCTATTAGATTAAACCCCCCAAATATTACAATATTATTCTCCAATAATTCATAATTATTAACGACGACGTCTTCACTTATAAGTGATAAATCAACCCCCATATCTATAATAGTAACAAATTCAATATTATTCAATCTAAGTCGTAT
>OY284488.1:22607100-22699465 GCA_958336395.1 Ctenicera cuprea | reverse complement strand
CAGACTAAATTTCCAAATATATCAAATTATACAAATATCACCCTTAAGTATCCTTTACATAACGATAACACCGGAAACAATTAAAATTCTATTGTTTTTACAAGATAGCTAGGAAACCTTACAATCTAATCTAAATTTCACCCTTATTCAACTTATTACATAAATGTCATTATCCCAGATTAACTGGAATACAACTATTTTAAATACGCGATTCAAACATAAATCAACGTATGACAGGTACATTCAATGAAGAAAATTTTTCTTAAAATTTTAAAATTAACATATTTTTTTCATATTTATAAAAGCACATAAATTAAACAATACCAGCTTATTAGCATTAATAATTATCAATTAATTATTCATTAATTTAAAACCATAGTTACATTCCTTAATTAACATAAACCCTAGGTTTACAAGTAATTTATATGAGGTCATTGACTTCTTATCACTTTTATCTGTGACTATAGTTTATACAAAAACCGTCTGGCAAATTCTTACAACCTTGACCTAAAATACAGAAAACTATTTACATTACAATATTTTATATACCGACATACTCAAAAGTAATGTATACGGTTTGTTTTAAATATAAATAAACAATTAGGTTATCTAATAAAACTAAATTAAATTAACTCAATAAACACCTTAATTAAATTAATTCTAAATTAAAATTATACACGGTGCGTCAAAATAATTTTCTAAAAATAAAATTTTTTTTATTTTAATTCACTTATTCATTTTAAAAACACACTTTTCAACCAATAACATCTCAAATAAGGATTACCCTTTAATATTATACACAGTTCGACTCATATTTTTACACAAACGATTTTATTATTGATAAATAAATTAATTCAAGTTAAATTATTTATAGTTTGCGTCAATATTAAATTGCCTTAGCATGTTTTATATATGCTATAATTTTTTTTAGTCAAGTTTTACTAATATAAATAATTCTATTCTAGGAATAGTATCCTGGAAAATCTCAATGCTACTTCAAATGCATTTAACCAAAAAGAAATACAAGAAATCAAGATTACCACTGCATTACCGTCGATATAAATAAACTTCAATGAATTACAAGACCACGAAGAATATCTCATACTTTAACAAAATCTCATACTTTTTTAAGTAATAAAAAAAATTAGTAATAATTTTTAATTTTAAGTTAATAAATAAATTTTTGAATTAGAACACACAGCATAAATCCCCCTTTAATTTTTCAAAATTTGAAAACCCCTAATAATAATGATGGCAAATTTTGCAAAAATTAACAAAAAAAATTTTACTCTCCCCCTTCTAACAATTTCTTTCAAAATTAATATTTTATCTGCTAATCCTGGAGTAAATTTCCGATAATAATTTAAAATCCCCAAAAATCCTCTTAGCATTCTTAACTAAAAAATATCCCCCTCTAACTCCTATCCTGCTTTTATCTAAAATTTCTTTCATTTTCACCCTCTTCTTAATTTTAAATTTCGCAGGCTCTTTCATGTACTTTCTAAATTTCATCTTGACCTTCTTTTTATTTTCCAAGGCCTTCGCATTAATTTTATTATTTGAAATTTTCATTTTCACCTTCTTTTTGTTTCTACAGGTATCCGGATATTTTTCATTAATTATTATTTTCATTTTTACTTTCTTCTTGTATTTTAATTTGCCAGGATCCTCCTTGTTGTTTAAAAATTTTAATTTAATTTTCGCTTTTTGTTTAAAATGTTCTGGCCACTTTTTATTATTTAACCACTTTAATTTAACTTTTGTTTTATTTTTAAAATTCTCTGGATATATGTTATCATTTAATAATTTTAATTTAAATTTAGTCTTATGTTTAAAATTCTCCAAATACTTTGTATTAATTAAAAATTTCATTTTAAATTTCGTATTATTTTTAATACTCTTCAAGTACTTTATATTATTAACAATCTTCATTTTAGTATTTATTTTATTTATTACTGACATCAGATAATTTTTATAATTTGTAGATTTTAATTTTACTTTTGGTTGATTTTCTAATAGCATTAGATAACTTTCATATTTTGAAAATTTTATTTTCACTTTCCGATTTTTAAAATAAATTTGATTATTTTTATATTTTGAAGATTTTATTTTGGTTTCCTCTTTATTCTCTATCCACGAATAAATTTTATTTTCTGAAAATTCTTCCTTTTCCTTTACGTTATTCTCTATTTGATCTTTATCTTGACTTATTTCAAGCTCTTTATAATTGTTAATATCATTATCAACATTACTATTTTTGATTTCACTTTGATTTATTTCTTCATTATTTATTTTGTCACCATCTGTAATCTTTATTTCATATTTACTTTCCGTTAAATTTATTTCATTTTTATTTAATGATTTTTCTAAATCAGGTTCTTTCGGGAAATCTTGATGTTGTTTACAAAATTCTGTTGTATCCCTCTCTGGATAAATTAATATTTTACTCTCCTTTTCTCCTTCATTAATATTTGAGGATAATTCTTGATACTCATTAACATTTAAATTTGATTGATTTATTATGACTTCTGGTAATAATTCTTCTTTTATTTCATTAATTTTAAAATTATCATTCTGTTCTTTATTTAAAAATGGAAATCTGTTGTTCTTATAAATTAGACAATCTTCTTCTATAATCATATTATGATATTCCAAAAAATCGCTTCCAAGCACCATGTCGACAATCATGTCCGGAACAATTAATAGTTTCGCAGATACTTTAACTTCATTGATATTCAAATCACAATCCAATCTTTCCTCAATACGACCAAACTTCATTTTATTTTCATCTATTAGATTAAACCCCCCAAATATTACAATATTATTCTCCAATAATTCATAATTATTAACGACGACGTCTTCACTTATAAGTGATAAATCAACCCCCATATCTATAATAGTAACAAATTCAATATTATTCAATCTAAGTCGTATTGATGGTAAATTCATTAAATCATTCTTTTCTGTATTATTCCATTTTTTTTCTGCTTCAACATTTAATTCTTTATTTAATTCTTTATTTATCTCTACATGACCTGTCTCCATTTCTTGTACTAATTTCTCCTTAATATCCTCCACTTTTCCATGATTGCTGTAATTTACTTCTATTTTCTTTATTTCTTCCCTACTCTCTTTTATTTCCCTCTTCATTTCTTCCCTACTCTCCTCAATTTTTTTATTAGTTTTTTCACTATTCTCTCTCATCTCCTTTATCATATTCATTATCATGTATTCTAATTTTGAACTTTCTCCCTCCTTACTACTCTTATTTGTGCTTGCAGCACCTTCTTCTTCTTCCTTCTCAACATCTTGTTCTTCTTCTATTTTCTTTTCTGGTTCCATTTTAGATTTCTTACTCCTACTCCTCTTTTTCTTTTTAACTACTTGGAACTCTTCTCCTTTTTTATTACTTAAATCGCTGTTGTCCCAGAATGTTTTCATTTACCCCACATAAATTATTTTATAACCCCAAATATCATTCAAATAATCCTCAACTTTATTTATAAAAAAATATTACCCTTTAATTATACATAAATAACCCAATCGAGCCCCACGTTGCCTGGCGACATAAATTATGCTGTGGAATATGAATTATAAAAATTCATAATTCCTTTTATAAAATTTGAAAAGCCCCACGTTGGTAAGCTCATAAATTATGCTGTGTAATATGAATTATGGAAATTCATACTACTTTTAAATTTTTGAATAAAATTAATTGCTAAAAAGCCCCACGTTGGTTAGCGTTATAAATTATGCTGTGTATCTGGGTATTTGAAAATATCCAGACATTTTCATAATTTTAAGATAATTAATTAATTTAAAGTTTTTAATAGAAAAATAAATATAAATAGCCCCACGTTGATGAGCCATAAATTATGCTATGTAATAAGAATATTTAAAATTCTTATTAAAAATTAAATTCTTAAATAAAATTAAATAGCCCCACGTTGGAATCGTCATAAATTATGCTGTGAAATAAGAATTTTGAAAAAATTCTTTTTTTAATTTTTTTTAAAAATTCCAAACATTTGAAAAATCATAAATTTTGTAAACTTTGAATTATTATTTATTTTTGACCCACATTTGCTAGCTCAGTAATAAAATTAATATAATTAAATGCTGTGTGTTTTAATTTAGTTTTAAGCATTTTCATAAAAAAATAAATTTCAAATAAATTTATAAGCATGGGAATTTTATTTTAAAACAAGAGACTCTTATTAAAATTTTGACATGTAAATAATTGATTGACATAAATTCATCTTGTACTTAATCTCAGGGATAATTTTAAATTCTTGAACATCATGTAGCTTCACTATTGTCGATGGGTTATTTAAAAAAAATGAATTGCAGATTTCCAGAATACCACCTACTACATTTACACGCAAATACATCACCATAAAATAATATTTAAAACATCTCTGTACATTTATAATAAATAAAACAAATTTTTTTATTGAAACACCACGAAAATTATTACTTATCTTTTTACAATGTTCATCTTTGAAGTTCGGAATCTTTGATGCGTGCGCTTCCACGTATTTGAATGGTAGCTAACTCATACAACCAATTTTTCTTTCCTGTCTGTGATGTGCTTGTGCACGGTATGATGTGTGCTGTCCTAACGCTGCCTGTCCGATAATACTAAACCATGAGTTCTCCAGCAAAATCTTCAATAACAGTTTTTCTCAGGTATGTAATTCCCTTTTTTTATTAGAAATTATATTTTTCAATTTATAATTACTTTAATTTTTCATTTATTTTTAGCATTTTTATTTTTAATTATAACTGTTCAACTTTTATTATTACAGATTTATTATTATATCACACGAAGAAGATTAATTCCATATTATCTGTCAAATACAAATCTGCACGATTGACAACAAGATGTATTTCTCCACCTCAAAAACCGGAAATTCGTAGAACTATTTTTTATCATAAGATGGTGCTCAGGTACGCCATTTTTTATCAATTTATAATTTATTGAATTTATTTGTCGAAGAAACTTTCAAATTGTTCTTTAATTACTTGGATCACTGGTTATTATAGTTAGATTTTAATTTAGTTTCCCATTGGAATATTTAATACTTGCACAAATTAATATTTTTACAATAAAGAAAGGACGCTTCACAATTTTACTTTTTAATCTTCCAATAACTTTTATATTCTTCAACGGATTTTTCTCAACTTTCTTTAAATAATAAAACACCTTATTACTGTCACTTATAACAACAATTTATTTTGTTCACATTAAAATTTCTAGTTACATTATCAAAAATTTGGGAGCTAAACATTAACGCACCCACGCTATGCAAATTCTTACCGGAAGCTCTCTTGAAAAATTTAATCTCGAACCCCCAGACTAAATTTCCAAATATATCAAATTATACAAATATCACCCTTAAGTATCCTTTACATAACGATAACACCGGAAACAATTAAAATTCTATTGTTTTTACAAGATAGCTAGGAAACCTTACAATCTAATCTAAATTTCACCCTTATTCAACTTATTACATAAATGTCATTATCCCAGATTAACTGGAATACAACTATTTTAAATACGCGATTCAAACATAAATCAACGTATGACAGGTACATTCAATGAAGAAAATTTTTCTTAAAATTTTAAAATTAACATATTTTTTTCATATTTATAAAAGCACATAAATTAAACAATACCAGCTTATTAGCATTAATAATTATCAATTAATTATTCATTAATTTAAAACCATAGTTACATTCCTTAATTAACATAAACCCTAGGTTTACAAGTAATTTATATGAGGTCATTGACTTCTTATCACTTTTATCTGTGACTATAGTTTATACAAAAACCGTCTGGCAAATTCTTACAACCTTGACCTAAAATACAGAAAACTATTTACATTACAATATTTTATATACCGACATACTCAAAAGTAATGTATACGGTTTGTTTTAAATATAAATAAACAATTAGGTTATCTAATAAAACTAAATTAAATTAACTCAATAAACACCTTAATTAAATTAATTCTAAATTAAAATTATACACGGTGCGTCAAAATAATTTTCTAAAAATAAAATTTTTTTTATTTTAATTCACTTATTCATTTTAAAAACACACTTTTCAACCAATAACATCTCAAATAAGGATTACCCTTTAATATTATACACAGTTCGACTCATATTTTTACACAAACGATTTTATTATTGATAAATAAATTAATTCAAGTTAAATTATTTATAGTTTGCGTCAATATTAAATTGCCTTAGCATGTTTTATATATGCTATAATTTTTTTTAGTCAAGTTTTACTAATATAAATAATTCTATTCTAGGAATAGTATCCTGGAAAATCTCAATGCTACTTCAAATGCATTTAACCAAAAAGAAATACAAGAAATCAAGATTACCACTGCATTACCGTCGATATAAATAAACTTCAATGAATTACAAGACCACGAAGAATATCTCATACTTTAACAAAATCTCATACTTTTTTAAGTAATAAAAAAAATTAGTAATAATTTTTAATTTTAAGTTAATAAATAAATTTTTGAATTAGAACACACAGCAATATGTATATATATATATATATATATATATATATATATATATATATATATATATATATATATATATATATATATATATATATATATATATATATATATATATATATATATATATATATATATATATATATATATATATATATATATATATATATATATATATATATATATATATATATATATATATATATATATATATATATATATATATATATATATATATATATATATATATATATATATATATATATATATATATATATATATATATATATATATATATATATATATATATATATATATATATATATATATATATATATATATATATATATATATATATATATATATATATATATATATATATATATATATATATATATATATATATATACTTTTATCCAATGGACGTTGTGACATCAGAGCGCAAAAATTTTCCTAACTCTTCGACATCCAACAACGTTGTGACATCCAAATTCGGATGTCACAGCGTTTTCTATGCTAAATTCTCTTGTTGATGTAAGGGGAGGAGCTAGAACAAATTCCAGATGGATGTCAAAAAACGGTTATTTAAAATCAAGATGTATATTTTAGTTACGCTGTATATAGCTAAGAGGGCGCGCGTGAGAGCTGGTGCTGTATATTTTGTATACAACTGGCGTCTAATCTGAGCCATCTCTGACGTCCGGGTATTGACAGTGTATATTGTTTCTGGTTTGGCGCACGCTTTGGCATCTGAAACTTGGCAACAGTGGGTCTGTGCCGAGTGCCGTTAAATCTATCATAAACACAAAGCAGTGTACGACACGTGCTTGTTGTTTTGTGCTTTTAGTGGAAAAGTAAACGTTTACGATATTTTTTTTTGAAATTCAAACAATATGTAATTTTTTAAAACTATGATTAAAAAAAGTTTATTGCTTATTTGCAACTTTGCTACCATAAGACAAAAAAATTAATCATATCGAGTACTTTGCCTATGTTTTGCTTTTCATATTTCAGTTAATGGTACAAATTTTGATCTGGGTTGACTATAGAGAAATTGATCGCATTTTATGCAAAATTTGTAATTTCTTACTAATGCATCGAATTTAGTTCAAACTCTGAACAAACGCTCGTTGCGTTGTACAAATTTCTTTTCGTAAAAGAACACAATCAAATATCAAGTGGCGTAGCTATCATAGCGCCAGCAACCGCAAGGCGGCGGGGCTCCGATGACCAGGGGGGCCCCGTCCCGCAAAGTTCACAGAAAAATAATAATTTTATAATGTTGATGTTTTTTACAATACTTTGTTTTAATAGTTCCATAATAATGAAATTATTATTTTACTTCGTCCCTTATTTTATTACTACTTATTGCTTAACTACCTAATAGATTACCAGACAAAATATTTTGTTTTTCAATTGCGCTATTGCGGTGTAATTAATTTCAGTATACCGATAACCGAATCGTTCAGCCGATCAAGTTACCAGTTGTCGCCTGTCGGAGAAAAATACAAAGAAACATGTGTACTTTCCCATAAATTACTAGTTCCGACAGCAACTGCTTTATTGCTTATTTTTGGTTTTATTGCTCTTCGTAACAATTCAGAAAGAAATAAAATAAATAGAATAAACAAGGATAAATTTCAAATTTTGTCCTACAATGTTTTTCAGTTCTCAGTCGTTTCAGTTTATTTCGGATTTCGGAAGTCCGCAAAGCAAAGCGCTTCGGGTGCAGTTTAAAATTTGTTTCATTTATGCGTGATTAATTAAAAAAAAATGTTCCTCGAATTTTATTATTATGTTATATAAATTTAAATGTAATCCGCAAATGCTTCGTTATCGAGATACAGGGTGTTAAAATTTAATTTTTATTTTGCGTTTTATCGTTTTTTTCTGAACAGCCTGTAGGAAAGTCGATGAAAATGTCAAGGTAAGTATTACTTAAAACTAGGCTTCATTCACAGTGAATCATATTTAAATATAAAATTCCAGTGGCGTAGAAAGAAAATGAAGTGCCTCCTGTTTCAAGAATATTTGATACGCCACTGGGATTCTTTAAATTTTATTTGCGATTATGAAAACTACCTTCAATTTAAAAATAAAATATTTTTGCACAATTTTGATAGGATTAGCGGTTTTCTTGTAATTTCAATTTCAGGTTTAGAAATGCACCTTTAAAAAGCAAAAGCATTACCAATTTCAACTAAAAAAATTTACAATACGTACCTATTGTCGATTTCCGCTTTTTTTATTAATTATAAATCGCTTATTTTTATAAAAAAATATTTTGCTTTTGTTTTTTTTGTTAAAAATTGCATTGAAATTAAATTTGAAATTACAAGAAAACTGCTAATACTATAAAATTGTGCAAAAATACTTTTTATTTGTAAATTAAATAAAGTTTTTATAATGAGTATCTGTATATAAAATACTTAATCACTTTAACAATATCTATTTATTTAAACCTTATACGTATTTCGGCATGTTTACATGCCATTGTCAAAGGTTATATGAAGGTAAACAAACAGTTAGTGTTGTTATAGCAATAGAACTTTTTTACTTATCTTGGTAATCGTCTGCAGATGACTTGATGTCTCATTCCAAAATGTCCAGTAGAGGAGAATTTAAGAGATCAATTTGCTCATTCATTAACGGTACAGTTTTTAAATGTTTGTGAATTTCAAAAGCTTCTAGTATATCTAATTTACGTTTATCATCACAAAAGCGTAAACATTTTTTATGATGTTATTAGATGTCATTGAATGATTGTGTTCTAGTAAGTGTTTAGCGTAATTGGATTTATGTGGGTGTTTGTATTTGTAACAACGTACGTGTTCTTTATACCTAATATCAAAATTTCTAATTGTCTGGCCTATTCACTGTGTCCACAAAGTAACACCCCCCCCCTAACTAACTTTTGAACGACTTAATATTTTACTAAAAAATTTGGTGTGCTTTAATGGGAAATTAAATACCATTTTTTAGCTCATAATTACATAATGTATCATTCAAAATGGCGGCTGGGTGCCATTTTGAAATTTTTTTTAAATAGAAAGGGGGGTCGAGTGGCACCTCATTTGAAAGGTCTTTTAGTTCTGCGTCTGATCCTAGAGTTTCAAAGAAAAATATTTAGCCATAACAAAATGACAAACGTTTGAAGTAAAGAAGTCTATTAAAAAAACTAAGAATTAAAGCAAAAACAAATGAAATTAAGTGTTCGAAATGTTCACCATTCACTTCTTGGCACATTAAAAGTCGGTTATGACATTCCTGCCTTACATTTTCCTAAGATTCTGGAGTGATATTTCTGCAAACTTCTGTAATGCGTTTTTTACAGAAATGTCATTCCAGAAACTTATGAAAATGTAAGGCAGGAATGTCATAACCGACTTTTTATGTGCCAAGAAGTGAATGGTGAACATTTCGAACACTTAATTTCATTTGTTTTTGCTTTAATTCTTAGTTTTTTTTAATTATTTTTAATTTTTTTTAATTAGTTATGGCTAAATATTTTTCTTTGAAACTCTAGGATCAGACGCCGAACTAAAAGACCTTTCAAACGAGGTGTCACTCGACCCCCCTTTCTATTTAAAAAAAAATTTCAAAATGGCGCCCAGCCGCCATTTTGAATGATACATTATTTAATTATGAGCTAAAAAATAGTATATAATTTCCCATTAAATCACACCAAATTTTGTAGTAAAATAATAAGTCGTTCAAAAGTTAGTTAGGGGGGGGGGGGTTACTTTATGGACACAGTGTATAAACCGAATTACAATGCGAACAATTTAATTTGTAAATGCCTGATTTTAGCAAATCGTCTGTTTTTGATTTTGCATTAAACAAAGTGTTTAAGATGTTCCTAGTTGTTTTAAAGCTTACTTTATATTTATTTGTTTTGTTTATAATGTTAGCAATTTTTTCTGATTTGTCACCAAAATATGGGATCGAAGCATATTTAATTGTATCGAACGAAGTTAGGGTATTTGGATAAATTTTTTGAATGGCTAATTTATAATCTTTTTCTTTAATTAATGTATCAATAAGTTTAGTATTATAACCATTACTGTATGCAATTTGTTTAATTAATTAATAATTGAAATTTCTCTATTATAATTAATTTCATCTAAAGGGACCGTCAAAGCCCTATGTATCAGGGACCTGTATGCTGCTAATTTATGTGTTTTATGGTGACAAGAATCGTGTGGTATTGTAATGTCTGTTTGTGTAAGTTTTCTATAAACTGAGTACTCAAATTTATTAGTTGAATTAATTTTTATGTTTAAATCTAAAAAGTTAATGGACTTATTTTGTTCAGTTTCTAGTGTAAATTTTATGTTTGGGTGCAAGCTGTTAATAAAAATTAAAAATTCATTAATTAAATCAAATGAACTATTAAAACATGCTAAAATGTCATCAACATAACGAAACCAAAATATAACTTTCTCAGATTGATTTGATTCGAATATTTGATCTTCTAGATTTTCCATAAATATGTTAGCTAAAAGAGGTGAAACTGGACTTCCCATGGGTAAACCATCTTTTTGGAAATAAATTTTATTATTAAAAGTAAAATAATTTTGATTGGTGCAAA
This sequence comes from Ctenicera cuprea, assembly GCA_958336395.1. Classification (NCBI taxonomy): domain Eukaryota; kingdom Metazoa; phylum Arthropoda; class Insecta; order Coleoptera; family Elateridae; genus Ctenicera; species Ctenicera cuprea. The sequence continues at coordinate 22,688,332 of OY284488.1, read as the reverse complement.
GTTCAAATAATTGAATAAAAAGTTGTCTAACTTACATTTACCACCACAAAGCAAGCTAGTTAGTTTTGATGTTACTAATATGTTTTCCCAAATACCTCCTCAAGAGTGTATTCCTTTGTTAAATAATATTCTTATTAACAAAAATGTTGAGTTAATAAAATGGACTGAGTTGATTCAATTATTTGAACTTTGCACCAATCAAAATTATTTTACTTTTAATAATAAAATTTATTTCCAAAAAGATGGTTTACCCATGGGAAGTCCAGTTGCACCTCTTTTAGCTAACATATTTATGGAAAATCTAGAAGATCAAATATTCGAATCAAATCAATCTGAGAAAGTTATATTTTGGTTTCGTTATGTTGATGACATTTTAGCATGTTTTAATAGTTCATTTGATTTAATTAATGAATTTTTACTTTGTATTAACAGCTTGCACCCAAAGATAAAATTTACACTAGAAACTGAACAAAATAAGTAAATTAACTTTTTAGATTTAAACATAAAAATTAATTCAACTAATAAATTTGAGTACTCAGTTTATAGAAAACCTACACAAACAGACATTACAATACCACACGATTCTTGTCACCATAAAACACATAAATTAGCAGCATACAGGTCCCTGATACATACAGCTTTGACGGTCCCTTTAGATGAAATTAATTATAATAGAGAAATTTCAATTATTAAACAAATTGTATACAGTAATGGTTATAATACTAAACTTATTGATACATTAATTAAAGAAAAAGATTATAAATTAGCCATTCAAAAAATTTATCCAAATACCCTAACTTCGTTCGATACAATTAAATATGCTTCGATCCCATATTTTGGTGACAAATCAGAAAAAATTGCTAAAATTATAAACAAAACAAATAAATATAAAGTAAGCTTTAAAACAACTAGGAACATCTTAAACACTTTGTTTAATGCAAAATCAAAAACAGCCGATTTGCTAAAATCAGGCATTTACAAATTAAATTGTTCGCATTGTAATTCGGTTTATATAGGCCAGACAATTAGAAATTTTGATATTAGGTATAAAGAACACGTACGTTGTTACAAATACAAACACCCACATAAATCCAATTACGCTAAACACTTACTAGAACACAATCATTCAATGACATCTAATAACATCATAAAAAATGTTTACACTTTTGTGATGATAAACGTAAATTAGATATACTAGAAGCTTTTGAAATTCACAAACATTTAAAAACTGTACCGTTAATGAATGAGCAAATTGATCTCTTAAATTCTCCTCTACTGGACATTTTGGAATGAGAAATCAAGTCATCTGCAGACGATTACCAAGATAAGTAAAAAAGTTCTATTGCTATAACAACACTAACTGTTTACTTTTTCATAATAACATTTGACAATGGCTTGTAAACATGCCGAAATACGTATAAAGTTAAAATAAATAGATATTGTTAAAGTGATTAAGTATTTTATATACAGATACTCATTAAATATGGACTTTAACGAAGTAAAGCTAGAATTGATAAATAAAGTTTTTATAAACAAAATTTTGAAAATCCAAGTGGCGTATCAAATATTCTTGAAATAAGAGGCACCTCATTCGGTTTCTACGCCACTGGACTTTTATATTTAAAACTTGATTTACTGTGAATGAAGCCTAGTAAGTTTTGAGTAATACTTACCCTGAAAACTTCATCGACTTTCCTACAGGCTGTTTAGAAAGAATCAATATAACGCAACATAAAAATTAAACTTTAACACCCTGTATCTCGAAAACGAGGCATTTGCGGACCTATGTTTGTGGGAACTTTTTATCTTATTTTTGTTGATGCTACATGCCCTTAAAGTTTGGGACACTATTTCATTAACACCCTGTATAACAACAAATAACGATTAAGAAACAAATTTGAGTTAATATTTTCATTTTAGATAATTCATTTTGCATTTGTAGAAATTATCATTGGGGAGAAACACTTTTATTTAGAAAACACATTATTTTATTAATGAGTTGATTTATTGAATTGTACCACATTTTTTATTAAAATAAAGAAAGCTTCATAATATATTGCCGAAGTTTCAGTCATGTACCTCTTTTTAGCTGGAAAAGTCGCTTTTGCACTTCAACAGACCCTGTGCCTCTTACAGAGCCTTTGTAAAAATGGCAACTCTGCAAGGATGTTACAAGGTATGCATATTTTTGACGGATGTCAAAAGAAACACGGAATAAAAATGTATATTCAATATACAACGGATGTCAAAGAGATAGGACCCATATTGTTTTAATTTGGTGTATGGTTGATTTTTTTTCTTACCAACAGCGCCTTATAGTTAATTCCTGAAATGCATGTTTTTCTTTTGTCTTTATCTCTTTTCTTAAGGGTGGATGCCAAAGCGTCAAAATTTTTACTGGATGTCACAAGATACGATGGACGACTATATATATATATATATATATATATATATATATATATATATATATATATATATATATATATATATATATATATATATATATATATATATATATATATATATATATATATATATATATATATATATATATATATATATATATATATATATATATATATATATATATATATATATATATATATATATATATATATATATATATATATATATATATATATATATATATATATATATATATATATATATATATATATATATATATATATATATATATATATATATATATATATATATATATATATATATATATATATATATATATATATATATATATATATATATATATATATATATATATATATATATATATATATATATATATATATATATATATATATATATATATATATATATATATATTTTTTTTTTTTTTTTTTTATTTTATTTTTTTTTCTTGTACTGCTTATATTTAGTTATTTTTTATTGGTCACCAGAAATGTATTCTATTGTACCTCTAGATTTTCAAATTGTCAATTCGTTTTTATAGTGATTTGTTGGTTCGTCATTGTTTTACACTAATTTTAACCTAGTTATAATATGTAATATTACAAAAATTCATCGATAATTATCCAAATAGCAATAATGCTTATAAAAATAGTACGTTTTGGTATGACTCTAGTTTAAATGTAACTTCACATTTTTTGTAAGTAGACCACATGGTTTTCTATATAACAGTGTCTAATTTTTTCATATAATTTGTAGTGCCCTGATGAAGGATTAAAATTATTCCGAAATATTCGCTTAAAAACAACGCTTTTCGTTATCGTCTTCACCGAGCGCGTTTTTATTATTTATATCTTTATTTGGATTCAGTCAATCCGGTTACGAGTAGTGAGTAGTTTAAAAATCGAAACTTCATTAGATTTATCCCACATCAACGCAAATCTTTTAAAACACGAACAATTTAAACTTAGTCATCAAAAGGAACAATTGTAAAGAGATGATTTCCCAATGATACATAGTTTTAAGCTAAGCTCAATCATTATTGTTGTCTTGTTTATGTAAATCTTGGTTACTTCTCCTAGAACGAGAAGTGGGCAAGTAAACAGCGGAGTTGGTTCGAGAGAAAGAAAATGGAGGTTGCGAAGATGTATGAAAAACGGAAAATTAATATACCGGAGTGGATAGCGCGTTAAAGAAAGAAAACAGTAGTATAGTTTTCGTTGAAGGAAATGTGTATAAAAATAATAATTTTGAGTGCGAAAAATTTAGTGTAATTAGCAGAGGCGATTCGAGAAGAAACTCCAAAAAAATTAGTGGTTGATATATGGGACAAGTATAACGGTATAAAATGAAAGAAGATATTGAAAGTGGTAGATAATGAATTTTGTGATGCAGTGTATGTGATGAGAAGAAGATTATTTGGTAGAAAAGTAAGTGATAGCAAGTGATAGTACAGGAATGTGATGGTATGATAATTGGGTAAACGAATTGATTTTGGAAAAGTATTGTACATTGAAGCAATGGCATGTCACCGGGGAAAAAAGAATGTGTTACGATTTCATGGTTCTTGCTATAAGGTACTTGAATGTGGAACCAAGGATTGTAAAATGTGATTAACATTTCATGCAAATCTAAGAAATATGTACAATTGGTGCAACAGTTGTCTTAGAAAAACACTATTTAGTTTGAAATGTAAAGTGGAGTGTAATAGTGTAGAATATTTTGATAACGATAGGTTAGGAAGCCATAATAAAAAAAATGTATTTGTTAATAATGGAAGTACAAGCTAAACTAGTAATGATGCAATAGTAAGTAGTGAGGAAAATACAGAATAAAACAATAATCGTATACAGGGTGTTCATTTGAAAACTTCCCACCCCCAATATCTCGGTGCACAAGGCTTTCTGAAAAAATCGCCGAGACACGTCGACAGTATTAGCGAGGGGGACATATTTTTACATAATAGTGACATAAATCGTTTCATCCCCCTACCCCCCAGAGCCGCCCCCTTAAAAATTTTAAATGGCAAGGGGGGTTATGTGATACCTCATTTTAAAGGTCTTCATATTGCCTACATTTTGGAGTTTTGTTTTTTAAAATCGGATGATTCGTTTTTGAGATATTAAGGGAAAAGTGTTTGAGTTTGTTAAAACAAAAAGGAGCGTGTATACTTATTGATAACATTTTTATTTATAATCAGTATTAAAAATACAAATAATTATTGGAAGTAAAAAATTATTTGGAATGTTATTATCTTAATAACTGCTCAAAATGTTGTCCATTGTTGGCTAAGCAACAATATAACCGTTGTTCAACGTGTTCCCTGACGTTTTGGAAAACATGTCTTGGAATTGATCGACATTCTTCAATTATTCGTTGACGGAGCTCGGCTATACTTTGCGGTTGAGGCGTATAAACAACCGATTTTAAATGGCCCCACAGAAAAAAATCTAAGGGAGTTAAGTCGGGGGACCTAGCTGGCCACTCTATAGCTCCTCTTCGACCTATCCATTTACCGGGAAATGTATTCTGCAACCACTGCCGAACCGGTAAGACATAATGAGGAGGGGCACCGTCCTGCTGAAAGTATAGTTGTTCCTCATCAAGTAGTAAATTACCATCTGCATCACGTTGATTTTCAACTGCTTCAGTTATTAGTGGATTAATAGCATTTTCCAACATGTCCAAATACACTGCACCATTCAAATTTCCTTCGATGAACAAAGGTCCAATCACTTGATCTCCTAAAATACCTGCCCACACATTAAGTTTTTCGGGATACTGAGTATGTCCTTCTGTAAAAATGTGTGGATTTTCGTTACTCCAATATCTACTGTTATGTCTATTTACAAATCCATTTAAATAAAATGTGCATTCATCACTGAAGCAAGTATTCTTCAATATTTCATTATTATTATTAATCATGCCAGTCATTTGTTCGCAAAATTCAATTCTCCTGTCAAAATCGTCTTCATTTAGCTCATGGCAGATTTGCATTTGGTAGGGATGAAATTTATGAAGTTTTGCTACTTTATGAACTGAACCTAATGAAATGTCAGTTGCGGCGGCAATTTGGCGGAGCGAACTTCTGGGGTTTATACCAAAATGTCCTAATATCTCAATTTGAGTGGCCTGATTTAAAACTCTGGGTTCAGTACGTTTTCTATTCGAAACAGATCCAGTCTCAGTAAATTTTGCTATAAGGTCTAGGACATACCTATGGGACGTGGACTTATCTGGATGCCGTTCATTAAACGTAGCTGCGGTTTGTCGAGCACATTGATTTTCAGCCCCATAAATTAACACAATTTCAACTTTTTCACCCAAAGTGTATCCCATTTTTAATAATTATCAAGAGAACTACAAATTTACTAAATATCAATACGCGCCACACTAATTAAGCAGTTTAAACAAACATCAACTATTAATGCCAAACACTTTGACAAGTACTGACAAGAAAAACATCCAATAGTGCATTATGACAACAGCCTACTATGCGTTTTACAAGCTCCTTTCTGTTTTAATAAACTCAAACACTTTTCCCTTAAAATCTCAAAAACGAATCGACCGATTTTAAAAAACAAAACGCCAAAATGTAGGCAATACGAAGACCTTTCAAATGAGGTATCACATAACCCCCCTTGCCATTTAAAATTTTTAAGGGGGCGGCTCTGGGGGGTAGGGGGATGAAACGATTTATGTCACTATTATGTAAAAATATGCCCCCCTCGCTAATACTGTTGACGTGTCTCAGCGATTTTTTCAGAAAGCCTTGTACACCGAGATATTGGGGGTGGGAAGTTTTCAAATGAACACCCTGTATATGGTTGTTTTATTTTATTGAGAGTAAAATATGAGTATAATATACATACAGGGTGCTAAAAAAAAGGTAACAAACTTTGAGGAGTGAAAGTATGACCCAAAATATGATGAAAAGTTTTAATTAACGTGGGTCCGCAAATGGTCGGTTTCGGAGTTACGAAACATTTTGCGTTTACACCACTTTTTTATTATGTACGAACAAACAAACAAATAATTATAATGTAATATATGAACAAACAGCAAAGGCAAAAAGTCAAATGAGATGTTCAAAGTGTCCTCCCTCCATTTCAAGGCAGACATGACATCTCCGCCGCATGGACATTCGAACTCTTTCGAAAACCCCCACAGTGGATCGGATGTATAAAGAAAACAACAATAGATAGTGAGACTATGAACATTGTCGCCATTTGATTGTTATAACCTTTAACTTGAGTTAGAGTATACTAGTTAGGATTAGTTAAAAAAATTAACAAAATAATGATAGGGCGTATTGCCAATAGGATATGAATTAAAACTAAAATCTTTAAAATTACTGTTATGTTTACATTTAGGTATATTTATTAAAAAACACGTTCAGGTTCACTTTAAGTCGGAGGATTTGTAGTGGTGACGGTGGTAAAAGATAGGCTTCAAAAGTTTCCCGAGTACAACTACGGGCCCCGCAATTGCGATTGTGTGGTTATTATCATTATTATCAAGCAATTGACGTGGTATAGTGGCATCAGTTGCAAGAGTGCGTTGATTGAAAATACTGTGTTGATGATGAGTCGATGGACGAAAGCAATTGGTAGTTAGTAGTCCAAGTTTATGCTGAAGATTGGTGTAATGAACTTTAGGATGGATTTTGTCACGAAAATATTGTCCAGAATTTCGTAAATTATATAAACCAATTGGAAGGCGGTACTTAAGAATTACCAATGATGTAATGTAAATCGTTTTCGACGTAAGTATGTTTGGCGGTATCGTTCCAATAAGTACTATAAGCATTACCTTTCTCTAGTTTTTAAATATTGTTATTTTGAGCTAGGGTATGACCATGTATCAAAATTGGATTGCCAACGTTACAAGTAGGATTGATAGTAGTATAGGTGGATGATGAAAGAGTGAACTATTTTTTGGTTTGTAAGAATGTTGATAAGTTAAACCTAAATGGTTAGAACCAATAATACTATTAGTAATAAGCATAAATAATTGTGGTTCAGTTGGTTTATAACGTAAAGCATCAACTCAATCGTTATTTTCATCACAACGTTGTCGTTGTGGTAATACAAGTTCTAAAAGATTATCAATTTTGGTAAAATATAAAGCGTCGCAGTTAAATAATTTAAAAATCATTATTTGAACATTTGCGTTTGCAACGCCAGCATTAATTTCGAAAGATAAAAGGACTCCGAGGCTAGAGACCAAGACGGAAACTCGGTTACACAAAACGGACGTAAACTGGGTGCGGAGAAGTTTGATTTCACGGGGAGATGAATAGAATTGAATGCGGTCTTAATGTATGTCGTGAACGCTATCTGGTACAAGGTAAATAAAAGGGTTGGTACTAATGTCATTGTGATAAGCCCGAGTTTTGAAAGTTTGCAAAAAGAAGCGATATTCTTTACAAAGACCCTAGTGTTTGTGCCGTGCGAGGCGACCCGTGTCGGTTGGATGAAGGGATCCTGGTGATTGAGCTGCCTCTGGGACAGTTGTAGTTTCCTGGAGTGCAGCAACACATCTCTTTGGGCCTCGACCAATCACCTGCATCATTGGGTCAGACCGCCGGTACGGCGAGCTTCTTGGGGGTGAAGGGACGCGCAGTGGGTTCCTAGGGGTTCTGATTTCTGATTTTCTAGGGTTTCTCTGAAGGTGCCTACTCATGTTCAACTCATCTTTGGGAGCTATGTCTCCCTAGTAGTATTGGCGTCGAAGTTTTGACGTCCCCTTGTTGGGCTCCATGGTGGGTGAACTTATATGTTTCAGCATGGAACCGAAACCAAATAAAGAAATCGTACAGGGTGCGTCCTCGGATACCCCTGAAACTAAACAACAGCAGCAGCAGCAGCAGTGACAACAGCAGCAGCAGCAGCAACAACAAAAACACCAAAAGAAGCAGGAACAGACTCTTCCGAAGAAGAAGAGGATTTCTGGCTCCGAACAAAAACGAAGGAGGAAAGCTCGGTTAGCCGCAGAGAACTCCGACGCTACTATCTCTACCTCCACCCAAGGGCTGGCTCTTGAAGCTAACCCTAAGGCGACAGGCTCAGGCAAAAAAACAGCAGAAGTGGGAGGGAAAGTGGGGTCTCCTCAACCGCTACCAAGGGACTGGCTCACAGAGCAAGTTCCAAGGCCGCCGGTTCCGGTGGTTTTACACCATCCACGAGCAAAAGGATTAGATCGGATGGAAGCACGCCCTCCACCTCCAATCTAAGGAAGAGGGTCAAACCTGACCAAAACGTCACCGAGAGGACAGGTGGCTACAAAGAGGCCCTTACAAGGCACCTCCGCGTGGCCATCGTGGATCTCAAGACTCACTCGGCAAGATCACCCAGGTCCAAGCGGACCTAATAAAAGCTCAACTACTAGTGGCTCTGGACAATTACATGTTCGCCCTAGTTGAAGGCCAAATCGCACCCACTTTAAGGGGCTGGCAGTACTCTGGGGAGATTCTTCGAATCACCTGTGAGGACGGCCAGACCCTGAAGTGGCTGACGGACGCGGTCGCAAACCTGCCTGTCCGCCTCAGCGTCGTCCAGCTGCATCGGCTGCCCAGCCTGGCGAAGGCAGCTCTGTGAGTTCCGGGGAAACCCCAACCTGTCGTCGACTGGCAGTGCAGAACCCCGGGATAGGCGTTGGGGACTGGCCCCTCTTCCGAAAAGAAGGAGCCACCTTGTAGGCTCTTATTTCTGGCCTAAGCAGAGAGGCTGAGACGGTCTTCAAAAGCAGAGGTGGTAAACTGCACTATCAGTTTACCACCCTAAACTTAAAAATTCAGAGGCCTGGAGATGCACCTCCAGCCTTTGAAAATCAATCTATAGGGCAGCGTGCGTCTACGGACACCCTTCCTCTGTTACAGGTCAGGGTGCGTCTGGGGACGCCCCTCCACCACCACCAGGAGTGCCGCTACCAGAGCAGCCATCCGAAGAGGAATCCCCACAACTCCCCACCCCCATGGATACAATCTGTGATGAGGAGAGGATGTTGATGGAAATACTGATGGAGTCCGGGTCAAACACCGGGGCCGACTAACTTTTCTGTTCACTCCATGTCTACTCAGCCTGGACTAAATATTATACAAATTAACCTGCAACTGTCGAGTGGCTGCTGTCACTCTACGCAGACATCTCGACAGTCAGCAGAACACTGTTGCATTAATACAAAAGCTTTGGATTGTAAAATCTAAGATCTGTGGATTAAATAATAATAACGGTGCTGTCTTTACAGATAACGCCCAAAAGAAACCAAAGACGTGTATCTACTGTCCTAAACACCTACAAGCCTTCCCTTTGCCACACCTCTGTACGCGTAATATTACGGCGGTACAGGTGAGCTGCAGCATTAACGAAGGAAAAGAAGATGTAATATTAGCATCAATATACCATGCGGCGACTCAATCGACCCTCCACTTAGCGCGGAGTTGATCAAATTGGTGGATTACTGTGAGAGGGAAAATAAACACCTAATTATTGGTTGTGATGCGAACGCTCACCACGTTTCGTGAGGCAGCAGTACCATTAACACCAGAGGTAAGTCTTTCCTTGAGTACCTAGTAAGTACAAACCTAGAAATACTGAACCGTGGATGTGAACCTACTTTTGTCACAACGCGCAGTCAGACGGTGGTTGATGCCACCCTGGCATCGTTAGGTATTTCCAATAATATTGTGGGCTGGCATGTATCACCTATTGTATCCATGTCAGACCACAGATGGCTCTGTTTTAGATTCTCTGGAACTACGGCCATATCAAAACAATATCGGAACCCTAGACAGACCGACAGACTATCTTATAAAATAGATCTGGAAGCCCACGGGCGGAGTCGATTTTCCCGGATACGATTGCTTGGGTAGAGGACTTGCAGATTAGTGTGGACATTCTGCAAAACTCGCTCTTACAATCCTATGAATCATCATGGCCCCTTGAAGACACCCAAGGCGAGTCGCACAACCTCTTGGTGGTGCAAGAAACTCGACAGGATGAGATCAGTGCTGGGTAAACTCTTTCATAAAGCAAAGAGAACTAGAACTACTAGTGACTGGGAGGCCTACAAATACCAAAAACGAATATATAAAAAAGGAGGCAGAGGGACTCTTGGAAAACTTTTTGCAGTTCCATGGAGACTACTATCTCAGCGGCAAGACTAAAAATGAACCTTTCCAAAGACCCTAACCAATAACCGGGCTGTCTCAGGCAAGGGGATGGTTCCCTTACAACCAAACCCGAAGAGACAGCACAAGTGTTAATTCAAACACATTTCCCAGGCTGTATTGTTACCCCTGACTGTGTATGGCCAAAGCCCGAAACCCCACTTCCCATCGAGGAGGATTGGGAAGTGGCGGACCGGGTTGTACGGGTCGACAAAGTAACCTGGGCTATAAACTCCTTTTTCCCCTTCAAGTCGCCAGGAGTAGACGGTATCTTTCCAGCCTTATTACAATTGGGTGTAGACCTGATACTTGCCCACCTGGTGTGCATCTACCGGGCATGTATTGCCTTTCGATATATACCGGAGAGCTGGAGAGAAGTGAAGGTAGTTTTTATACCCAAACTAGGGCGTGCTGACTATACCCTGGCCAAATCTTATCGTCCCATTAGTCTTACGTCTTTCTTATTAAAGACTCTTGAAAAACTTTGTAACAGAGAAATAAGAAAGAAGGCGCTTCTTTCACACCCACTGCACCTGAACCAACACGCTTACATCCCATGAAGATCTACCGAATCGGCGCTACATGCTGTAGCGAATTGAATCGAGAGATCATTAGACAATAAAATGTCTACCCTGGGAAGGAGCCTTTGACAAAGCCACCTTTGAAAGCATAAATTATGCCTTACGAAGACTTGGTGTTGCACCTACTCTTTGTGAGTGGATAAAGCATATGCCTGCAATGAGAGCAGTGCAATTTAATTTAAGAGGCAGCTTTATTAGAGGTGTTGTGATGAAAGGCTGTCCACAGGGCGGAGTTCTGTCTCTACTGTTATGGAATAAGTAATGAACAGCTTTCTAAGCTCACTCAATGATGCTGGGTTCTATACCATTGGATATGCGGATGACATCACCATCCTCATCACAGGGAAGTTTGAGGGCATGCTCTGCAGCTTAATGCAGACGACTCTTCGAATAACAGACAAATGGTGTAATAAACAGTCTCTCTCTGTCAACCCCTTGAAGACAACGAAAGAGAAGGTTGGACCTTTACGTACACCTCTTCTATTCAACACTTCTCTCAGATTCTCAGATAATGTGAAATACCTGGGAGAAACACCTAAAAGCTAAAACGAACAAAGCATGCATGGCTTTCTTTCAGTGTCGCCGCGCTCTAGGTAAATCCTGGGGACTCTCTAGTAGAATTACCTTGTGGCTGTATACCGCCGTGATTAGGCCCATGCTATGCTACGGAGCACTTGTCTGGTGGCCCAGGGTCAGACAGGCTACGGCAGCAACCAAACTAGGACACGTGCAACGTCTCGCTTGTCTCAGTGCTACAGGTGCTATACGCTCAACTCCCACGGCCGCCTTAGAGGTGATCTTATGCCTTCCTCCACTTGATCTCTTTGTCGAGGAAGTGCTTTGAGGCTACGCCATAAGGGACTGTTGCACACAGTAGGCAAGGGAGGCAGACATACCCGCATCCTGGATGAGGCAATCGTCAAGACTCCTCTTCTGGATGCTATGGTAGACTACCTTCCTTTACAATTGCCTTTAATAAACACTTTAGTGTTTATGCGAATGCTGGACCAACCCAGCATATGGATATATCCATCTTCACCGATGGATCTAAAACAAGGCATGGAACGGGTGCCGGAATTTTCTCCGATGACCTAAACCTACGCCAGAGTATATCAAAATTGCCACTGTCTTTCAAGCGGAGGTAGTGGAAATAATGCATGGTGCAAATGCAATTCTTGAACGACAAATTCAAAACCAAAGTATTGGTATCTACAGCGATAGCAGAGCCGTTTTACCAGCCCTAGGCAGTTGCAAAATCACCTCAGGAGTGGTACTGCGGTGTCGTGAAGCTCTCGATGATATCTCAAAAGATAATGCCGTCTCCCTTGTATGGGTGAAAGGACATGACGGCTGATAAGATTGCGAGACTGGCCTCCGAACAATCTCTCTGGGGGCCAGAACCCGTAATTCCCATATCCCGGAAGACATTAAGCTTTATGCTATATCAAGAAACCTTAAAAAGCTTCACACGAAGATGGGTTAACACTCAAAGCTGTCGTCAAGCAAGGGCTGCTATTACGGCACCCTCGCCAAAAACAGCCAAATACTGTGTGCAACTATCCCGAAAGAACTTGCGACTAGTTGTGGGTATCTTATCTGGACACTGCACCCTAAAGCAAGACATGCCCAGGATGGGACTGGCGGACAGCCCAAACTGTCATGCATGCAACGAGGACGACGAGTCGGCAGAACATGTCCTATATCACTGCCCAGCTCTCGCAACACTCCAATTGCGGACGTCCTCAAGTTCATACAAAAGGTTGGATGGCTCAATTCCTAATTCAGAATTCATCTTTACGAAAGGTTTGAGTGGAGGATTGTGTTATGCTGTTGTAAATTGGAATGATTCCCCCGGACATACCTGAACTGCCTACACCAGGTGCCGGTCCAACACGGCGCGGCGTGTTCATGGGTCACCGTCACCGGTATCCAGTGAAGCAGAATCAGTTAGGGATTGTGTGGTATGGATGCTTGCGTCGCTCGAGTCTGCGTCTCGAAGGTCTGAGGTAGGTGTTTTCCGTTTAATCCCTTGGTGGGACATGGAGAGATAGATAACTTCAGTGAGTAGTTCAGTGGCGTACTTGGTGGAAAGTTCAAGTGTTTTAGTAAGTGACGTTAACTTTGGATGGTAGAATAAATCGTTTGCAAATCGTGATATAGCCTGTCGATCTGCACTTCTTATTTGGTCAGCTGAAGTTGCGACATCGTATTTGTAGTCGTGGTATTAAGCTATGGGCTCAGCATTATCTACCAGGTAAGGTAAGAAATACAAGTTATTTAACAAATAATTAAAAAAAAAATTTAAAAGAGTTGTATTTCTTGCCATACAAATGTTCTGTTGTTCAAGTAAGTAATAATAGCCAAGCCAGCGCATATGGTTTCCTTTTATATGTTGCGAGATGGTGACAGGTGCTCCAAGTATAGCGAATCATTCGTCAATTTAATTTTGGACGGACATGGATCACTAGCGAACAGCATTTTGATTGTGTCATAAGATGCCGATTCACAATAAGGTTCGTTCCAAATTAAAATTCTGCAGTCGTAAGTTTTGTAATGGAAAGTTTCGCGTTTTATTGAAACTAGCAATTTGACCGACATTGATATAAATTGATGTAATACAATCAAAAAGTAATTTTTACCAGCACACGGTGGTGAAACCATTACGTTTAGGATGTTTTTCTTTCTACCAAATCATGTAATTTGATTATAAAAGTTGCAACAGATTATAATAGATCAGTGTATGTAGCAATAGAATAATCATAACATTAAATTTTAATAAAAATAGTAAACAGCTATCAAAGGATTCTTGAATGTTGTAATAACAAGTAGAAGAATTATTGAAGATAGCATAAAATATGCTATTATTAGTAGAATGTAAATTATTAAATTCATTGAAAGATTAACGTGATAATTGTGATTTTAATAAATTAATTACGTACGTTTATCTTGTTCAGAATAATATTTAAATTGTGAATTTTTCCGAACAACGGTACGAGTGATAGCATTTACAGAAACACATAAATTTTGTAAAATAAAATTTTCTGGTTCTTCACCATCCATTTTTGTCGCCATGTGCATTTTTGATTACGGTTTTTATTAATTAATTGATTAACGTCATGATGTTCTTGTAATCTGTGTTTGATGCGATAAGTTGGTTTACGCCAACGTTCCTAGTTGAGGGGGGCGGTCATATAATATTTCATTGGGTATAAGTTTAACTAGTGTTACCCCAGCACACAATGCACTGACAGACAGCGTTGACAGAACCGGCGAAATGTCAAGTCACGTGATGCATTAGTTCCAATAATGACACGCGACGTTATTGTAGATGGCGCCCCAAGTGACGCGCGTCTAGCCGACCTTCATATATATTATAAATTAAAATAATTATTATTAAAAAATCGACGTAGAATAAAAATATAAAAATGTTTCATGTTCCATCTGTGGATAGAGACCTTTCATTTAAAAAAAAATGGTCCAAATTGGTGAAGCGGTAGCCGCTGGAGGAACCGGAGAAATGTCAAGTCACGTGATGCATTAGTTCCAATAATGACACGCGACGTTATTGTAGATGGCGCCCCAAGTGACGCGCGTCTAGCCGACCTTCATATATATTATAAATTAAAATAATTATTATTAAAAAATCGACGTAGAATAAAAATATAAAAATGTTTCATGTTCCATCTGTGGATAGAGACCTTTCATTTAAAAAAAAAATGGTCCAAATTGGTGAAGCGGTAGCCGCTGGAGGAACCGGAGAAAAAGACCCTTTGTGCTTTTATATATGTATGGATTCTAGATAACCATTTGACGGTTTCCAAGGAGCTGTTAATTTCAACAATCCATCGGTTTCCTTCATCGAGATACTTGATGATATCTTCCTAATCATAAATTTTGATTTCTAATAGTTCTTGATTTTTTTTTGGTCAAAGCAAAAGTTGGTGCCAAAACATTTGCACTCACGATTGTGCCATCTACAGTAGTGGATGACATAGATATGTTCAAAGCCTGGTAGGTTGTAATTTGCGGAGATTCCGAACTTTGTTTTTCTTGATGTTCTAGTTGCCCCTTAAAGAATTGTCTGATGTTCTGCAATGGTGCTAGATCGGATAATTATATGTACGTATTTGTATCGTTGGTCAGAATGGTTATTCAGATCGTCAATTATTAAGCGGAGAGTAATTTTACATCCACTGCAAATTGAAGTTGTTCTGATGTCATAGTGTCGGTTATATAGGAGAGGTTCATTTGAAATATTGGAATTGTTTGCTCTTTGTTGATTAAACTGCGTAGCAAGTGCAGCAGAACAGTAAAAAGTTTGTTGTCTTTGGAATACCGTTTCTTCTTGGTCAGAGGTTGATCTCGTGTAGGAAGAGTCAGAATTTTTTCCATTTTGGTGTAGCTTATCTTGAGTTGAGCTACCAGGTTGTGGTTAAATAATAAGTTTACTTGTTAAAATATCGTCCGCACTAGCTAATGTTGTTGTTCTAGACATGTGTATTACACTGAGTTGTTCAATCGCGCGCGCTAGGGTTATATCCTCAATCAAGGATCCTCCCACTAGTTTCCAAAATAAATTATTCATGTTGTTTACTTGCCCACGTCTCTTTCTAGAAGAAGTCATTGCCTGCACCAACCGCCCGACTGCTTATAACTCCCTTCCCGGTGCTTCCTCCACTTAGTGAAACTACTTTTAAAAAGGGTGGGGTAAAGAATGGGGAGTAACAAGTGGGGTTAGGTTAACTCCCTTCACTGCCCGTGGCGAAGCAAGAATATAGCAGGAGATAAGCAAGATATTAAAAAAAAAACTGTTTGGTTAGCTCAAATTTTGTTTGAAAAACCCGATCTAACCAAACGTTTTTTTCTTAATGTTTTGCCTATTTCCTGCTATTTGATAAATGTAAACCATATAGGTCAAATTTTGCTTAATAAATTAATTGCCAAACTGCTAGCTTTAAGCATTCCTAGTACTATTGAAGAACCACCATGACACCTGTTGCAATTGTAAAGTATGAACAGCCTACACTGTATCTGTAATAAAAATCAATTTTTCAAATATGCTTTTTGTACTGGCAATGTATTGATGCACAAAATTAATCACACGCTTCTTACAACTAGAAGATATCTATTTCTAGTAAGACAAAATTTATTATATACGCAAATTTTTGTACTACTGCATTTAGTTATCCATACATATATAAAAGCTCAAAGGGTTTTCTTCTCCGGTTCCTCCAGCGGCTACCGCTTCACCATTGGACCTTTTGTTTTTCAATGAAAGGTCTCTATCCTCAGATGGAACATGAAACATTTTTATATTTTTATTCTACGTCGATTTTTTAATAATAATTATTTTAATTTATAATATATATGAAAGTCTGCTAGACGCGCTTCACTTGAGGCAACATCTACACTAACGTCGCGTTTCATTATTGAAACTAATGCATCACGTGACTTCGCATTTCTGTCAACGCTCAGTCTGTCAGTGCATTGTGCGCTGGGGTAACACTAGTTACTTATTAAGCTAGAACACTTGTGAGTTAACTTAACTGCGCTTTTGTCTATATTTAAAAAAATATGGTTTTTTAAATTAGAATTTGGCGAAGATAAATTATTTTACGCGTTTTAAGTTTTAATTTTTAAACTGTTAAGTCATATCACAGATAAGGTTAACACCAACCTTATCTGTGGTCATATTTTTAGTAAACAGTTTTTGTTAGAACTAGCCATACCATAGCCAATGTGTAGGCAGTCAAAAGAATTGATTGTCCCTTTGATAACATATTGTGAGAATGAACTTGATAACGGTCGCTGTCTTCTATCTTTAAATGCTGTAAGAGAGGTAAATTAAGTTGATCTCAGAATTAAACTCTTTATAGATTATTACTGTTATTGTTTGTCATATTTAGTAATTATTGTAGAGAGTTGCAAATGCATTGAACAGTAGTCTACGAACTGTAAGTACCTTATCTCAGCTCTTGAAAATTAATAAACCGCTAAAAAGTCTGAAGAGAAACAGAACCTATAAGAAACCTGTCTGTGATATTGATGATTTTGACCAAGTATCAACACGAAATGTTCTTTATGAAATGTACAGAAACAGTAAGTACCTAGCTAAGATTATTTATTTCTAACTACATTTATGTATATATTATTTGTATAATAATAATTATTATTAGTGTAGAAGAACATATTATACGAAAGTTTCTTATAAATAAACTTTATGAAAGAGATTTTTTTTAAGGAAGCAAAAGTTCCTTGAGCAATGTTTTAAAAAATATATTGTTTTTGGATGGAAAAAAGATTACCCTCGCACAGCACTTATCCAAATTCGAAATTCTAAAACAATTTGTGTACCTACATGAAACCTAGATTTATGACAATGGTTCTGTGCGCTGGTATTGGGAAGATATTAGTTTCTAAATTTTGTAGAAAATGAAATTAGACAGAAGAAGGTTTATTTAACAAACTTGTAGTAGATGAACGCTTTATAAGATGTATTTTTAGGTATACCATTTTCACGCAGGAAATACAAATGGTGTCATTCCTAAAGCGTCGTTAATATTTGAATCTAGCACTAAAAACCCTTATTGTCGTAGTAAAACGAATCAACAAAGTTTTTTGAAGTGGTTTGAATGTCAATTATTATCAAGTTTAGAATAACCATCAATAGTAATAATAGATAATGCAAGTTATTACTCTACATTAGAAAAACAAATTTTAAATACTGCTTGTAATAAAGCTGATATTCAAAAGTGGTTACGAACTCGCCAAATACTATTCGAAAAGTATTTAATAAAAACGCAGCTAAAGGAACTAGCGTTACTGTAAGTATTATGCTTTAACAAGTTCAAACTAAAAAAAAAAGAAAACAAAATGATTTGGAAACAAGTCTCCAAACACATATGTCGTTGAAAAACTCACACAACAGTCTGGATACAATGTATTAAAACTACCTTCACATCACTGGATTTTTAACCTAATTGAAAATTTTGGGGAATACCAAAAACTCATTACAACAAACACATTAGAAGAAACGGATATAGCATAACCAAAGCTTTAAATATGTGGCAAAAAGCAATAGCAAATCTGTTTAAACGCGATACGGCATGCAGAAGCAAAAATCAATAAATGGTGGAATCGAAAAGTTAAATTTGACAGAGAAGATGTTGCTTCTTTAGTTGTCTATTTAGGTGAAGATTTCGACAGCTCTGACTAATATTTTCTAGCACTTTGACCAGAATTAATTTAAAATTGACCCAAGATCTTAAAGATAAATTTGATAGCTAAATGAATCACAAAAGAAAATCGTAGGTAGAATCGTGGTGGATTGCATTTATAGGGATTGTTAAGATTTTAAGATTACGATACAAATGAGTCTTCCAAGAAAGTAGGTTACTAACAAAACAAAGCGGAGAGCTAAACAAGCAACTGGCAAAGCACTTTCGCCTAGACTTTTCTATATTTTATAAACAATTAATATGTATCGTTTCCAAAATAGTTTATATCATACACTTACGAAACCCAAAAGGTTTGCAAAAAAAAGCTGAAAAGTACAAGAAACTTTAGAAACTTTAGAAAAGAAAGCTAGCACAATGGCAAATCAAAAATGACTTAAAGAGCAGCAGGAGTATCAAGATCATTTGAGATCTGCTTAGAAAACTCGAAGATGTCGAATTCCAAGAATATTCTTAGTCGAATTCAATGATAGATGATTTAATATCCAAAGGTTTAAGATGACAAAGATTTAAGATTTATAGTATTTATACGCATTAATATACAAAACTGTAATTAACAAGAACATGGTAATTTATCAAGAAGTAATTATCAGTACAGTATTCCTTGCGTTTATTTCCAATTACCGCCAATCTCTGCTTCTTGGTTGCAGCTGGAGTTTTTTTTAATATAACCTAGAATAAATATTCTGTTGTAACAAAAGTAACAAAATACACTTAATTACTACACAAAAATCTGTCCTAGGCCAGCTGTTGTTTAACATTTATAGAAATGATCTTACAACTGTGTTAAAATCGGATGCTACCTTTTTCGAGGACGACACCAAATTCTTTGAAAATCAAATTACTAGCTGCTTGAAAATACAGGATGATCTCGAAGACCTTGAAATTTGGTCTAAATCCTGGGATTCAACAGCTCAACCATGTAAAGTGCTTCATCCTACGTTTAGGCAACAACAACCGGCGATTCAACTAATATTTAAATGGTGTTCTGCTGAAGTCCGTATATAAACAAGACGACGCGGCGTGGATATTCTAATAACTATCGACTTTAAATGAGCCGAGCATAAAGCTAAAACGGCCAAGAAAGCAAACTCTATAGCATATTGTATCAAAAGTGTGTTTGACACTCTCAAAAAACTTTACAAATTGTATGTTCGGCCTATCTTGGTATATGCCGCGGTTATTCGGTCACCTTATATTGTCAAATACATAGATGTGCTCCAGAGTCCAAAAACGCTTTACTAATTAATGTCCTACCAATAATAATAATAATATCAAAACAATACAGAAAGCGACCATTTTGCAAACTTGCCATATTGTGCGCAAGTTTTTAAGTTCATGATAGAATAAGATGAATTTCTTCCCTGTTTGAGATAAGAGACCCGTTGATCATCGGTAAAACTCAGAAAACAAGCAATAGTAACAATAAATACGTAGAGATTGTTCCTATAATAATCACAGCTACTGAAGTTATGACTACGTGTAACTCTCTAAACTTGCCATGTAACGGACGTTTTTAAATACAGTAGAATAAGATGCATTTTTTCCTTACTGCATCGCTAAAACCACAGATAAGGTTAACACTACAGATATACGGTAAATATGGGAGCTATCGGCAGCTTGTTTTATATGATTAATAATCTGCAAATAGATGGCGCTACAATGACAATTTATAATTAAGTCACAGATGACTGCAATTTAGCAGATTACTTAGCACATATTCAAACCAAAAGCCATCTGCCATGCTTAATTGTCAAATCGCAATTTTTCGTAAATAATTAATATTGACGCCAATTCTACTTAAACTATATCCATGATGTGTACCTAGTTTTTTAATTTATTGCAAATAAATTAATTTATCAAGCATTAATGATACACATTTATTGCACAGTCTAATTTTAAAACTTTATTTTCTGTTTGTGGTGAATTAAATTTAATAATAATTCCAAAATCATCTACATATTTTTATAGGACTCATATAAATCATAATAATCGAGCACTTGCCACTAACAACAGTCGACATGTTGAATATTTATTATTTATCACAATTCAGAACTGGTACTTTTTTGATATATCAATTTTCAGTAAACAGTAAAGACAAGGAAAATATAAAATACGCGCTTTAACCAGATCCCAGACAAGGTCAGGTTTTTAACGTCATCTGTGACAGATGCATTCAAATTCGCGATAAAACAGTTTCCAACACATTTCAACAGTAATAAACAAATAGCTACAGCAGCGCCCTAAAATTGGTCTGGTGCGTTGTAGCCACACTAACGCTAATTTCGTTTCCAAATCTGGCGGACATTTTTTATAAGGGGTCGTATATCTGTAGTGTTAACCTTATCTGTGCTAAAACTATAGAAAAGAAATAATAAAAAAATGACAGTCGTAAAAAAACGTACCCGATTTAATGCACAAATTTTAAGCAATACATCCTAAATACGCAAACAATTTAATAACGTTAGTTCCGAACGTCTCGCACCGTGAGAAAGTGCAGGCGTTGCTGTCAAAATAGTCAAAACAGCGTAAATACCGTCATTTTGACCTTATGAAACCATTTCCCAGTGAATTTTCAGTACACTTTCGCCTTAGTATTCTAAATTATATTAAAAGTTTAATGAAGCTTTAAATATCGTATTTCCATTAAACTTCAAGATATTATAACAATTTTTACGTTTACAATAAATTTCTCCCCTACTTCAGTATAGGAAGTAAAGAAAAATGTGCTTACCTTAGCGCTGCGTGACGCTGGCGATCGTGATTTTACTTCTGGTGGATCTATGTAACAAATACTTTGATAGTCATAAATTTTTATTTGCGAATATATACCATCATCTACCATACGCTGGATTATGTAAGGATTAATGTTTCCAATAAACTGCCCAACATATTCTGCTTCGTTACCTACCAAGATGTAAGCATTGTTGTCTAATACAAAACAGCTTAACAAATCATTCGAGTCACATGTAAGTAGACAACTTTCAGATCCACACTACAACAAACCAACATCTATAAATTATATGTACAGCTCTCTTAATTATTTTTTGCTCGTTCTGCACGACTTATGGAAATAGTGAGTGGTGTTTTACTTTTCTATGTTATTAGTTAAGTACAGGAAAGTATGTAATTTCATAAAAATGTTCGATTTAGAGATTGTGACGGAAATGTATGTATTGGACCTCCAAAAACTCTAAAAGTTGTTGTGAAAAAAGGCTCTGTGTATGTATGTGCATGTATGTACAATGTGCATGTGTGCATGTGTGAATGTGTGAATGTGTGTATGTGTGAATGTGTGTATGTGTGTATGTGTGCATGGCTGTGTGTGTGCGTGTGCGTTCGTGGCCTGTGGCCTCGCGCTTGCGTGCTTTCGCTTTTTAAACAAACTAAACTTTGAATTTCAGTTTTATTTTGCTAATAGCGTAACTACTTAACTGGTGGCAATATAATTTTTGTATATCAATTTTCTCATTTAAGTGTTTGGTTAAAATTGTTAGTGAGCTATAGAAGCCGTAGAAAGTAGAAAATTAGAAAAAATGTCCATTTACGGTACATCACATAACCCAATCCAATTTATTTGACTTTATATGAAGGTAGGGTAGAAGTAGATGTTTAGGGGTTGGTCCAAAATGTGAAGATCAGCTGTAATAGTAACTGCTAGGATTAGAACTTTATGATCACAAAGTCAAACGTTTAGTAAAATATAAAAGAAAATATTTTAGAAGTACGGGCAAGTCAAAATGATTATAGGAGGTACATGGCCCACTTTTAATACCAATTTTTATAATTGAATTATAACTTACGTCGTGTGTAACTGTAGTGAATATTGAATCCAAAGCAGAATGAGCAAATTGAAATCCTACAACTGCAACTGGTGCTTTTATTTGTCCATTTTCCCGATAAATAGCGTTACTAGCAGTAACAACCGTCTGATTATTAATATCTAGAAAATCAGTAATTATTTAAAATAATTAGCTCTGTTGTTTTTGATTATTTATTACCTCTATCAGAAGGAACAGAGAAAATAAAACTCTCCATATTCTTGTAATTATATTCTACTGCTCTTTTATACCATACCTCATCGATACCTTTCCGGTTTGATTTAATAAAATTGCTGAAAACATATTTTCGTATTAATAAGTCAAGGTAATTTAACCTAATTGTCTATTATTTGTAGATTCCTCATTTAAAACAGAAATACACGAAAAAGTTATTCACCAACTACTTGTACTGATTGTGTCCATGACAATCTTAGTTCACCGGTTCTTTAAAAAATGTTTATAATTATACTCTTTTTGAACATTTGTCTATAAAATCTCATTGTACATTGAAAATTCCAAAAAAGTACGCTGCCTTAATTTAACCGTATTCCAGATAAATCAATCTTTGTGAAATACGAGGTTGACATAGAAGAGCTAGGATACGTCCAAGTGTTTATTTAAGATTTGATAGTTAAAATATGAGTTCTGCGAAATGCAGTATGTCTAAAGTTTTTTTTCGTAAAATATTGTAAACGCATCGTTATCGAAATTACACTATTAATTGTAGTTTGTCAGGATAAGCTAAGCGCATAGTGTGCATAAAATCAATCTATAATAATGAAACTGGCAGAAAATATTAAAGCACTATAGCTGTTCTCCTTGATATTTGTTATTTCTAAAAACCAAACTACCAAGGTAGTAATAAATGTATACGATGAAATGTTAGTGCTCTTACTTTTTTGACACCTTCACGCACCCGTAATTTGAACATCATGTTTGCAATTTCCTCTACATACCGAGTTATTAAATTAAAATACTATATTTAGTTAGAATCACTCATCACAACTAACATTATTCTAATTGTCATAGTTACAATTGTTAAATTAAAATTGGCCGTTATGTTCTTATATCTCCAATTTTGATGGTGGCAGTATATTAAGAAAGAAAATATCGCCTAGTTCACTATTTTTCTACGATACCTACTTAATTCATATTTGTGTTACTTACGGTTCTGTTGCAGTGCTAGGGTTACTTCTCCACCTTGTTAATCCCGTATGGGTTGCCAAAAATGCTACCGAAACTTCAAGTTTATTTACAGCATTGTTCCTGAAATGAAAATGTTAGCTACAATAAATACTTCCAGGTGTTTATAGGTCGCCTCTAAGAAAAACATGCATGCTAACTTACATTTCTTTTATTTTATAATACTTGTTGAAAAATAAAACTTAAAAAAAATAATAAATGTAAGGGTCAAAGCAACCGTAGAACTGGTAAGATCATTATCTACTAGTGAAAAACAAAGATACAAAACAACAATGCAGAAACTTAAAGAAATTGTTGCAATATGAAAGTATAAACTAAGAAATTAACAGACTAGTAAAGAATTTAAAGTTGAAGTACGAGATGATATTGAAATACAAGCAATTGGGTTCTGGACAGAAGTGGAAAAAGTGTGGAAAGCTTTTAAAGATGTGATTCTGTCAGCAGCCAAGGAAGTATGCGGAATGAATCACAGAGGAAAGACCGAGGCAGCTTGGTGGAGCGCTGATATTCAAACAGAAATAAAAGCGAAGAAGAAGCTATGGAAAAAATACCTGAGTGTAAAGACAGCAAAGGCATATGAATAATACAAGAAACAAGTAAAAACAGCATCATGGAAAGAATTTAGGAGACAGATGAAAAGAATAGCAGGAAAACCAAAAACTGTTTTCAAAAATCCTAAAAGGAACGAGGAAAGAAAAACAGTATCACCTCAGGCATATTAAAGACAGGTATGGAAGAGTTCTCACAGAAGAAACACACTATAGCAAAGTGGGAAAAATACTTTATAGAATTATTGGAATGGAAACCTATATATTGATCTAGCAATGCAAAAAAGAACATAGAGCAGCAGAACATATCCGAGAAATAAGGAAGAACTTAGAAAAGCATTACGAAAAATATTCGAATAAAAAGCAGCGGGCCACGATAATATAGACCCCGAAATGCTCAAACACATGAGAGAGGTAGGAATGGATTTTATAAACAAGGTACGTTCACTAGTTATTAAAGGTACTGTAGCAGCCTTGGTTTTATCAATTGTATTTTGTAACTTAGCGACTTGGTTGCTATTTATGTAACTAAAAACATTCATCAAGTTTATTCTGTAAAAGCTAAACACATTAAAAAGTTCTTCCGCAAACTAGTGTTTTATTTACAACTCTGAACTTAACATTACATTCTGCAACGTGGGAAAATTTTTTGAAAACTTTGCGGGTAAAACATATTAAGTGCAGTGTTCAACACGCACAGAGTCAGGGTTTGGTGGAAAGACTTAACCGTACGATTAAACAAGCAGTAAGAACGACGGGGATGAGCGACTGGATAGATAGATTACCATGGATTTTATTGGCTTTGCGCTCAGCAATTAAAGAACAAGTTCAGGTGTCTCCTGCGGATATTCTATACGGAACACAATTGCGTCTGCCCGGAGATTTTTTTCAAGACGTAGATCTTGACGATCGCACCGAGTTAACACATTTTGTTTTTAAATTACGAAAACACATGCACAACGCCAAGTTCTTTTTCACTAAGATTTTTAATAATAGCAATATCTTCGTGGATCAGCAATTAAAGTCGTGCTCACACGTGTATGTACGCAACGACAGTCATACGCTAGGCTTAAAGCAAAATTATTTGGGTCCATTCAAAGTGATCTTTCGAACGGAAAAATATATGGTATTGGAGGGCTTCGGTAGAAATGGAATTGTTTCTCTAGATCGCCTCAAACCAGCTTTTTTTGTTTAAGTATTTTTGTTTAGATATTATGTTCTTTTTATTTTTGCACATTTTTTTCCCTTTTTGTTCTGTTTTTTTAGTGAACTGAACGTTTTCGACTCTGCTCTTGGAATCTCAGAAATTGGACACGCACCTGGAAAAACTAGAAGCAACTTCAAGCTAATTTAATTCTATTTTCTATGATGTTCAATTAGTTACGTTACTTGTATTGTTTTTGAAAAGATCAGAAGTTTTTGTAGCTAAGATAGCATGCACTTCACGTTTGCTGCGTAGTTTTTTTCTTCTGCAAAGTTGGGGGGGGGGGGGGGGGGGTACTAATATAGCAGCCTTGGTTTTATCAATTGTATTTTGTAACTTAGCGACTTGGTTGCTATTTATGTAACTAAAAACATTCATCAAGTTTATTCTGTAAAAGCTAAACGCATTAAAAAGTTCTTCCGCAAACTAGTGTTTTATTTACAACTCTGAACTTAACATTACATAACATTACAGTACAACAAGACAATACATATACAGGGTGGCCGACGGGAGATGAATACCATTGGTATCTTAGAAACCATAATAGCCTCAAAGTCGATTAAATGGGTAAAGACGTATTTATCTTAGAGCATAGCTTAGTAGCCTTTTTGTTTTGTAAATGAATGCATGGCTTACTCCATCTTTAGAAATACGAATAGAAGGAAAAACGTCAATATTTTTGCATTGCAATCTCTTTGTTAATAATAAAAATAGAAAAAAAGCAATTAGGGAAAAGTTGTACAACTTTTTAGATTGTATGCGATAATATTTTTTAAGCGATTATATTTTGTTAAGTTTTCGAAATATAACATAAACTTGCAGTTTAATTTTATATCACTAAAAAGCTTATCTTTGCCACAAAAAAGCATTAAAAAAATACCTTTCTAAATATCAGTAATAATACTACAAATAATTTAATAATTAAATGATTTTGTTTATGCTTAGACTTGGCTTAGATTTTAATACTGCAATCATTAAATGAATTTAATTCTACAAAGCAATCAAAAAGAAACTGGCAGCCGCCTATGGAACAAAAACGGCATGTCGATGATTAGTTTGCAAATCGAGTTATTATTATTATTATTTTACCGTAATTGCCCATATTGCGCGTTGTAGGTTTGGCATGGTACATTGACAAGTTTGATAAATTTTTCACTAAAAGATATTATTGTAAAATTTGTTACGTTTGTTACATTGCGACAAATTCTTCGTCGTTTTTTCTTTAGGTAAATAATTTAGGCAAGCACTACAAATTTATTAAAATTATGAATTTCTAATGTTAAAAATTTAAAGTTCAACTTCGGTAATTGCCGATTCTTTGTACATTGTGTAACGGAGCACCGTCATGGCATAACATCATTCTTTGTCGCGTTAGTAACTCAGGATTGCCTACAAATTTGAGTAAATTTTTAAGAAGAAATATTAGGAAGTTTTTAAATAATCAACAGTTATGTCACGAGTGCCATCAAATAAAAAGGGCTAACCTTGAAAACTTCTTCTACTGCACTTACCAAATAACGCCTAGTCGCTTGGACTTACAGCCGATCCTACCTCACATGACTTGCCCACCTCCTTGGCATGCAGCTGGAATGTGTGTAAACCACAAGTTCATAGCGGCACAGATAGATATGCGGGTGTGTTTGGGTGTACTGTTTTTTTATTGCATAAGTAGTTGTGGGGTCGAATCTCGGTTGAGACCATAATTTTTTTTATTTTATAGTTTTTTTTAAACTGTTGTTGCGTTTTGCTGTTTACGCGAAGTTATTTGTTAATTTCGATGTAAATATCACACTCGCACATATGCGAGCCAATATTAGACGCGATTTCGCAATTCAGGATCGGCTGTACGCTCAAGCGTCTAGACGCTAGTCACTTACCAGTCAGGTTGGTCATTAGAGTAACGATCTCCAAACCATTCTGTCAGTTTGGCGTCTAATATAAACTTATTAACAAGTGCCGGATTGCCTGAAAAACGTTTAATTGTTTATTTATATAAGTTGTATAATAATAATAAATATATGTTGAGAGATTTAAAAGTGCTTTACTATTTATGAGATTTTCACGTTTTTAAATCAAAAGCGTAGTTAACAAGATAAGATGTATTACATATGTTTTAAAAATGGAAATACGATAATACTATAAAACTAAATTATATCTAATAATAATAATAACAACAATAAACTGTCTTTTCTGGAATTAACGCAGTAGTAGTAAGTAGTATGAAATAATAACAAATTTTACTTTGTACATAACAGTTACAGAACTTAACAAAGAAACAGGAAAAATAGGAACGAAAATACACAGACAGATGAACACTGATTCACCAATTGTATAATATAGATATATGTGCAAAATGAAAATGAAGACAAGGTTTAATAATTAATAGAACTATATTCACATATTCTGTTTGTTCCAAAGTAAACATCCAAGGCTATCTAGAAAACGCGACAAGGATAGCATTTTTAGTTCTACTAGTCATTCATTAATTGCTGTACTTGTCAGCGGCCCGATACGAAAAACCACGTTTACCAAATTCGGTGTAGTGTATAGAAATAAATATCTAAAACGTAAACTAAGATTGTCCACATCAGTGCGAAATGCTATGTTACTTTAAGATAAGATGGATATTATTTATTTAGAATTTTTGCGATATCCTTTAACATTTCCGTATACCAATCGCAAGCAAGCAGTTGTGGTTTTACTTTCCCATACTTCCAGTATGGAAATGTATTGTGACAGAGCCTACTCTATCTTACGAGCCTGACCCTAGGATTGCTGACGTCACAGAAGTGGCCGATCGCCTCATACAGCGTTAAATGCAGCAGAACAATGTATAAGTGACATTTTGTACAATTTTAAGATATTCTCGACACATTTTCGATACAATATTTTTTTGGGAGCATTATAGTCTTCAGTAAGCGTATTGTAGTAAATAACAATAATAATAACACCATGCAACGTTTCATATTCAATACGATATAGGCACGACAATGCATCAAGGGATATTAACGGCTTAAAAATTTTCAAGTTTTGGTTGCAAAAATTAATTTTGATGTAATAAGTGGGCCATAAAAATTAAAATAAATCTTACTAATATGATAGAAATAAAATTTTATTAAACAATAGTTCTTATAAATACATTAAACATCAAATAAATATATAACGCTTCGATTAAACAGTTAAACACGTTATGAACTACAGATCCAAATTAAATTCTTCTATAAAGAAAATACATTTAAATATACAGGTACTTGATACTTACATCAATTATTAAGTTTCTTTATTTTCCGTTTTTTATTTTCCGTGTAACTAATATCACTTTCTACTTTAGTATAATTATTTAACATAATATTTGCCATTGTAGACACACCTATTTTATACAATTCACATATTGAACGACTACATTTACAACATTTTTCGTAAAATTGCTCATTGTCAATATTATCACTCTTTAGTTTTTTCATAGACAATACCACCGTGAGTTTGTTTTGAGAAATTTCTTTCAAAAAAGCTTGTTCATATTTTTCACATATTAAAGTTTGGAATACCGAGTAAATCGTTATAATAATTTCAGTAAAGTCTGCTTTGGGATATTTCAGACCACCTCTGTTTGAAAGCATAAGATATTTACTTACGTCTTTATTTGCAGACAACAAGCTTGCACAATCTTGACATTTTTGTTTAATTTTATGAATAATATAACCGCTAATATAAATTAGCAGTTGCATATCGCTTTCGGAAACACAGTCTACGGGAAATTGAAAAGTGTTTTAAAAGGAAGCTGCCTTTCTTATCTGATTTTAAATTGATAAGTGATACAATTTGAAGTTTTTTCTCAGATTCTAACACTTGAGTTAAAGTAACGTGATAATTGTAACCACTCATTTGCCGATATTGAACAAAACGTGCTTCCAAATCATCAGTCTGAAACTTTCCCAGCAAGACGTATTCAAAATTTAGAACATATATTAAATATTCACACAATAAAATATGGGTTTTTGTTGTGTGGGTTAAAGAACAATATGTGTCTTTGGTGAGTTTTCCATGTTTTCCAGCATTAGAATTTATACTATCCCATTTCTCCAACCAAGCAATAAATTGTTTAAAAAAAATTATACTATCGGATTCTTTACTATATACTGGATTTCGGTATGGATCTCTTAAAAATATACCACCGAATTTTGACTTTGTATTAACAATTTTCCACTAGTTTGAAATGGTAACCATAAATTCAACAGTTCCAGTATATTGAATGGGCCCTAACATTTTTAAGACTGCAATGTTTTTATCGTCAAACAATTTAACGCACAATCCAACATTTTGACGTTTTATTGAATTTGGATACAAAACCTTACGGTTCAGTGATGGGGCAAATTTTAACATATTGGAATTTTCTTGATTATACATTTTTTTTAAATCAGAAACTTTTGAATACAGTTTTTCCATACTTTCACTACTAAACTTTGGTATGATAAATGTTTGATTTGAATCCTTCTGATTCAACCAGTTATTTCTTATGGATTTGAAAAGATGAACAGAGTCAAAAAGAAAAAATATTTTTGAGGTGGGATTTAGGAGATTAAATATAAATGATTTTATTTCCCCGCCATCACCTGATAACAGTTGCAACATCTTTCTGTTCACGCGGTTATTATCAGAAATTATAGATATTATATTGATGCCTATTTCAGTAAGGATTTTTATTACCAGCAATACTAGATCTTTTAGAAGCTCTGCGTTTAAATGTTTTATTGGAAATAAACCCACAACATCCTCATTTTTTGAACAAATTGATGAAATCATAAATGTTTGAATGGTTGTTGCGGTTTTCTTAGAAAAATGTTTTGAATTAAGTTTTTCACGGTCATACCCAATTATTTTTTCTCCTTTGTACGTTACGTCAGGTTTAATGTTTAATGTTAATGCTTTTCGTTTTCTCCTAAGCTATTAAATTTGTTTTTAAGGTAATTAATGTGAGAATTATCTATTCCTGACTCATCAGTTCCTATTTTAACACAAAGCTTCAGCAAATATGTTGGGTGAGGTAACGTTAACACATTGTTATTTCTAATTTTAATATAACTTCCCGGGAAGCTGTAAAATATAGAGCAAGCGCACATTATTGTATTTGTTGTATATCGTACTTGTTTGATCCTTCAAAAATACTAATTTTTTATGCTTAACCTGATCATCACAGTTACTAGAAATGTGGATCACCTTTTCAAAAATGCCTAGAATATAATCAACATACATTTTTGATTTTTCACAGTCATCAATTTCGGTCGAATTTTTGCTTTCATTACTAGTCTTAACATGAGCAATTAACTTTTTTAAATTGTACATTTTGGAAATTACAAATACATTTTTCCCCTAAAATTGTTTCGACAGTATCATTGGTTACAGGCTTGTTTTTATTATATACTGATACGCTTAAATTCGTACTTATTAACAGAGACAAAATAGTTTCAGGTATCTCACATTCCAGACTAACCTGATAAAAACATAAACCAATTTTGTTTATAACTGCACTAAACTCGGTTAATTCTTCAATTTCTTTATTTTTATATTGGATGTAAATTTCTTCTACATTGTTGATGACGTCTTCTTGCTGTTTCAATTTCAATATCTTTTGTTTTCTAAGTTCGCCTTCAGTTCTTCGTTGTTCGGGGTCCTTGCTTTCTTTGGGAATAATTTTTGATAAATAAGACGGCTGATGTTCAAAAATTGATGGATATGCATTTTCTGTCAATTTAGGATACGCTTGGGGAATAGTCAAAACTGAACCATCAGGTCGTGTTGCCTTGTGATCTCTTAATATAAATTGGCCAGCAAAATTTTTAATGCAAACCACCGAAGAATTACTAGGTACAAAATTACTTCTACTAATTGATTTTATCCACTTTTCTCTAAGAACTGCTTCTTTAGGAAATTTAAACGTTGATATTTTATCAGTCTTTTTATAATTGCTTTGACACTTTGGCACACAACAGCTAGTTGGCATTTTGAATTTGATTTTACCAAATATTTTGACTGCAAAATGCAAATTCTTGCGTGTAGAGTAGACCAACCTAGACCAACTGTATAATTGCAAATAGTCAGCTACACTCACTTTACCGTTCGGATACTTCTGTGACGTCACGGTGGCACGAGCGATACAAGGTCAGGCTCGTAAGATAGAGTAGGCTCTGATCGTGACCGTGAAAAATTTCGGTTCTGAGGCTTTGACGGAAATACATGCTTTGTTTTTAAAAAATGACTGTTAGTTGCGCGTACGTGTGTTAGTTTGTTGGTGTACTGGTGTGTGTTAGTGTGTGCGTGCGTTAGTTTATGTGCCCGCGTTAGTTTGTGTGCGCGCGTAAGTTTGTGTGCTAGTGTGTGCGAGTACGCGTGTTTAGTTGTGTGATTGTGCGCGCTTGTGTCCGTCTGCGTGCGTGTGCGCGTTGTTGTGTGTGTGCGCGCGCGCGCTTGTGTGTACGTGTGTGCGTGCGCGCCTGTGTGCGTGTGCGTGCGTGACGCGAAATCTCGGAAACTACTGTACCAATTTTAATGAAATTTGGTGTACCTAGGTATAACTAAAATTTTACGAGCCAAACAGTTTTTTTTACGATCCGGAGCCGGAAAATACAGTTAGACATGTTTTTCTGCTTACATTTTTTCCAGAAAATGATTTTTTAAAATATGAAGATGGAATCTGATAGAAATCCTTAGGTTAAAGCGAATGCTTTTTACAAACTTTCTACCTTTCAAATAGCGGCCGCTACGAATTTGAAAAAATTTTGATTTTCCCGCCTTATTAGCAGAGCATGGATTTTAGGACATATAAATCAAGAAAAAAGGCACCACTTTTAGATCCTAAAAAATTAAAAAATAGGCAAAATAGGCAAAAAAAAATTATATTAATTTAATAAAAAGCAACTTTTTCTCACACTTTATTGTATTAATATAGGTAAAGTTGAAATAATACCCCATGAAACAAGCTAAATATCACTAGATTTCTGGTTACCAAAGATTGTCGTGTATTATGTCAGAATTTCAAATTTGACATTGACTTTTGGAAATTTGTTTTTTCTGAAGTAAATTTCGACACAATATTTTTGATCAATTTTTTGTTTCACAATAACACCATGTAATAGAAAGAGATAGCAGTGTTTCATAGGGTATTATTTCAACTATACCTATGCACAAATCACTACGTTTTTTTTAAATACATAAACATAAAAAATGAACTTTAACTTAAGCAGGTTCTTCAAACTTGGCATTTGCGTAGCAAACAAGATGCTTTTCCAAATTTTCAGAGGTAAAACTTGTTCTTCGGTCTGTTAAAATAGTTTTGTATGAAGAAAATGATCTTTCTACATCACAAGATGTAACTGGACAAAATTTTTACAAGGACCAGTTAACGTTACTGTGGTCGGTCTCGCCGTCTTCCCCATTCAATAGTCTTTGACCTGTGTACTGTGTAGCTCCTGAATTTTTTGACATTACGTTCTTAAGTTTCTCGTAGGCCAACTTTCCGACACCTCCTGGAGTATTTTTTAAAGCCGCTTCTACTTCGTCAATACTTTTACATGATTCAGTTAAAGGTAAACCAAATGTATTCAATTTTTTAATATTTTCTGTTAACATTTTAAAATGAGCTTTGATATATTGTAGATTATTGTTTATATTTGTTAATATTTCTGGGCATTTTCAATTGATTTAGCATTAGTTTTGTCAAATCCCATTATAATCTGAAATAAGAAATATTATCCAATATTAATTGTAACTTGTAACTTATGCTCAAAATATATGCTTACATTTTTTACACTATCAAAATGTTCAGCATAAAATACGGCGGCTACGATCCAGGTTCCCCAGCGAGTTATAATTGGTTCAGGGGGAAGTGGTACTCCTGGCAAATTATCCTGATAGAATTGCACATGTACAGGAGCTTTTAAAAAAACTTTCTTTACATTCGAAATTAATCCATTTACATTCTCATATTGATTGCGGATGCATTCGCATACCAAATTTAAACCATGTGCAAAGCAAGTAAGATGTAAAACATTGTTATAAAAAATTTTCAAATTTATGCCACATTTAAGCATGTAAGAGGCACCATCTGTAACCAACAATTTTTCTCATTTTGCACGCCACTGGGCCACAGTATCCCTCCAAGTACATTGTTATACGTATTTTGCTTAGTTAAAATTATTTTTTATTTTTACTCGATTCATTAACAAATCTTGCGATTGTAATACTATTAGTTTTTTCTAACGGTTTTGAGGCAAGTAAGTATGGCATTCCTGCATCCTCTGCAGATAATTTGCCCACAATTATATTGGCTATAAAACGACCCTTAATATCAGTCGTTTCATCTACAGACACCCATATGTCACTGTTACCTATGCCTTTTTGGATAGTATTAATAGTCTAAAGATAGAAATAAAAATTAAAGTCGTACAACAATCTGCACATGAAGAAACAGATTTATTAATTGTTAATAAAATAAATTAGTTTGTTAATGTAATGTTATTTTACCTTTTCGTAACATCTTGGTACGAAAGACTTCCTGATTGTAGAATCACTTGCTAATTTTCTGTTACAATTTTTTTCTAAAAAAGCTGATAATTTAGGATTTTTTAATTTATGCAGAGGAATATTTGCGGCCATAAAAGCCTCACACAAATCTTGATTAAATTCATCCTTTTCAGACTGATGCAACGCATCCGTAAGAAGAGTGTGCCTCTGGGGCTTTGCAACATTTGTCCTGTGTCCAGGTTCAGAAGCATGCTGCTCTAAATGATTTTTCTTTTTACAAGAAAACTAAAAATAATAAATTGTTGTTACATAAAACTTGGAACTATTGTTATATTTACCATTTTCCGGCAAGCTCTACAGAACACCTCATTTTCTTTAGTAGGGTGCTGCTGGGAAAACTTCCTGGTTTTGCACCCCCCCTTAACCATTTCGCTACCTTTTCCCTAAAGGATTCTTTGTTCTTGGGTTCGTATTGAGAAAACGTGGAGAAAAAGCACAACACAGTACCCTCGTGCACGTAACAAATACGTAAAATGATGTTATATCACCGTTTACAAGGTCGTTGGTTGTTGTATGCAAACAGGGAGACTACTGGATATGGTCGCATAAGCACCGGTGTTGTGAATTAGCCCGAAAATTCTTTTTACACTAAGTGCCTATTTTAGGCACATTAATTTTGGTTTTAGGTTCAACAAATGTGTTTTAGGCATTTAGGCAAAATCAAATAGGGCTCAAAATGATCAGTACATCTCAAAACGCATTTATGTTTACATATTTTTGAGTTGCCTAAATATAGAACAAAAAGGCATTTTGCCTAGAATCCACGCTCTGCTTATTAGTTATTACTCAATAACCAGTGAACAGATCGGGTTCATATTTTTTATCCTAATAGCACTGTAAAAGCACACTGTTACTGTGTACAACACTTTTCGAATAAATTTAGATATGAATTTTTTAATTCAAGCATTTTTCAAAATTTTAAAATATTTTCAACTCACATTTTTAAAAATTTCCTGTTTGAATACTTTTCAATATGTCTAATGTTTTCAAAATTTTCAAATATTTTCAAAAACTAAAATAATTTATATGTACAACAATTTTCATAATTATCAAAAATCATGAGAATTTCAAAAGTTTTGTAATTTTCAATTTTATATATTTTTAGAAAATTATCTCAGTATTCAAGATATTTCAAAAATTTTTAAAATACCCCAAATTTTTAAATTTTTAAAAAACATCCGATATAGAATATATACAAAAGTTTTGTGAGAATTTTATAAACATTCAATATTTCTATAAAAGTCTCATGATTTTCGATATACATATTCTAAATATTTTCAAAACTTTCCGTAATGCAAACAAGGTCCCGTGACGGTTGCTCGACACCTTTTTTGAATTATAGTCATATCTCGATAATCCAGACAGGAACCTTACACTAAATTTAAGACATATCGATTATGAAAGATCAGTCAAAAATTACACTTTGTAGATATTTAGAAACATGTTTATTAAAACGTAACACAGTCCAATGGCCGATTCAACTAGCTATAACATGTCGTTGCCAATACGCAGAATAACAAGATTCTTAGCATAATTTACGACAGTTTTTTCACCGTCGATTAATTAGCACTAAGCCTAAGTGCCTGTTCTTAAGAAATATTTGCTAACCGCTGTAAATCATGACTGTTCTCTTCACATGCGTTCACTTACTGATTGGCAATCATCAGCATAAAAATGAAAAAAAAATAGTATGTGGTACTAAAGGAAATGTTGAAATGAAGACACAAAAAAATTGGTCCAATGGGAACTCCTGCATCAAATCTGACAGATAACCACGCAGATGATTAACAGCTTGCTATATATTCGAAAGATAGTTAGACACGAAAGTAATTGCCTCAAGACCGTGTCCAATATAGTGCATACAAATATTAAAATTTTGTGGTTAATAGTATGGACAGCCTTAGGGTAATTCAAAAAAATAAGCGGTGGTACCTCTGTGCCCCTTTCAAACCCCGACTGATCAATTGGTATCACCTGGTTATATTCGAGGCGGTTGCGTAACTGTTTCTCCACTTACTTTTCTATTATTTTAGGTGACATTGTTTGTATACTTATAGGACGCAAATCATTGATTTTTTTTAGGGAAACTTTTTTTTAGAAGGAGCAAGATCAGTGCTCGCTTCCAATTGCTTGGAAGACCGAGTTAATAAGGCAGTAGTTAACAATATCTGTTATAGAAACGGCAGCAAAAATAGAATACACAATTTAACAGTATAAACATTTAGGCCGAAGCATCTGTACCAATGATGTTAGTTTTAATAGAGTAGATTATTTTTAATATTGCAAAATTTAAACAAAAATTGTAAAGCAAAAAATGTAGAATTTTTTAAAGAATTTACGAAAACATTTATTGATAGTCTTTTTTAATATGGCATACATTGGGGTTCTTTAATTGCGGCATAGCAATTAAATGTGACGTCATTAGAGACCTTTTTTCTCTATCTTTACTCTTGTTCCTAAACTATAAGCGAATTTGATAAACAAACATGAAACTTTATATTATATAGGGTGTTCACTGTTCACTATTTGATACATATCTATTAAATTACGCATTGGACGACTTATATTTAAGTGTGCCTTTCCTGTAAAACGCCATAACCAAATTTAATAAAACCATTTCAAACATTAAAGAGGATTACACAAGTAACGCCTCTTATGATGCTCGGCGAGAAAAAGCTGCAAAGCAACAAATCGGAAAAATGTGAACGGAACCTGCAAAGCAGGTATCAGCGCTCACATCACACATCTGTGCACAAAACACGGAAAATCCCGTGTGGCAATAAATAAGAAAGAAGAGATTTGGTTTCAGCTATGGTTAGAGTAGACCACTGCAGGTTTCGTTCTTATTTGAACTCGTCAGGGAAACACAATTCTAACCATAATTAAAACCTAAAGCAAACAAGCCGGTTAGTTGCTTTGCAGCTTTTCCTCGCCGCACATCATAGGGGGTGTTACTTGTGTAATCTTCCTTTAATGTTTTACTTCCTTGCATATATCTGCTTGTTTGCATTTGGTTTCAATTATGGTCAGAATTGTGTCCGCCTGACGTGTTCAAATAAGAACGAAACATGTAGTGGTCTAATCTAACCATAGTTGAAACCAAATCTCTTCTTTCTTAAAACCATTACAATTAAAAAAAGAAAAGTTTAAAAAACTCCAGTTGCTGTGAGTCTATTAAAAAGAGGCGGTTATTCTACGTTTTTACTTACGGCATAGGTGATTCAAAAACACTTACAGTATTTATTCCATTCCCAGTCTTGTCTCTCCATTCCATTTAAAAAATGAAGTAGTTCCATTTCGGGACTTTCAAAAGTTATTCTGGTTTTCCCATAATGCTTGCAATAGAGCCTAAAATAATGATTTTGACATGCTAAAGATGTTTAGGATTAAAGCATATTGAAAGTTTATAGAAACGCTTGAATTGGTCAATACAGAAAGTAAACGGGTCCCTAGCGTTAAATAACAATAGGAGCAGCCTGCCATTGAGAAAATCAGCTGGTAGATTTTATTTTGTCGTTTACCTGAACAGTTTATTGGAGTAATCATCAAAAAACCACAAAGTTCAAAGCGAATAATTGATTTTAAGATTTCAGAGATTATTCTATGCACGGATTCATACAACTGAGGACTACACACATTCTAGAAGTCTGACTGATGGTCATCTTTAACCACTCACTTGTGGATTTGCTCCACAGTTGTCGCAGCGATCACCTGTTTTCTTAAACTTCTCAAGGCGTTAGGTCGTTACTTCACTGGTAGTCGACTGAAATACCATTAGAGAAGATGCGTCTTTTTCCAAACACTGCCTTACCTAGGATTCTTAAGCCTCTTATCTCGCTCGACTAACAAGCATACTATGTGTAAATGACTCAATTTAAGCAATGTATTTTTACAGTTAAACTGAAAGCAATAAAAAATTGAAGTTGGGTAGTATTTTAAACTTTGCCTTTAGCAGCAAGTACAAATACAGGCTGTTTCAAATTAGAGCCCCACCATAGGAATCTCGCTTATTTGAAGAGATAGAGAGATGGTTAAATTGAGGCAAAGTTGCCAAATTTTATATCTAACAATAATCTGTAAAGAAATTTAAAGTAGCCACTCTGGTTTTTCAGATATCTGAATGAAACAGAAATTTTGGATTTTTTACTTTCGGCTATAACGCTATTATCATTTATGGTACATATTTCTAGCTAAGGCATTATTAGAACACTTTTTTATGCTGAATCTAAATTTTTTTTTATCAGATTTGGTGTAACCGTTACCATTGTTCATTTTCGACTGTCAACATTTTTTTTCTTATGGTCGGCATTTTAATGTTTTTCATATTTGGATAGAGTTTTCTGATTTCAACGATGTGTCACACTTTGCATTTTGTTTAAAGTTTGAGCATTTTATTACAGAATATAAAAATTTCATAAAAGTGCCATGGCAAGAAAGACCACGTAATTTAATTTATTTTGAAAAAATTCTAGTAGGTCATGAACTGATGGAAGTAAAACAACACACTTCTCTTATTTACTTTTACTTTTAGATACATTAAGTATGGGAAAATTTCAGGAAGCTTGGTTTTGAGCATGTGCAGCAGGTTAAGTTATTTTTTACAAGGCCTCTACAAACTTTTGAAAATGGCTTTAATGTTCGATTACCCAAAAACAAAATATACATTCAATAGAAATTTTATATTGTTTAATAGCCCTTCATAAGTATAATCAAGTGATGAAAAATTATTTTTGAAAATATGAAAATCTTTAAAATTTCAAGTTATCAAAATTTTAGATATTTTCAACAAATTATTCCTCAAACTGCTCAAACTGCTCACGCCGTATTTTTTGAACTTTCTAACCCGATAGAGCTTGCAGTAAACTACAAATCTGTTTTTTACTAATCTCCCAAATTTTACTCTGACGCCCTCCAGGAATTTTTTTAGAAATTTAAAATTGTTTAATTATTTATTTAAAAACGCAAACGGTAATCGTTATAAACTTTAAACAGTTTAATAGACTATTTGAAGTAGTTTATTAGAAATAGTAAGAATTTTCAGCCGTATTAAAATTTAAGAAAAAAAACGATGCTTTTTAATATCAACAGTGCGTTTTCCAGAAGTTACAATGTTTTCAATGACTATTATTATTATTATTAGTTTGTTCTGGGCTTTGGCCTTAACTTGCCTTTCGTCACTGCGACCCTTGATGGTTCTATTGTGACTTGTGAGCCCTTGTCTTGTTAGAGAAGTTGTAGGCTGTTGAAAAACCTAAGTATATCTCTGAGATTCGTATCCCTTATTTCGGTAGGTGTGATAGTCTCCTTTCCGAAAATATTGTGTCTTCGACGACCGGCAGCGTTGCATCTGCATAGGATGTGTTCTGCCGTTTCTGCTGCCTCGTTACATAGTCGGCAGATTTGGTCCTCAGCCTTACCAATCTTGAAAAGATGGTATTTTAGTGGAGCGTGGCCTGTGAGAAGGCCAGTGATGGTTTGTAGCTCGTTCTTGCTGAGAGACAAAGCATTCCTTGCTTTCTTTTGCGAGATAATTATAAACTGTTTTGCCTGACGTTGTCCCGGTATGTTTTCCCAGTACGAGGACTTCGTTAGTTCCTCCCATAGACTGACCTCGTGTTTTATGTGGCTTTTCTGTACACCACAGCAAGGTTCAGGTCCAATGTAAGGCGTCATTGCTCCTCTTTTTGCGAGTTCATCGGCCTTTTCGTTGCCTGGTATACCCTCGTGCCCTGGAAGCCACCATAATGTTACGTGGTTTTTATTAGCCAGTTGTTTGAGGTTACCCAGGCATTCCCAAACCAGCTTAGATTCGCAAGTCTAGGCTTTTAAAGCCTTTATTGCTGCTTGGCTGTCTGTTGCACCTCTATAGCCCTTCTTGAGGTTTATTCTTGTGCAGAGGATTATGGCATATACCTCAGCTTGGAAGATGGTAGTTTTGGATCCAAGGGGTTTGTAAATACGGCACCCAGGACCGTAGACACCCGCTCCAGTTCCCCCTCCTTCCATCTTTGACCCATCCGTGTGCCATTGGAGCGATCCTCTTTTAAAGGGAGGCACTCCTGTGGACCACATAGCCCGGTCTGGGATGTTCACTTTGAAGGATTGATCAAAGTTGTATTTTATTTGCATAAAATCCGATACGGTGTAGGCCGTTCGCACTAGATGGGCGAGGCTTAAGATTTCTAGGTGGCCAGTAAGGTCCCCTGATTTGAATTTGTTTGTCCTACCGAGTGTCAGCGCATGTGACATCGCCTCCTTTTGCACTTGTAGGTGTAGGGGCGTTAGTCCTAACATGGCTTCCATTGCTGCGGTTGGACAGGTACTCATTGCACCTGTAATACTCAGGCAGGCGAGACGTTGTATCTTCTCTAGCTGTGACTGAGTAGTGACTTGTTTTGTTTTTGGCCACCATACAAGCGATGCGTAGGTGACCATGGGTCTTATAATAGTCACGTATGACCAGTTGATCAGTTGTGGCTTTAGACCCCAGTTTCTTCCAAGAAGCCTGCGGCATGTAAGGGTTGCTACCACCGCCTTCTTCTGAAGTTTTTTAATATGTGAGTTCCACGTTAACCTTTGGTCTAGTGTAACTCCAAGGTATTTGACATCATTGCTAAAGTTGATGGTCGTTCCTTCTAGCGTGGGAGCTTTTAGGTTTAGCTTCCTTCGTCTAGTAAAGGGAACTATAACCGTCTTCTTCGGATTTATGCTTAGGCTTTGATCTCGACACCAGCCCTGGATGGTGTCGAGAGCCATCTGCATGCGTTGTGACACTGTTGTGTCGAATTTGCCACGGACCATTATCACTAGGTCGTCAGCGTATCCCTGTGTTTCGATGTCGTCCTGTGTTAGCATGTTAAGGAGATCGTCAACTACCACAGACCACAAAAGAGGCGATAGGACCCCTCCTTGGGGGCAGCCTCTTGCGGCTGTTATGGTGACTGTTTCTCCTCCTAGCTTAGCTGTAATTTTACGACTTTCTAACATGGCTTTGATCCATTTGATAATCGAAGGTTCGAAACCTTTCTTCATGGCAGCTCTTTCTATTGCTACGAAGGAGGTGTTGTCGAAGGCACCCTCAATGTCAACGAAAGCACAGAGAGCTATTTCTTTTGCCATGTACGTCTTCTCCAGTCCTTTGACAAGACTGTGCAGAGCCGTTATAGTTGATTTGGCTTTTTGATAGGCATGTTGGTTGGGGTGAAGCGGTCGGTTTGGAAGTACCTCGCTTCTCAGGTATTGATCTAATACCTTTTCCATTCCCTTTAACAGGAAGGAGGTGAGGCTTATGGGTCTGTACGACTTGGGCTGGGTGTTTGAGCGCCCTCCTCCCTTACGTATAAAGATCACTTTCGCCTCTCTCCATATCTTGGGAGGCAATAACTGGCCTTGTATAGCTTGCAGATGGTGAGCAGCTTTCAATGACTATCAATTAGCTTTAGTTAAAAAACATATTTTTTATTCTTTGAATATTTTTGATAACTCTGTAAATACAGTATTTATAAGCATTTCTAGTCCGAATTCAGAAGAGTAATTTCTAGCTAGCACCTTATTACGTGGGTAGCTAATCCCCTCTTGTGCAAATGCGTTGGGTTTAGAGCGGGCGGCTTAGACTTGGTGTAGATGACTAGATTTAAAATTGGGGCGAGACTATTTAAAACGTAAATAGTATGGGAAAGTACCAGCAACCTATTTCGCTCATTTTTGCTTTCCAATACTTCTACTAAAGTAAGGAAACATGATTTCATGGAAATTTCAAATTTCATATTTTTACGGAAATACGTCATGTTTTGGGATCTAAGGAAAAATTGGCTTTTAAAAAACGGCGGACGTATACGAGGAACGATGTGTGGCGGTTGCTCGACAGTTTTATTTCATTTGTATCCGTGGGACGATTTCTAGCAATTGCTCAAATAAATCATTCAGGTAATCAACCACAAATCATGCTTGCAGAAGTGTTTTCATAATGAAAGTTACTCTTTTGCTCATGTACCAAGTTTGAAACCAAAATTCTAAAATTAAAAAGAAAACAAAATAGTGTTAGTAGTAGGATAAGAATACAATTTGATAGTAATGTTATAAAAACTTGTACTTCATTTTACCTTTATTTCTCGAGCAATTTTAGAGCTTCGGCCTTAAACTTTGCATAAAGATGCGAAATGCTAAGATAAATAGCTTTTCATCATAAAAACACTTGAAAACTTTACATTTATTCGGCTATCCGCAAAAAAAGACTTAAGTCGCAGGAAGTATAAGGGCAAAGCGATTCACGGTCAGTGTATGTCAACCCTCAAAAAATAAAAAAAAAATAAAACTATAAAGAATCATCACTTTTTCATTACCGAAAAACTACCCTCTAGTACGCGCCTATCCTTTAACTATAAATGCTCATATCATCGTAAAAATAACTTTGGTTTGTGCCGTTATAGGCATTGATATAGATATATTCTTGTAAAATCTACAAACACTTTTAAACTGAGGATCAATTTTCATTTTCCTATGCCACGTCCTAGTCGATAACTTCATGGCACATTTCTAGTTTCTATAATTTTAGTTAATCCAATCAAACGTGTAACTACTTTATAATTGAAATTAGTATATAATTCGTTAGTGAACATAGCTAATAAAATATTCAATAAAAAAAGACTTACCATTCTGGATGTACTCGCCAATTGTTTGTATTTCTTAAGCCACTTAAGTGTTTGATATTAGGTCGAATTTCATTTAGTTTCTCACCTTCATATGTGATCTTGTGAAAACCATATTTATCTGGTATAGCTACAACTAGACTGAACGGTCCAACATTTGTATAAAAGTAGTTACGTCTGCTTAATATTACTCTTTTCTGTAAAAGTATCTACATTATATATTATATTTTAAGATGGATAATAGTAAATGACTAATTTATTCTCACTAAAAGATGTTAATAGAATATAAATTGCTAATAGTGTATTCTAGAGGATTTATACAACCGGTTTATGGCTGAAAGAATGTGAAATAAGTTTCTTACGGCGCATTTCATAGTCACGTGATAGACTCTTCTCTGTTTGTGTGTGTTATACCTTGCTTATCGGATGCTATATGACGATTTGGAGTTAAAACTTGATTACAAACCAGCCTAAGCTGCAGCATTGATATCTTTATCACAAGAAACAATAAAACAGTCGTTTTCAGTTTTTTAAATATAGTTTACAAACCTGCTAGAACAAAAAGCATAACTTTGGAGAAATTGGATAAACAATGCATTTGAATTTAAAGTGAGTAGAAAACAGAAAGATCTTGTAAGACCAGGTGTTCTCATTTGTGTTATCAATTACGCTAATAGAAATTAACGTAATTGCCAAATACAGAAAAGGTTAACTACGTAAACCATTTTAAAGAACAGTTAAAGGCTTTAAGAGAAAAAATTTGTTTGGCTGCTTTCAAAAACTTTAATAATTTCATCACACAAATGTTAAGGACTTGAAAAGTTGAACGTTGTTTCACCAGGAATTTCTTTCGAGTTTAATTTTTCAAAGCAAAACAGAGACTACAAATTCTGTTTTAAAATTCACAATTCTATAGTAAGTATACGTACAACGGATCCGTACTGTTTGTTTAGTTAACATTCTAAAGCTTTTCATTAAAGTGCGAAATTTAAAAGGTATTTCTAAAACGTGAAAACGTATTTTTTCGTCAGTAAAAAAAATTTTAAAAGTAAGTCAAAGGAACCGGATTTTACCTCTGGAATTAACCATTACACTTTAATATACATTTCAACAAAATGTACGAGTATGTTAGAAAACCTTCTCTTACCATATCGTCTAGATGGGTTTTCACATTAAATCGCTTAAAACCAGTTCCATGTTTAACAATGTTATCACGCATCTGAAAATATTGCGTGAACAGTTATGCAAAATAGCTAAGTCTATCATCAGCATCATAATCATTTCCGCGTCGAGGTTCTCATTCATATACATTATATATTGGAGTTTATTACAATTACAAGTTACACTAAACCTAAATAATTACCTCCAACATAGCTTTATTAAAATGTCTTGGTTCATTGGAATCATCTACCAACTCGACTTCTGTTATATCCACTCTGTTAAATGTTGGCTTAAGAATGTTACTGACCTTTAGATTAAACTAAAACAAAGATTTTATTATTATTGTTCTTCGTTTTTACAATAGCAATAAAGTTCGACTAAGAATAATGTGACAGATTTATATCATGTTATTGACTCATGTGTAGTTTTAAAATACGACTTTTCTGAATGATTATTTAATTTTACCTTACTAATACCATACGCATCGTATTACAAAACAAGAGCAAGTAGTGATTTCCAGAAAAAATGTATTGTAGTGTTTTGCTAGTT
This sequence comes from Ctenicera cuprea, assembly GCA_958336395.1. Taxonomy (NCBI): domain Eukaryota; kingdom Metazoa; phylum Arthropoda; class Insecta; order Coleoptera; family Elateridae; genus Ctenicera; species Ctenicera cuprea. Next base: position 22,644,205 of record OY284488.1, on the reverse strand, counting down.
AATTTTAGATATCTTGAAAACATACAAAGTTGTTTAAATGTGGATGGATATTGTCCATGCAGTTCGAAATGGGTGCTCGTAAAGATGCATGGTGAATTTACTTAATGCTAATTTGTTTTACACTAAGGAAAATATTAGTAAGAATACAAAACAAACAATGCATAGTAGCAGAGTAAATTGTAGGGACATGATCGATTTATGGGATCTTTAGAAGTTTAACTTCTTTGCCGTAGTAACCATGCGATCGATAGAACGAAATGTGTGCGTTGTGGAATAGTAATGCCGAGAACGGATATGCCGAGAACGGATATGCCGAAATCAGTGCGCGTTAAATGCATGTTGTTCATTCCCCCTGAGGCGCCCTGTTTAAGGTTTGTGCCGATAGTCTGCCTTTCATCACGCGAAGTGGGTTCTACACGTCACGTAAGCACGAAGAAAAGATTACTTCTGCGCTACAATCTCATATTAAAGTATGCTTAAATACCATCGCAGCTATCTATGTATCTGTTCCAACAGAATCTAAATTATAAAATTCAAGATGACGGATTCAATATGGCGAAATTATCCTATAAAGTTATCTAATTTACATGAAAACTTAAGGGTTTTGGGCCTGTTAAATCCATAATCTAAATTATAATATTCAGGATGGCGGATGCAATATAATGGAGCTATTTCATAACGTTATCCGATTTTCATACACATTGGTATTTGAAGGGTTTTGGAGCTGCTAATTACGAATCCAAGATTTAAAATTACAAATCCAAGATGGCGAATTCAATATGGAGGAATTATTTCATAACGTTATCCGATTTGCATACAAACTTATATGCCTGGGGTTTTGGAGCTGCCAACTACGAATCCAGAATCTGCATTTTGAAATTCAAGATGGCTGACTTGATACGACGGACTTATTTCATAACATTATCCGATTTGCGTGAAAATGGGTATTCGAAGAGTTTTGGGGCTAATAATTACGAATCTAGAATCTAAATTATAACATTCGAGATGGCGGATTCAATATGACGGAATTATTTCATAACGTTATCCGATTTGCTTAACAATTCGTATTCAAGGAGTTTCGAGTAGGCGGATTTAAATTATAAAATTCAAGACGGCGGATTCAATATGGCGGACTTCTTTTTAAAAGTTATTTGTTGTTCATGAAAATTGGTAGTCGAGGGGTCTTAGGGCTGCTAATGCATATTGATGATTTTATAGCGATTTCTACAGCCAACTACAGCATGACATAACTGTTTTCGTTTTTTGTTAAATCGCAGAATTTAAAAGAACACGTTAAGTGAGAACACGCTTAAAAATTCTACTTAGAACTTGCGTTGCTCGGCACAGTTTTCCTTTTTTTAATAGGTCATTGGCGTGTGGGGTTGGGAGTAGTGGCATAACGCAAACCGTAAGCCTCTCCGCAGACTTTTATAGTAGGCCCCAGCTTCACCATCAGTTTTGTTATAGCAAATTAAAAATAAAACGTATCTACGTTTACCAGTCACATACCCAGGCGACGATTAGTAAAAAATAAAATTTTCACTTTTGGGTACATACTACATACATTCGTTTCGAGTATCGGGTATGAGTACAATTTCGATGTAAAAGGTGCTCGGGTGCAAATATCCGGGTTATTTTTCCGGGTATTAGGTACGGGTAGTTTTGAAACTAGGTAATTGCTATGAAAGCAGAAACTACAAAAAACCTGCAGTTATATTTAAGACAAGATGTAGATTATTTGTTGGGATTTGAAACTACAAAATACATGCTAATAATATACATATTTAGTTTAATAAGTCAACACAATACATGCATCATCAACATCATGAGAGGAAATTCAAGGAAAAAAAATTTCAGAAACGTATTTATTTCATTTATAATGAAACTTTAAATTATTGTTGGAGTTGGTTTCCACAACTACAGGACTTTGAAAAATATCATCATCTAAGCTACGCCTTCGATTATATTAATTTTATACGACACGTCGCGTCGCGTCGGTACTACACTTGAAGCAACTGCATAAACTCTCATTCGAAACAAGGAACAGAGGTACGTTACATGATAAATTGATACCGGGGAATCACATAATCTAGCATAGCTGTCACAATGATTTGCTGACCTTCAGTTTCGAAGACCAAACAATGATCTCACTAAAGCAAACCGCCCACACAAGCAGCCGGGCGGCGGCTTGTCTGTCAATCACTTTTTCTATATTGTACTCGAGTAAAAGTACTTTTACAATTATGCTCCGAGTACGTGTAAAGGGTAAAAATGTTAGAAGATTACCCGAGTATAGCTTTCGGGTATTGAACAAGTATCCGGGTACAAAATTACCCACGTACGACCCAGCTCTGCCAGCAGGTATACCTTATTTTCGTTGATAATAATCTTGTGTGATAAAAACACAATATCGTCTATTGAAAATTTTAGTTTATAGAAAACGACTTGAAATAGTGTCTTCGCTGCTTCACATATTTTTTTTTTAATTAGATGATAGTGCTAAACAGCAGATTCAAGTTAAGAACACACAAGAAGTTACTGAAGAAATTGACAGTAAATTGGGAGATATGAATGATGAGGTGTTAAATGTAGCACAGGTACAAGATAACACAACAGAAATCAAAGAAAATCAAGTGGAGGTACAGAATGAGCAGGTTGAATTGGATGGGAAGCAATTGGAGTTTGAAAATAGAATAAATCGAAATGAGAATGAACTAACAATTGTTGGGGCTGTGATACAGGAAGAAAATAGAAACCATGATGAGGAACTTGAGATAATAGAAGAAAAACTGGAGAATCTAAGTGATAATGGTTCATCAGGGTGTGCCATGATGCCAATGATGGGGGCATATCAGTTAGAAGGTGTGCAAGAATTGAAAGGAAACAATAATAAATATTTAATAATTTTGATATTAAAAATGGACCAAAGTTATACGATTACTGTTGCGGGAATCAGAGATTATGGACATAACAATCGGTTAAATTATAGAGAGAGAGAGAGGAAAGTAAGATGATGGTGATGTAAGGTCATACAGAACAATTTCTGTTTGTATAAAAATTTCGTTCATTTATATAATTTATAATTGTTTGTTTTTTAACAACCACATATGGTCACCTAAGATCGTCTAAATTTTAGTAATAAATTTTATTTGGCATTAATTGACTCAGGCGCGCAAGCTTCTTTAGTCGAGTAAAAGTACTTTTACAATTATGCGCCGAGTACGTGTAAAGGGTAAAAATGTTAGAAGATTACCCGAGTATAGCTTTCGGGTATTGAACAAGTATCCGGGTACAAAATTACCCACGTACGACCCAGCTCTGCCAGCAGGTATACCTTATTTTCGTTGATAATAATCTTGTGTGATAAAAACACAATATCGTCTATTGAAAATTTTAGTTTATAGAAAACGACTTGAAATAGTGTCTTCGCTGCTTCACATATTTTTTTGTATTGAATATTTAGGCATGCTTCCATTACATTTGTTTTTAATATTAATAAAAATACTTTGAACTTGCACCTCTTTTAATCTCGGACCCGAATGCAACAGACTTACAAATTTACTTTGACTTTTATTAAGTTGTGATGTATAGAAAGCTAGCATCTAATAATAATTATTATAAAATTTAGATACACAATTATTTATGGAATTAAACATTGAGAATCGCAATTGCGCTCACTTTTGTTATTCTTGATAACTAGTTTGTTTACTGTTGATATTTTGCTCGTTTAAGATGATGTCATATGAACGCCCACGAAAATATCACAATATAAGTGACAAAATAACTGCCTTATATGAATGATCAATTTTATAAAATCTAACACAAATTTATAACGCTTTTGCATATTTTAATGCATGTACACCTCACAGATTCAATATTACATATTTACCACACCTCGCTTGAAAATCAAAATGTATATAAAATAATTAAGTTATGCCTATCGCCTAACATATTTCTACACAATTTATTAGTGTGGGGATAAGTGAAAGAACAGGGACATGTTTTGTAGTCATCTGAACTTCGCTCCATTGCGTAAATGACTAAATGTAAGTAAATTTAATATAATTCCCGATTCTGTCTGAATTTAAAGCTGGATGTAGCTGCCCAACTGCACTTTTAAGTGTAGTAAATGTCTGTGTTTATCCGCCTAGACTACAGCAAGGCCTTTGATTCTTTGGACCACAGTGTGTTGTTGGCTGTGCTGGAATATATATGTTTCTCCTGCGGTTGTAAATCTATTTAAAAGTTATTTGAGTGACCGTACACAATGTGTTAAGTTGCTAACTATAACCTCTGTTGTCTCTTTTGCTAAATAACCCGATGACTGGTTTGTTGTGCTATACCGTCCGGTCAGTGATCATGTGTTTGTTCCAGTACAGCGTGTATTCCGTGTTCTCGATCACTGGATCTGGCGTGTACTTATAGTATGGTGGAGGCTTTACATTCAACATGCTGTACTTTTTGGCTATCTCCAAATATATTATTTTTGCCACTTTGTTGTGCCTTGCGGTGTACTGATTTGGTGCAAGAGAAGAGCATCTAGCATCCGTTTGTAACGAACCGTTACTAATTTTGGATTTAGTTTACAAGAACTGTTTAAGTTTTACATTTATTTTGTATTCAGTTTTCCGTTTGTGGCATTAAGTTGCCGTTGTGAGTTTATTTTTATATTTAGAATATGTAGGATTCCGTTTGTTTATGCCGTATAACCATATTGCTATGATATTCGGAGTTGTATGATTTGACTGGAGTATTGTGATTCCTGGAAGGCAGTTTTTGGGATGCTTGTTACAATTTAATTTACGATTGGAGGTTTGTGAAAACTGTAAGGTTTTGGTATTCAAACTTATAAAACTAACGGTTGCGTATTATTGCCGTAATTTCTTGTTTTAAAATTCAAATAATGTGGTTATCTTTATATCATTTATATTTTCATATTTGTGAAGTTTTGTTTACTGCGAAAAAATTAAGAACACAATCAAATTGATACGATTATTGTTTATGTTAATTTTAATTATAAATTAGTTCAGAATTATTTAAAAGGTTTAATATATAAGAAGTTTTAGACTTACTTGTTTGTGCATCGTTAAATGTCATTTGTGGGGGTTATGGATGTGAATGTCAATTTGACAAATGTATAAAAAGAACACTCATTGTTTCAGGAGATTTATTTGTTTTAAAAAAATGGGAGATCAAGACAGAAGACAAAAGCAAGTGAAAACTTATTAGTTAGTACGGCTCGTCCTAAAAATAAAGACAGGATTTTTCATTCTCTGAAAGAAAAAAAGAAAGAAAACGAGTTATATGAAATAAATAGTGGCATTGAATCCAATAAAAGCTATAACAAAACGGATACAAGTGTTTCTCAACTAATTTTGGAAATATCCCAAGAATAATAATATAAAACCGGTCCAGAACGAGTTTACAGTTATCATGGTAGAAAAAGCCAAGTATTAATAAACATAAAAGCAGTCCAGTACATATTGGTATAACAGCGGAGGAAGATTCTTACTAAAGGTGAGTGCTGTGGTTTTTGTGGGAACTGCAAATCAGAGAAGAGGGAGTTTATCATTCAACGATTGTCGAGTTAAGGATATCTTTATAAAGAAGAAACAAAGATAAGTGTTCAGTTTTAAGAACAGTAGAAGAAAAAGAAATTTCTTGATTTTTCAAAAACTTAACCTCAAATTGACTTTTAAATAAAAAGCTGCTGCAACGTTGATATTGGCTTGTGTATTTTTTTTTGAATCTTATTTATTAATAACATTTCTTCCCAAGCTTAATAACGACCCTGAAAAATTTTATAAAAGAGTCTCATACAAAATATAATTAGTTATTGAGTAAATTGCAGGCATTTAAAGAATTGTTTTTCTGGTAAGTACATAGCAATATTGTATAAGTTTAGTTAAGTTAGCATCCGCTTTAGTAGTTCTAAATGTAAATTTAAAAGTATTATTTGAGTTCATGCATTACATTTACGGCCGAAAATCAGATAATCGCGTCTTCGCGGATCGAGCCGCAGAGATGCTACCCCACTCTTGAGTGGTGGGGTTGCGCTTTAATTTCGGGCGCAGACCGGACGGCTATAAATTCAAAATTTTGAATTTTGAAAGTTAGTTCTTCGATGTTCCAGTCCAGTTCCAGTCCAGCAGCTACTACAGTCACCAGTGCTCCGACCGAGGCAACCGAACACCGATATTGGGGTAAGCAAGCTATATTTTGACACCATTGATTGTAACGTAAATTATACTGCTCTCTCTCTCTTTTATATATGTAAACTGTGTTTTCCGAGGTGTGCTCTAGCGAAAAAACATAGAGTTGCATTCCTCTAACTCGCCTATGCGAAAATCCTGGGCAAAGTTTCTTCTTCTCTCTCAGACTCTTTTACTTTCCGCCCTCGCGAAAAACCAGGGGGCATTCTTCTCTAACTAGCCTATGCGTAAATCCTGGGCAAAGTTTACTCTTCTCTTTTCTATTTGTTTGAGAGCTTTGTTGTGTAATTCCATAGTGGCGAATTTGTCCGCCTGGTGTCAAGATAACAGTTTGTTTACTTTAGTAACTGGTACCGTTTCCGACTGTATATACCGAACCGTAACGACTACTGGTGACTACTGTATATATTGCTATGATATTTAGAGGTGTTTGATTTGTCTGGAGTATTGTGATTCCTGGAGAGCAGTTTTTGAAATGCTTGCTGCAATTCTATTTGTGATTGGAGTGTTATGAACACTGTAAGGTTTTGATACTCTAACTTTTAAACTCAGGGTTGCGTATTTTTGCTATAATTCTTGTTATAAATTATAATAATTGTTATTTTTCATATGGTTTGTTTTTACTTAAAGAAAAGAAAAACACAACAGATTGATACGAATTTTATTTATGTTAATTGTAATTATAATTTAGTTCAGAATTGTTCAAAAGGTTTAATTTATAAGATGTTTTAAACTTACTTGATTGTGCATCGATAAATGTCAGGATGGATGTCAGTGTCAATATGACAAACATATAAAAGGGATACTCATGGGCATGAGATTTATGTGTTTGTTAAAAAAAATGGGAATCAAAGAAGGAAGAAAAAAATGGAAAATTTGTTTTGGATAGTTACGGCTGGTCTTGGTAAATAAATACAGAGAATTGAGATTCTCTGGAAGAAAAAAAAAAGAAAAAAACAAGTCTAAAAGCTATATAAAAGTAATTACGAGTATAAAAAAAGGAAAATACAACGAAGTAACAACGAATTGGAGAAAAAATCCAGATGTATTACAAGTAAAAGTGATCGAGAAAGTTTCTTCGTTTGTGATGGTGGTATGACCAAGTTGGAAATAATATAAAACAGAGCAGAAGAAGATCCAAATTAAAGGCGAGTATTTGTGGTACTTGAGAAACCAGCAGAGCGAAATAGAAGTTGGACACTCAGTGTTTTGCTCGAGCGAAGAGTATCCTAGTGGGGAGACGCTAAGATAAGTGTTCTATTTTTAAAAAAAGGACGATAGTAATTAGTAAAACTCATTTGATTTTTCGGAAACCACATTTAGAAATTCATTTATTAAATAAAACTTTATTTTGTAAAGTTGATATCGTTGTGTGTGTTTATTTCTATTTAAAATTAATTTAAATAACTTATTTCACAAGCTAAATAACGACCCTGAGAAAGTTAGAAGAGTCTCATAGAAAGTTTAATTTAATTGCGTGAATTGCAGACAGTTTAGAGAATTGTTTTCTAGTAGTCACAAGACCACGCATATCATTGCAATTAAAAATGGCACCCAACAACGTGGGGCTCGTTAATGTACACCGTGGCATTTTGGTAAATGTCGGGATACAGTTTTCAACAGTAAACTCATTTAATAAAGAACCCAAGTAGCTCGTATTTAGTTTTCTTGTAGATTTAAAAGGGTGATAATTTGATAAAAAAATGACAGAAGAAAATCGTAGAATGTTTAGAAGTTTACCAAGGAAGAATTATGATGAAGTAGAATTGAAAACCATGATGCAACTGATGATGAAAAAAATGGATGATTATGCAAGAGTAATTACAGAGAGTATTGCTAATTATGCAAGTGTAATTGAAGAGAGCATGGACAGCATGGAAAAGAAAATAGAAGAGACCGCAAGAGAAACTAAAGAGAGTATGGAAGAGATAATCGAAGAAAGTGTGGAAGGCTTAAAAACAAGCGTAGGAAGTTTGGAAGAGAAAATGCAAGTTTGGGAAAAGAAATTAGATGATAGTGCTAAACAGCAGATTCAAGTTAAGAACACACAAGAAGTTACTGAAGAAATTGACAGTAAATTGGGAGATATGAATGATGAGGCGTTAAATGTAGCACAGGTACAAGATAACACAACAGAAATCAAAGAAAATCAAGTGGAGGTACAGAATGAGCAGGTTGAATTGGATGGGAAGCAATTGGAGTTTGAAAATAGAATAAATCGAAATGAGAATGAACTAACATTGTTGGGGCTGTGATACAGGAAGAAAATAGAAACCATGATGAGGAACTTGAGATAATAGAAGAAAAACTGGAGAATCTAAGTGATAATGGTTCATCAGGGTGTGCCATGATGCCAATGATGGGGGCATATCAGTTAGACGGTGTGCAAGAATTGAAAGGAAACAATAATAAATATTTAATAATTTTGATATTAAAAATGGACCAAAGTTATACGATTACTGTTGCGGGAATCAGAGATTATGGACATAACAATCGGTTAAATTATAGAGAGAGAGAGAGGAAAGTAAGATGATGGTGATGTAAGGTCATACAGAACAATTTCTGTTTGTATAAAAATTTCGTTCATTTATATAATTTATAATTGTTTGTTTTTTAACAACCACATATGGTCACCTAAGATCGTCTAAATTTTAGTAATAAATTTTATTTGGCATTAATTGACTCAGGCGCGCAAGCTTCTTTAGTCAAAGAAAAAATAAGTTTGGAAAATAAAACTTTAACAGAAAAACATTTAATTAAAATAGGGAAGTTGGAGTTGTTGTCTGCAACGAAGAAAAAAGTTTCTACTATATCGAAAACAGTGAATTTAGAAGTTACAATAGGAAGTAAAAGTTATGTGACACGATTTTTGGTTGTACCAGAGTTACAATTAGATTTTATAATTGGAATAGATTTTATAGAACAAGAAGGGGTTAAAGTTGACGGCGAATTAAAATGTATTGTAATAAATAATGATAAAATAGGATGGACAAAAGATGGTTTATATAATAATAATAATATTAAAATAAATAATTATGTCATAAGTGACTTTATAAAGGAGGAGCAGATAGGAATCCCTTGTTGGAAATATAAAGTACAATTAAATAACCTGGTACGTGAAAATATTGACCTCATAAATGAAAAACCGTGTGTAGCAAGAAATCACATACATAAACCTGAAGTAGATGACAAAGCTCCATTTAATGTTAAAGTTTACCCGATACCTTTTTCGTATAGAATCCAAGTTAGAGAAGAAATAAATAAAATGTTGGCAGATAATATTATAGAATCATCCACAACTAGTTATGTGTACCGGTTGGTGGTTGTTAAGAAAAAAAATGGTAGTCTTCGATTGTGTTTAGATACCCGTAAAATAAATAACATCACCAAACCACAATATGAATCTCCGCAAACAATTGACAGTTTATTGGCAAGAATTAGTAACTAGAAAATTTTTTCGAAACTCGACCTCAAGAATTCTTTTTGGTTAATTCCGTTGGAAGAAAGTTCAAGGAAATATACAGGTTTCAATGTAGATGGAGAAATTTTCCAGTTTAAAGTTGTACCTTTTGGTTTATCAACATCGTGTGCAGCGCTAGTTAGAGCTATGCAGAAGATATTAAATGAGTTTGAAGAATTTTGTGTGCATTATGTAGATGACATTCTTAGTGAAACTGAAGAACATTTAAGATATTTAAGTATTATTTTAAAGAAAATGCAAGAAAATGGCTTGAAATTAAATATTGAAAAATGTGAATTCATGAAAGAGCAAGTCCGATACTTGGGATATGAAATAAGTGATAATGGTGTAAAAATTAGTGATGAAAGGATCACTAGTATTAAAGAATTTCCCAGGCCAAAGAATTTGAAAACTTTACGTGGTTTTCTTGGAATGTTGAACTACTATAAGAAGTTTATACCGAAATATTCCGAATTAACGTTACCATTGGTAGAATTATTAAGGAAAAATGAAAAATGGAGTTGGACACAAGAAAGAGAGAAAGCATTTGAACAAATGAAAGAAAATTTCTACAACGAGTTACGGTTAAGATACCCGAACTTCAAAGAAAAGTTTATTCTTCGAACAGATGCTTCGGACTTTGCAATTTCGGCTGAATTGGTGCAAATACAAAATAGTGAAGAAGTTCCTATATGTTTTATATCAAGAGTGTTAAAAGGATACGAGACAAGATACACCATTTCTGAAAAAGAAATGCTGGCAATAATATTTGCAATAAATAAATTGAAATTTTATTTAACTGGAAATAAATTCATTTTGGAAACTGATAATTCAGCTTTAACATTTATGAAGAAAAAGAATTTTTTGAATAATCGTTTATACCGTTGGGCTTTATTTCTACAGGAGTATCCATTTGAAATCCGACATAAACCTGGGAAAGAAAATGTGACTGCTGATTATTTAAGCAGGAAAGATAATCAAAATGGTAAAATAAACCAGATCTTAATAGGTTTGCAAGAATTAAGGGGGCAAGACAGATACTCACAAGAACGAATTCACGGACAACAGCAATTGGAAGAAATAAAGATACTACGTGATATGGTAGAAGAAAATAACAATCAAATTATAAAAGGTTTTAAAATTGAACAAGGATTTTTGGTAAAAGTAATCAATGCGAAGGATTTATATGTTTTAAATAAAGAATTCGCGATAGAAGTTATAAAAGAAATTCATGACAAGTTTGGTCATATTGGGATAAGAAAGACATGGTTAGTTTTCAGAGAGTGTTTCTACACAAAGAATGATTTGCCTTTAGTAAAGGTAATTATAAATAATTGTGAACATTATTTGTTTACAAAAGAGAAGAATTATAAGAATGTTAACGCGATTAAAAGCATAAGAGTTGAAAATCCATTAGATTTGATTGCTATAGATTATATAGGAAATTTAGTACCAGGACATTATAACTTTTGTCATATTTTGGTTATTACGGATATTTGTACAAAATTTGTGAAATTATATCCAGGAAGATGTTGTAATAGAAATCACGCAATAATGTTTATTAGAAAATTTATAGAAGAAGTTGGTGTACCGAAGAAAATCTTAGCGGATAATGCGACGTATTTTAGGAACAATAGGTTCATAACATTCTGGAAGAATAGGAATATACAAGTTGGATTTTGTAGCATAAGACATCCTTGTGCGAATCCTGCAGAACGGTATGTTAAAGAAGTTATAAAGTTTCTTGGAATTTCAACGCACAGAAGTCATGAACAATGGGTAAAATATGTGCCTCAAATACAAAAATTTATGAATGAAGTACCCAATTCAATAACAGAAGTGCCACCAATATTGTTGATGAAAAACATTTCACCAGAAAGACCTTGGAAAGGTGCAGAGATAATAGAAGATATACGTGAGATTTTAGAACAAGCAAGAATCAAAAACAATGCAGCATTAAACAAGTATGAAAGAAGGAAGAATAAAAATTAAAAAAAAAGAAGTTTTATAAGATAGGTGATTTAGTAGTAGTTAAAAACCTAAAAGTTGCGAATAGGGCAGAAAAGATTTGTGCTAAACTACAATTATCTTATATAGGGCCGTTCAAAATAAATAGGATTTTTGGGGAGAATAATTTTGAGTTAGCTGAGTTAGAGAGTGGAAGAATAAGAGGAAGACTTCATATTTCAATGATTTTTCTTTACAATATTAAAGAAGTTTAATGTTGAAATAGATGAAAATAAAATTTTCTTTATAAAACTTATTTTGTTTAATATTCTAAAATTTTATTTTATTTTTATTTATTTATCTGGGGGCAAAAATGCTATGATATTTAGAGGTGTTTGATTTGTCTGGAGTATTGTGATTCCTGGAGAGCAGTTTTTGAAATGCTTGTTGCAATTCTATTTGTGATTGGAGTTTTATGAACACTGTAAGGTTTTGATACTCTAACTTTTAAACTCAGGGTTGCGTATTTTTGCTATAATTCTTGTTATAAATTCTAATAATTGTTATTTTTCATATGGTTTGTTTTTACTTAAAGAAAAGAAAAACACAACAGATTGATACGAATTTTATTTATTTTAATTGTAATTATAATTTAGTTCAAAATTGTTCAAAAGGTTTAATTTATAAGAAGTTTTAAACTTACTTGATTGTGCATCGATAAATGTCAGGATGGATGTCAGTGTCAATATGACAAACATATAAAAGAGATACTCATGGGCATGAGATTTATGTGTTTGTTAAAAAAATGGGAATCAAAGAAGGAAGAAAAAAATGGAAAATTTGTTTTGGATGGTTACGGCTGGTCTTGGTAAATAAATACAGAGAATTGAGATTCTCTGGAAGAAAAAAAAAGAAAAAAACAAGTCTAAAAGCTATATAAAAGTAATTACGAGTATAAAAAAAGGAAAATACAACGAAGTAACAACGAATTGGAGAAAAAATCCAGATGTATTACAAGTAAAAGGTGATCGAGAAAGTTTCTTCGTTTGTGATGGTGGTATGACCAAGTTGGAAATAATATAAAACAGAGCAGAAGAAGATCCAGATTAAAGGCGAGTATTTGTGGTACTTGAGAAACCAGCAGAGCGAAATAGAAGTTGGACACTCAGTGTTTTGCTCGAGCGAAGAGTATCCTAGTGGGGAGACGCTAAGATAAGTGTTCTATTTTTAAAAAAAGGACGATAGTAATTAGTAAAACTCATTTGATTTTTCGGAAACCACATTTAGAAATTCATTTATTAAATAAAACTTTATTTTGTAAAGTTGATATCGTTGTGTGTGTTTATTTCTATTTAAAATTAATTTAAATAACTTATTTCACAAGCTAAATAACGACCCTGAGTTAGAAGAGTCTCATAGAAAGTTTAATTTAATTGCGTGAATTGCAGACAGTTTAGGGAATTGTTTTCTAGTAGTCACAAGACCACGGATATCATTGCAATATATTGGCTACCGTATGTATGTATTGGTACCGTATTGCCACTGTATTGCTACCTTATTTGCTACCGTATTTTCTACTGAATGGCTACTGTAGTTCTAACGAATTTGCTACCGTATAGCTACTGTATTGCTACCGTATTTGCTACTATATTGCTACTGTATTGCTACCGTATTTGCTACCGTATTTTGCTTATTATTATCCGATTTACCTCTATAATATTAATTTAATAGTAATAATAATTATAATAATCACTTTATTTTTAAGAAAAATACAGAATAAATTTGTACATATAAGGGCGAGGTTCAGCGGAGGGGCAAAGCCCAACCTGCTGCTCTACCACCTAACCCTAGAAAAAACATTGGTAAATAAAATAAATTATATATTCTAGGGGCTTAGGTAAAGTTCTGAAGTGCAGACAAAAGAAGACAACACGCAAATCATAGAGCAGATCACTGGTATAACTAGCTAGATAAAGGAGCTGGTTTCAAAAAATGCATTTCTTATATGTCATTTAAAATTATTCAAAGATAAATGTTTAAAAGGAAAAGGTAGTTTATTATAGAGGTTAGTAATTTGGAAGCTGAAAGATAGTTTAAATAATTCTGTACTATGCAAAGGAGGAGTTAGCAGACCTCTATAACGTAAATTCAAATTATGAACATCCGTTCGAAAAGTTATTTTATCGTATAGATAAGCAGGACTTTTATTTACAATAATACTATGATACAGACAAGCGGCATGAACATTCCTATGTTGCATATTTAACCAACGCGCCTCAATTAATTTATGTGAAATTCTTTCCCTTCTCTTTATGCCAAAAATCAACCTGAGGCATGCATTTTGTAGAACTTTTATTTTGTTGGCATCAATAGCTTTTAAACAAGCTCCATAAACAGTATCGCAATAGTTCAGCCTGGATAGTACAAGTGAATCACATAAGAGAAGTTTTGTTTTCTGATTAAGTACATGACGATTCATGTAAATAAGTTTTAAAGTTGCATAACCAGACTGAATACATTTCGACACATGCTGCGTAAATCTAAGCTGTTGATCCATAACTAATCCAAGGTTTCTGACTTTGTCTTGTAATTGAAGTATGTTGTTATCAATTTTAATTTTTATCAAGTCATTAGTAAAATTAGTATCAAAGGATTTACCAAAAAGTATAACAGCTGACTTCTCAGCGATAATATTAAGATGATGCTCACTGGAAACTTTAAAGATTCTTTCTAAATCCTGATTAATGTGATCACATGCTACTGCAAAATCATTTGGATGAAATGAATAGTAAATTTGGGTGTCATCTGCATAAAGGTGACAAGTACAGGCTGTTAAAACCGACGGAAAGCTGAAGGCGTAAATAATATATAGTAAAGGCCCCAAAATTGATCCTTGTGGAACTCCTTTAGATATGTCTATAAAGTTAGATGATTGGCCATTACAAATTACGGCCTGTTGTCTACCGCCTAAATAACTTTTGATAAGAGTGATAGCCGCTTTGCTAAGCCCTACGTAATGTAAAATGGAGATCATGGTTGAGAGTATCAAATGCTTTTGAATAGTCTAACAGTACTAATATAGTAGATTTGCCTTCATCCGTTGCCTTATGAATATCATCTATAACTTTAAGCAAAGCTGTGCAGCAGCTACGTCCAGATCTAAATCCAGACTGTTCTTCTGGCAATGTGTTATTGGTAAGAAGATGATTCCTTAGTTGATATTCAATAGCTTTTTCTAATATTTTTGAGAGTGTAGGTAAAATACCAATAGGCCGCAAGTCTTTTGGGTTATTAATTTTAGGTAAAGGAGTAACATGCGATTTCTTCCATATAGTTGGGAAAACAGAGAGAAGGTAAGGCAAAAATTTATAATATGAGAAATAATAGGTAATAAGCGAGGAAGGCATAATTTGACCATATCGATCCCAATACCATCAGAACCTATAGCTTTGGATTTTATTGAATTAATAATTTTTAAAATGGAACATTGGTTAACTGTTTAAAATGCTAAACATGAATTTACAGAGTCTTTTATATTGCTATTGTAAAAACTAATAATATGTGGATTATCCATAGTCGATTGAGGAACAGAATTTAAAAAAAAATTATTGATACTGTTTGGATCTGTCAGATGATTGGGTAACACCATGTTTTTGCGATTTTTTGTAAAATTTAATTGTTTTAAGTTTTTCCATAACGTTCTACAAGTATTGTCACGCAATTTACTATCATAAAAAAAATTTTTCTCTACGTATGGTTACATTCACAACATTGCGCATTACTTTATAAAATTCCCAATGTTGTGGAGTTTTGTTACGCTTATATCGTTGTAGAGCCCGATCACGTTCATTCATCAACATCTTAAGGTTATCAGTGAGCCATGGAGCTGGTGGCTTAGTAAAGCGAGCGGTTTTATATGGTGCATGTAAATCAAAAAGAATTTTTAAATTATCAGTAAGAAAATCAATTTTCTCATCAATACTATCATAATAATAAATATTATCCCATGGGATAGAACAAAGTTGGTCATAAAATTGCACCTGATTAAAATTTCTAAAATCACGATAAGTTCTTATTGTTAAGGGCAAAGGTTTTACAATACTACGAATATCAATTGAACACCAGATTAGTTCATGATCAGCAATTTGGGCGGCGTTTATAACACCATATTCACAAATCAAATTTGGATTGCTAGTTATAATATGATCGATGAGCGTAGCACTAGTAGAGGTTAATCGTGTAGGTTCATCAATTACTTGGGCCAGGCCTGTCCTGTCCAGAAGATCAAGTAATGCTACTGAAGCATAGTTGTTAAAATCAAACAGATTTATATTAAGATCTCCAAGACAGAAGAGGTCTGTATGGGACGGAACAATTTTAGAAAGTGTAAGATCGAGAGCATCTAAAAAACCTCTGTAATAAGTTGTAGGAGGTTTATACAAAACACCAAAAGCAAATTTTTCTTTTGAAATACTTACCGTTATCCAAAATTGCTTTGCTTGTCTGTAGCACATGATAGGTCAAAGTTGCCTTGATATAGATCGCAACTCCTCCACCTGCTGTGTTTCGATCTTCCCTAATTAGTGCATAACCGTTAATTGATACTAAGGTAGAAGGCAAATATGCCGCCAAACGGGTTTTAGTAACACCAATAATATCATAATTGTGTGATTGAATTATATCAAGAAAATTAACAAAATTCCCTACCAGTGATCTAACATTTATGTGGGCACACTTCAGAATCATACCGGCACAAAGACTTGTTTTATTTAAAAAACAAAAATTTGTACGAAAACAAGTTAAACGAGTGTTCAAAAGTTGAAATGTATAGAAAGCACGCATCAACTTTCCAATTTGTACACCTGCGATCAGTTGACATACAATAGAATCTTGAGCTTATCAACCAGTCGAATCAAATAATAAAAGTATCACACATTTCACAAACCAATGCAAGTGATTATTTGACAACCAAATAATTAAATTAAAAGCATAACCAATGTTATGAAGAATATCGTAATTAGTTAATTCTGAATTGCCGAAATGATAAACTTAAGCTAATCACTGAATGTATGGAAATCGTATGCAAAATTTTCAGTTCTTAATTTTCAGAATAAGGGAAATAAACAACAAACTAAACTAAAACTAAAATTCACACTTAATATGAGTGCACATTGATTTAAGTAGCAATGCTTAGTAATTTAATGAAAAACAAAATAAATAAATTTGAAATAAAATTATTTATTTGACTCTGTTGTGTGTTTTAATAAGTTTACTTTACTTAACTTGAACAAAATCACTCTCGGAATTAATCACAACAGCATTTGATCCCTCTGACTTCCTCATCATAATTTTTCCATTGTTAACCCATAGGAATTTCACATTACTATCATTCTTAAAAAACCTGCATTTATTGTATAGCTGCCTATTTTCCCTTGGGTTGATTATTATTTAATAGACGTATTTAAACCATACTACGTCGTTTTCTTTTATTTGTTGAGTATACACGAGTTAAGTAGAGCTGCTTCAAGAATCTGCAGGCTGTCATTCCATCAAACAGACCCCTGGTGACCGACATCTTCAACTGCAGTTACTCAGGTCTTCGCTAAGCCTTTCTGTTACAGCAAAGCCGTTATGGAGAGTAAACTCCATATTAAATCTGGCGCCCGAGAACTTCCCAGCGATTATACGGATAAGCAGCCGTATAATACCGCCCGCAACAAAATACAAGTTACCTACCGGACTACAATGTTGCCAAACAGGCAACCGGGGAAAAGAGCGTCGCACGTTATTATTATTATTATATTTTGTAAGTATTCATATGTTTATTTCAGTACTGTCGGCAGCAATGGGCAAGACAGATACCGTCAAATCACTGGTTTAAGTGCTTTCGGATTATTGCGCAAGTGTTTAAAATGACTGCCTGCTGTATCAAACCTTGCAGACTATCTGGTAAGCCCAGCTGTTTCAGCGTTTCCAAAAAGGCTTTTGGTGTAATTCCGGTTGCAAACATGGTTACAGGTAGTATATAAATATGTTCTTGTTTCCATATTTTTTTTATTTTTGCACTGTTTCCAATATTTATTCTTTTTCTCTTGCATGGTGTGTACGACGTTTTTCGAACTGGGGATAGCAACATCTATCAGGTAAGTGGTATTTTCAGGCTTTATTGTTAACACTAAATCTGGATGGTTGTGTGTAATGATCTTATACGTCAATACTGTTCTGTCCAGTAGAGCTTAGCTATATCACTTTAAAGCACAAACCTCGGTGTATACTTATAGTAAAGATATTTAGTGGCAATAAGTTGATACGTTTGTGCTAGACGTTAGTGAATAATTTCCGAAAAATACAAAAACAAAGTTGCATTTGCTCATTGAGATTGATGGCATACTAACTGCGTAAGTCCGACGATAGAAACGGCTGTTGCATTAAACCGACTAGACGCTAGTGTGCTTCTCCTCGTTGTTATTATTGCAAAGTTAACGTTGCTAGCAAGGCTAAGTGGCGAACAGTTGTTTACTGGTACTATTACGTGATGCAAAACCGACGTATCTTTCTTGCTGATAAAATAGTTCCTCAAAACAGCTTTTTGTTTATTTTGTAGATTGTATATATCAATTAATCCTCTGTCTCTATTAGCCCGTGGTAGGGATAGTCTCTCTGTAGCGGATTTAGGATGATGCATTCCTGCATTTGTAAGTATTTTATTGGTTTTTCTTTTCAGGTCATTTATATCAGTATCGGTCTACCTTAGAACACCAAACGAGCATGTAAGTATTGGCACCGCGTATGTGTTTATTGCCTTTACAATATTTTTTCCGTGTAAATTCATTTTTGCTATACTTTTTACTCTACTTAAGCATTTATTTTTAATGTTTTCTTTCATTTGAGTTTTTCAATCAACCGCGATTGGCTCGTTCCCAGATATTGGTATATATCTCCTTCTGGTATGCTTTCTATTCTCTGATTGTTTTCTAATTCATGTTCCATAACTTCTCTTTTGCCTTTATTAATGCTTTGCGTTTTATACTTTTCTATTCCAAAGCTCATACATACATCTTTACTGAATATTTCTGTAATCCCTAACAGCTGCTTTAGATGTTGACTTGTACTGCTGTATACCTTAATGTCGTCCATATAATAAGGTTTGATACGTGTGCTTAATATTAAAGACCCTCCTTGCGTCATCTAACATGTTGGATAGAGGATTGAGCCCTAAACAGAACCAAAAAGAACTTAACGAGTCTCCCTGAAAAATACTTCGCCTTATTTGTGTAGGTTTGATGGTGATCTGGCTTTCAAGTGCGCGTAATTTAATTACTGTTTCCCATTTAGTTATAGTGTCCTTAAAGAACTTAATGATATTTGGATTAATCTTATATATCAAGGGTCTCTAAGAGCCAGCTGTAAGGAATAGAGTACAAAGGCTTTTCTGTAGTCTATATAAGGTGTGTATAAGTATATGCTACGCGTGTTTTTGTATGCTTGATTCGTTACAACGGAGTCTATTATTAAATGTTCTTTGCATCCGTGTGCGTTCCTGCGACATCCTTTTTGTTGCTCAGCTAATATGCTATTTTCCTCACAGTGTTTGTATATTGCATTGCTAATTCACGCAGTTATTACTTTGTATATGGTGGGTAAACACGTAATAGGTCGATAGTTAGCAGGATCTCTATTCTTTGGTAAAAGGTATGTTAGACCTCCAGAAATGAATCGCGGCATTATTTTTCGGTTTTTAATAAAAATACTAATATACTTAGTTAATCTAAGGAATATGTGTATTTGTAAACTAACTCAGCCTGTAATTATGTATACAGTCAATCCCCGGCGATTTCCAATTGTGTGTTGTTTATAACTTAGACGTTTCTTCTTATAATATATTTGTAAAATTCATTAGGTTGATATGTTTTTCTTTATTTATCCAGCCCGTTGTTTCTCTATGGACTGCTTAATTTGACCATAGGTTGCTCCAGTATTCCTCTACTGCGTTCTTTCCAAGTGTGCTGGTCATCTGTTAATGTTGGTCCCTCTATAGTAGTCGATAAAACATGCCTTCTCTTTCTCTAAATAATTTGTTTTCACTTGTTCTCTTATTGCTTTTTAGATATTTCTAAATGTGCTGTTGACTTTTGCTTTAATGTGTCTAAAAATTCTTCTATTTCTTTATATTCTGTGTGTATTTTATGATTAGCAAAGATTTTCTTTACTTCTGTTAATATTTTACCAGATCTTTGGTCTTGCTTATATTGGCTTAAGCGGCTAATGCTGCTACGCAGTTTTGTTATTTTTGTTTCAAGTCTGGTTTGCCATTTATTTTATTATTATTATTATTATTTTATTATTATTATCTTCATTTTTCTCAGAGAAAAAATACTGGGCTTACGATACCTACAGAGTTTCACTCAAGGCAAGTATCGGAGTAAGTACAACGGGTAAGCATATTATTATTATTATTATTTTAAATAGTTCGAGTGTCCTCGGTATTAAGAATGTGCCGGGTGCTGCAGACCAAAACACACACTATTTCGTCTAATTTTAAAAGAATTTTCTAACCAGGTGGTAAGATTTTAGATTGCTGCCTTTTGGATGTCAATGTAAGTGTTTTTATGGAGATTCAGTTTAGTAAACTAAAGTTTATTGTGGTTGGTTTTCTCGGTTTTAGCGATGATTGACTGATCTCTTACCACAGACAGGGATAAAACTCATCGTATTTGATCACAAGCTTAAGAATTTGGACACAATATAAGTGCAAAATTGCCGCTTTTTGAATTGTTTTAGTTAGGCTTTTAGGTATATCTAATTGGGTCAGATTTTTTATTCGAATGTTTTATTACTAACACAGTGACCACGTTTGTGCCAGTGACTGATATAATGACAGGTATTATTTTGACATCATATAATTGCCAGATATGCCGGATTTTTATTGCCAAATTCTGGTATGTAGCCTTCTTCTCTCGCTCTGTCTTTTGCAGGTTATAAGTTACTGGGCATCTAATGTCAACAAAAGTGGCTTTTTTGTTTTTTTGTCAAGAATTACTAAATTGCGACGGTTATAATCCACGGTTCCATCTGTAGTTAGCCTGTACCAGTACAAAACGAGGTCCTGTGATTCTAGAACTGCAGAGACTAAGTATTTGTAAAAAAGTGGTGGGTTCTTTACCAAGTTATATATCAGAGCCAGCTGTCGATGTAAAATTTCGGCAATTTTTTTTGATTTTTTATTAAAAAATTTACAATTTACTCTGATAGAGTATTAAGCAAATGTGCTGTTTAAATACAAGGACATTGTAGGGGATAAACATCCATAGATGTAATTCCTATATAATTCACTTAATATATATGCAAAGTGAGCTTTTGTTTGTTACATTAATAAATCAGTTGGCCATGTTCTCTTCAGTCTTCTAGGAATTTGATCTACTGTGAGCTGTTCCACTAGCTGGTTTTTGGATGTTCATGTATTTTTCCATGGTAGTTGACTGAAAATCTATGGATCTTTTTTTTAGGCGAACGGTCTTCGTGAATGGTCAGATTAGTAACGTACCATGGTGCGTTGACTAGTGTACGTAGAAGCTTAGACTGGAACTTCTGTATTATGTTTATGTTAGATTTCCTGGTGGTGCAGCTCCATAGTTGGAGGCCGTAGGTCCAAATTGGTATTAATATAATTTGGTATAGCAGCAATGTATTATGAATTGATAGTGGTGATCTTCTGCCAAGCAACCAGTACATCTGTCCAAGTTTGAGGTTTAATTGTTTCTTTTTTGTTTCTACATGCTTTCTCCAGGTTAAGCGCTGATCCAGATGAAGTCCTAAGTACTTTGCTTCTGTTTTCATAGGTATGGGAGTACCATCGATGTTGACTGATGGACAGACGGTGGTTTTCGTAGTAAACATAACTTGTGTAGACTTAGTTTAATTTACTTTGATTTGCCATTGATTTAACCATTCACTAATAAGATTTAAGTGGTGCTGAATGTGCTCGCTGGCTATGATTGTGTTTTCATGTACAGACAGAATTGCGGCGTCTTCAGCAAATGTGGCAATCAGCGTGTTGTCTGTCTCTGGTATGTCAGATGTGTATAATTGATGAACAATGGGCCCCAATACACTCCCTTGCATAGGCGTCGGGTTTTGAAAATGCGCAGGGGTGCTCACTCAAATCACAATTGACAAGTTGAGCTTTTGAAACATACAAAAAACTGAATTAAATAAGAGAAACACTTTCAGCTCATAAATATGATAATATTGCTAATGCTCCTCAAAGCGCGTCAAAGCAGAAAAGGAAAGCTCTGCTGTACATGTTGAAACAGGAATGGTCAAAACGATTTTAACCAATATTACAATTTACTTTCGGTTTAGACCGCGTCGTTTTAGGAACTACACCCAGCATAATCAGGTAAGGATCGACCTGTAGCTTGTCTGCCTGTACAAGAATTTGCTCTAGAAGTTTGAGCAATATTTGTTCGTAGGGCCTGCCTGCCTAAACAGGGCCGTGTGCTTAGATTATTTAAACCTTGGGGCGGACAAGGATTTGATCTTAATGTATTTTGTTTAGCAGGACAAGAATACTTAATCGGCTTATACCTAATTATCTGTTTGTGAACCCATACAAACTAACGTTTTGCAGCTTGCATCTTCAAAGTGAATAAAACACTGAATTCAAATCCGGGAAGCGGAGGTATTTAAACCTCTTGGAGTCAGTCGGGCAGAACGGCAGTTCTGGTTGGCTGTCGCCGTTGGGCAAAGACGGATCCGGTGGAGCGTGATCGTGAGATCGATGATGCTTAGGAATCCTTAGAGGATAAACTACTGGATTCCAAGCTTTACTGAGTCTGAAAGCATCCTCCCTGTTTGTGTCATTGTATTCTTCGTTTCACTTTTATTCTTAGTGCTGCTCTTAGTGCCCCCTGTGGGCTGGGGGCATCCCCCAGCTGATGACGATGATATGTTGATGTTTGCATTCGATGAAGATGAATCTAATGAATCAACTTTCTTTTCTGCTACACGAATTACAAGTTTGTCCATTTTAACTAATCCAAAGATGTATGTGTTAGCACCAATCAAAAGACACTCGTCGCTCTTTCCCGTCCGCGTTCACTGTACGAATTCCGCTGCGTTGACGCGCACACATGCATTTCGCCCTGCGCAATCGAGTTCTGATTTCTCACAAACAATCGCAATACTTCTTCAACGCTACTATATCTCACAACACTTCGCAATGTTTGTCTATGAACACTGCCGTGCAATATTTCTTTTCTTCTAAACTCTTGGCAATATTGTTTACAATTCTGTTTGTTAGGTGTATCGTTGAGTGGCATTCGCGGAATCCGAATCGATAGCGGGGTAGAAGTGTCAGGAAGTCTACATCTTCTCGCATTCTTTTCAATATCAGTTTTTCGAATATCTTACTTATGGTGGGAAGTAAACTAATCGGTCTGTATGACGTTCTCTCCTCAGAGACTTACCTGGTTTTAGTATCATTAGGATATGCGCATATTTCCAAAGAATAGGGTAGTAAGCAATACTAAGCATACGGTTGAATATTGTGGTTATTATTACGATGGCTTTTTTTGGCAGCATTTTTAATATTCTGTCCGTTATTAAGTCAAATCCGGGGGCTTTAAACTGTTGTAGGTTATTGATTTCGCGTTTGACTTCAGTTGACATTTGACATGCCACATCTAACAATGCTTCAGTTTTATTGTTGTCGTGATTTGGAGATGGGCCAAAAGGTTTTAAAATGTTTGAATTATTTGGCAAATGTGTCGGCTTTTTCCTTATTTGATCTAGCCCACTCGCCGTCTTCATTCCTGATTGGTGGCATGGTAACCTAAGGCATTTTTAGTTTTTCTGTGGTTTTCTAGATGGAATGGTCGTCTTTACTTATATTGGTGATGTAGTTTTGGAACGTAGAATTCTTATATTCTTGGAGTGTTAAGCGTAGTTTTCGAGTTAATCTATTATAGATCGATTTATCTACTACATTTCGTGATCTCTTTCATCTTGCCCTAGCTCTGCGTTTTTCAGCCACTAGTTCTCTTATATATAGCGGTGTATAGTTGGATTTGTCTGTTTCTTCATCTGAATCAGGTGTAGACGCCCATGCAGCTCCCATGCAGGATGAGGTTAGTGAAGTACCGAACTACTACATCAAGATCTTCTGGTTGTTTGATTCGTAGTTGTAAGCTTATGTTTTCTCAAATGAAGTTTTGAAATTTGTCCCAATTTGTTTTGTTGTTCGTTAAAGTATGGTTCACCTCTTTTTTCATTATATGGCTACTTAGTGTCATTATAACTGGCAAATGGTCTGAGGATAGGTCATGGTTTGACTCAATCGTGTTGTAGTTTGTAGATATTCCGCGTATTATAAAGAAATCTAATCGATCTGGAGTTTTCTCTAAGTCTGTTGGCCAATATGTGGGCTCGCCTGTAGATTGAAAGTTGTAGTTGTCGTCCATAGTTTTTAGGAGAATTCTACCTTTTGTTGTGATGAGTCTCGATCCCCAATGCTTATGTTTTGCATTCCAGTTACCTCCAGCAATAAAGTTAGTTCCTAATGACTAAAAAACATCTGGTACTGGTTAGAAGTAATTTGACGTCGTGGTGGACTGTACACGGCTGGGATTGCAATTGATTATAGCAAAGCATTCACTTGGACGTTTGCGGCTTGTATTCGCTCAGTTTGAAACTTGGGTAGTTTGTGGTGAAGAATGTGATTTTCGATTATTATAGCTGATCCACCGTGTGCTGTACCCAGGGTGAACAGTGTTATAGGTGGTGTAATTTGGTATACGAAATACGGTTCTGTCTGTAAAATGCATCAGAGAAATAAGAATTTATTAATTTTGTTGATGTTTAAGAATGTGATTAGCTCATTTTTATGATTCAGTGACCCATTCGAGTTCCAAGTGTCAATCCGAAGTAGATTAGCCATTATGATTTTATTTTGTTAATGACAGATAATAATAAGCTTAGGATCATTTGGTTCTGGTTCATCAGTTAGGCGAAAATAGTTTTAAATTTAGTGAGGAGGGTAGTTATCTGGTCTTCTAACTTTGTTTGTGAGTAATTTCCATTCTTTATATGGGTTTGTAGTGTTGCAGCTCGTATGTATTTGGAGGATTATGTGGAACTGGCTGTTCTACGAATGCCATGTTAGGGACACTTACTTGAGTCTGGTTTTGGTTACGGAATTGCCAACTATTATTAAGTGTTTTATTTCTCGCATTTATTAATTCTTTGTACGTGAAGCAGCCTTTGTAGTTGGCAGGGTGGTTGCCTTCGCACAGGGCGCATTTTGCTGGGGTGTTTCTAGATTTATTGCATGTTTTTAAATCGTGGCTTTTCCCACATTTTACGCAGTTATAGGATCTGGTTCAGTACTTTTTAAAGTGTCCATAGGATTGGCATCTCGTCCATTGTAAGATGTATTTTTTTTATTTGGGAGCTCAACATGTATTCTCGTGTGATGTAAAAACTGTAGTTTGTACACTTTTTTGTTGTTTACGTTGGGTTCTAGGTCTACAAAGAACAGGGGTGGCGGTTCATTACTTTCGCGATACCTGATGTTCATAATGTTTCTAACTTTGTGACCTTCCTTTTTTAGTTCGTCTTTTATGATTTAAGTTGGTACTGAATGATGTAAATTTCTTATGACAACTCTATATGCTCGTTCCTCTTTAGGCTGATAGGTGTGATGAATTATGTCATCGCGTAGGTGTTTTATCAGCTTTCTGTATGCATCTGGGGTTAAAGCGTTGATTTTGGCAGTATTATTTGCCAAGGTCTTACTATAATATTGCTATTCTTTTGCTACCTTGGTTAAACTATCACCCATACTGCTATAGTTTTTAACATCATATACAGGGTGTGTATAAATTGGTGAAAGAACTACACGTGGCGATGTTGGTCGAAAATCTATATACCAAAATGTTGTACAATGCTTCCTCTGTCCTCAGGAACCATTTTAAAGAAACGTACATTTGACAACATTAGATCCATACACTACAGGTGTTTTGTTATAATGCACGGTAACTAAAGATGTCCGTTGCATCTAAAATTTGCTCTTCCAGTTGTACCGTGCGCCTTTGCCTTGGTCGACCAGCGTTTACATTACTTGGAAAAAATGAATCAGTTTCACGAAGACGTTGGTCCAGCCTTCGCAAAACATTTGCTGTAGGATGACTCCGGTTTGGATAACGTGCACGATATTCACGTTCTGTCATGTCGCCATTTCCATTTCAGAAACCAAATACCATCTACATATCAGCATAATTATTGAACGTAAAATCCATTGTTAGTAAAAGAAACAAGAAAACGAAAATAATAATAATTAATACTAATAACTCCGAGAAAAGCAACGATGATAGAAAAAGCAAGTCCAATTACAAATTTTGACACTTGTCAAACTTTGACGTTATCAAGACAGAAGTAATTTAGAGTCGCATCACTCTTAAATAAACTCCGCCTGTTGATCCCGCTAGGTGGATTGAGTAGCCTAGTGGGTGAAACTGCCGGTCCCAAGCCCGGATAAAGGAGGAGGGTTGGGGCGACGGGCCAACTCCCCGTCACCCGTAAAACATTATTTTGCTAAAAAACCAAAAGCCCAGCCTCGGAAATTGGACGGTCTAAACAGGAGACGAATCAAGCAACGGAAAAGGATTGTGAAAATTGGAACCTGGAACGTGAGAGGAGTGACTAATAAGTTGAAGGAAGTAACATCAGAAATAAAAGAACTAAACATGGATATCGTGTGCATTACAGAGACAAAAAAGAAAGGACAGGGCAGTGTAATAGTTGACGACTATGTACACATATGGTCGGGTGTCCCGAAGTCAGATAGAGCCAAAGCGGGTGTCGCCGTGTTGATTAAGAAAAACTATAGCAAACACATTCAAGACATACAGTTTATAACAGAAAGACACCTAAAAATAATCGTGAAAATCCGCAACATCGAGTTAGCGATAGTAGCGGTATACGCCCCTACGGATGACGCAACCGATGACGTTAAGAATACTTTTTATGATATATTAGATGATATACTCGAAGGAATTAAGAAACAAATTTGAATTATAAAACTTATCATAATCAGTATAAAATTATAAAATCATATTACGCCAGTTTAACTCATTTTTGTACAAATATATTAGCTTTGAGAGACTCCAGTGAGTGGCAATATTTTGTTTCGGTCACTGATCGAGCCATCCGTAAAATAGAAAATAAATTAAAGTTAATTAATAGTATATTAGGCAGTATAGACAGGTTCAAATGTGGATCATTAAATATTGTTGGCACAATCTGAAAATATTTGTATGAATGAAAATTAGAGAATACATAACAAAAACTGTTGATCAAAAAATTAGGCAATTATTTTATTAAGTAATTTTTTATTCGACGTAAGAGCTGTTATGTAAGGTATACCAGTGGTAGAATAACTGCTTGAAAAACATCAAAAAGATGCATCAGATTCAACAGTGGTGTAATTTTTAAAGGTAGATGAAAGAGTTGCATTGCAAAAAAATATTTTTGGTATTAACAAATGCGTCTTCTGTCAAAAGAGTTTAAATCAAAAGTGGCTTTGATATGTATTAACATTAAAATCTTTCCGATGTTGATAACTTAGAAATTATTACATTACTTTGCAAGATTTGTTATATGTATTGACCCCGTTCCACGCCACCACTGGGATTGCACGCGCATAAGCCCCGCGCCTCCCGGATCCCGAGCCCAAACTTGAGTCATGCTGATCCCGGAGTTAGTCAGCCACAACCATCTTACGCTGCAGTCGTATTGTGCAACGCTCCCGTCACGAGTTATCGAACATGTAAATTCAACACCGTCTTCTAGGGAAGCCTAGATTGGAAGCTTCGGCAGTGCATAACGCGTCATTTGAATACTTCACGCTATCGTCCCGCCTACCTTCTGGTACTTTGCTCGACTCTGTCGGATCAAAAGCATATATAGTGAGGTTAAATTCACTTGTACAAAGGGTACATTCGGTCCCGTTTGCCGTCTGCACGGGTAAACCATTCGCCGAGGGCAGATTTTGTCGTCACTGCCTGGCAACCACCGAAGCCTACCTGGAACATTTCAAACTACCTTTTCGCTATCGTTTCAAGCTACTCTTTGGTCTTAAGGAGCTCGCGAACTGTCTTCAAGTATTAGAACTTCCGTTACCGTCCCCTACCTACACCTTTAACCGCTGGTAAGGTGCCCATCAATTACCCATGTCAGAACAGCAGGGGGGGGTACATTTTGAACTTGTAAGTACATTTGTACGCTACCTTTATTCAGTGAAAGTGAGATATAACAACCGTCAAACATTTATGTGTTACGGTCCTGTACATTACATCGAATTTAATTATACTATAGGTATATTTGCATGTGTATTATTATATTTAATGTGTTATGTTCAAAACCCACTTCGGTCTGGAAATACCTCGTGGAGCTGAGGAAAACCTCTCCGAAGTAGTGATTTTGTTTACAACGTTGCTCATATTTAATCTTTATTCATATAACCTTGTTTATAGCTGCAATCTGCGGCCAATTATATTTTACTCACTATATTTTATGTTCAAATTAAACATTTTCATTATATGGCTACTTAGTGTCATTATAACTGGCAAATGGTCTGAGGATAGGTCATGGTTTGACTCAATCGTGTTGTAGTTTGTAGATATTCCGCGTATTATAAAGAAATCTAATCGATCTGGAGTTTTCTCTAAGTCTGTTGGCCAATATGTGGGCTCGCCTGTAGATTGAAAGTTGTAGTTGTCGTCCATAGTTTTTAGGAGAATTCTACCTTTTGTTGTGATGAGTCTCGATCCCCAATGCTTATGTTTTGCATTCCAGTTACCTCCAGCAATAAAGTTAGTTCCTAATGACTAAAAAACATCTGGTACTGGTTAGAAGTAATTTGACGTCGTGGTGGACTGTACACGGCTGGGATTGCAATTGATTATAGCAAAGCATTCACTTGGACGTTTGCGGCTTGTATTCGCTCAGTTTGAAACTTGGGTAGTTTGTGGTGAAGAATGTGATTTTCGATTATTATAGCTGATCCACCGTGTGCTGTACCCAGGGTGAACAGTGTTATAGGTGGTGTAATTTGGTATACGAAATACGGTTCTGTCTGTAAAATGCATCAGAGAAATAAGAATTTATTAATTTTGTTGATGTTTAAGAATGTGATTAGCTCATTTTTATGATTCAGTGACCCATTCGAGTTCCAAGTGTCAATCCGAAGTAGATTAGCCATTATGATTTTATTTTGTTAATGACAGATAATAATAAGCTTAGGATCATTTGGTTCTGGTTCATCAGTTAGGCGAAAATAGTTTTAAATTTAGTGAGGAGGGTAGTTATCTGGTCTTCTAACTTTGTTTGTGAGTAATTTCCATTCTTTATATGGGTTTGTAGTGTTGCAGCTCGTATGTATTTGGAGGATTATGTGGAACTGGCTGTTCTACGAATGCCATGTTAGGGACACTTACTTGAGTCTGGTTTTGGTTACGGAATTGCCAACTATTATTAAGTGTTTTATTTCTCGCATTTATTAATTCTTTGTACGTGAAGCAGCCTTTGTAGTTGGCAGGGTGGTTGCCTTCGCACAGGGCGCATTTTGCTGGGGTGTTTCTAGATTTATTGCATGTTTTTAAATCGTGGCTTTTCCCACATTTTACGCAGTTATAGGATCTGGTTCAGTACTTTTTAAAGTGTCCATAGGATTGGCATCTCGTCCATTGTAAGATGTATTTTTTTTATTTGGGAGCTCAACATGTATTCTCGTGTGATGTAAAAACTGTAGTTTGTACACTTTTTTGTTGTTTACGTTGGGTTCTAGGTCTACAAAGAACAGGGGTGGCGGTTCATTACTTTCGCGATACCTGATGTTCATAATGTTTCTAACTTTGTGACCTTCCTTTTTTAGTTCGTCTTTTATGATTTAAGTTGGTACTGAATGATGTAAATTTCTTATGACAACTCTATATGCTCGTTCCTCTTTAGGCTGATAGGTGTGATGAATTATGTCATCGCGTAGGTGTTTTATCAGCTTTCTGTATGCATCTGGGGTTAAAGCGTTGATTTTGGCAGTATTATTTGCCAAGGTCTTACTATAATATTGCTATTCTTTTGCTACCTTGGTTAAACTATCACCCATACTGCTATAGTTTTTAACATCATATACAGGGTGTGTATAAATTGGTGAAAGAACTACACGTGGCGATGTTGGTCGAAAATCTATATACCAAAATGTTGTACAATGCTTCCTCTGTCCTCAGGAACCATTTTAAAGAAACGTACATTTGACAACATTAGATCCATACACTACAGGTGTTTTGTTATAATGCACGGTAACTAAAGATGTCCGTTGCATCTAAAATTTGCTCTTCCAGTTGTACCGTGCGCCTTTGCCTTGGTCGACCAGCGTTTACATTACTTGGAAAAAATGAATCAGTTTCACGAAGACGTTGGTCCAGCCTTCGAAAAACATTTGCTGTAGGATGACTCCGGTTTGGATAACGTGCACGATATTCACGTTCTGTCATGTCGCCATTTCCATTTCAGAAACCAAATACCATCTACATATCAGCATAATTATTGAACGTAAAATCCATTGTTAGTAAAAGAAACAAGAAAACGAAAATAATAATAATTAATACTAATAACTCCGAGAAAAGCAACGATGATAGAAAAAGCAAGTCCAATTACAAATTTTGACACTTGTCAAACTTTGACGTTATCAAGACAGAAGTAATTTAGAGTCGCATCACTCTTAAATAAACTCCGCCTGTTGATCCCGCTAGGTGGATTGAGTAGCCTAGTGGGTGAAACTGCCGGTCCCAAGCCCGGATAAAGGAGGAGGGTTGGGGCGACGGGCCAACTCCCCGTCACCCGTAAAACATTATTTTGCTAAAAAACCAAAAGCCCAGCCTCGGAAATTGGACGGTCTAAACAGGAGACGAATCAAGCAACGGAAAAGGATTGTGAAAATTGGAACCTGGAACGTGAGAGGAGTGACTAATAAGTTGAAGGAAGTAACATCAGAAATAAAAGAACTAAACATGGATATCGTGTGCATTACAGAGACAAAAAAGAAAGGACAGGGCAGTGTAATAGTTGACGACTATGTACACATATGGTCGGGTGTCCCGAAGTCAGATAGAGCCAAAGCGGGTGTCGCCGTGTTGATTAAGAAAAACTATAGCAAACACATTCAAGACATACAGTTTATAACAGAAAGACACCTAAAAATAATCGTGAAAATCCGCAACATCGAGTTAGCGATAGTAGCGGTATACGCCCCTACGGATGACGCAACCGATGACGTTAAGAATACTTTTTATGATATATTAGATGATATACTCGAAGGAATTAAGAAACAAATTTGAATTATAGAACTTATCATAATCAGTATAAAATTATAAAATCATATTACGCCAGTTTAACTCATTTTTGTACAAATATATTAGCTTTGAGAGACTCCAGTGAGTGGCAATATTTTGTTTCGGTCACTGATCGAGCCATCCGTAAAATAGAAAATAAATTAAAGTTAATTAATAGTATATTAGGCAGTATAGACAGGTTCAAATGTGGATCATTAAATATTGTTGGCACAATCTGAAAATATTTGTATGAATGAAAATTAGAGAATACATAACAAAAACTGTTGATCAAAAAATTAGGCAATTATTTTATTAAGTAATTTTTTATTCGACGTAAGAGCTGTTATGTAAGGTATACCAGTGGTAGAATAACTGCTTGAAAAACATCAAAAAGATGCATCAGATTCAACAGTGGTGTAATTTTTAAAGGTAGATGAAAGAGTTGCATTGCAAAAAAATATTTTTGGTATTAACAAATGCGTCTTCTGTCAAAAGAGTTTAAATCAAAAGTGGCTTTGATATGTATTAACATTAAAATCTTTCCGATGTTGATAACTTAGAAATTATTACATTACTTTGCAAGATTTGTTATATGTATTGACCCCGTTCCACGCCACCACTGGGATTGCACGCGCATAAGCCCCGCGCCTCCCGGATCCCGAGCCCAAACTTGAGTCATGCTGATCCCGGAGTTAGTCAGCCACAACCATCTTACGCTGCAGTCGTATTGTGCAACGCTCCCGTCACGAGTTATCGAACATGTAAATTCAACACCGTCTTCTAGGGAAGCCTAGATTGGAAGCTTCGGCAGTGCATAACGCGTCATTTGAATACTTCACGCTATCGTCCCGCCTACCTTCTGGTACTTTGCTCGACTCTGTCGGATCAAAAGCATATATAGTGAGGTTAAATTCACTTGTACAAAGGGTACATTCGGTCCCGTTTGCCGTCTGCACGGGTAAACCATTCGCCGAGGGCAGATTTTGTCGTCACTGCCTGGCAACCACCGAAGCCTACCTGGAACATTTCAAACTACCTTTTCGCTATCGTTTCAAGCTACTCTTTGGTCTTAAGGAGCTCGCGAACTGTCTTCAAGTATTAGAACTTCCGTTACCGTCCCCTACCTACACCTTTAACCGCTGGTAAGGTGCCCATCAATTACCCATGTCAGAACAGCAGGGGGGGTACATTTTGAACTTGTAAGTACATTTGTACGCTACCTTTATTCAGTGAAAGTGAGATATAACAACCGTCAAACATTTATGTGTTACGGTCCTGTACATTACATCGAATTTAATTATACTATAGGTATATTTGCATGTGTATTATTATATTTAATGTGTTATGTTCAAAACCCACTTCGGTCTGGAAATACCTCGTGGAGTTGAGGAAAACCTCTCCGAAGTAGTGATTTTGTTTACAACGTTGCTCATATTTAATCTTTATTCATATAACCTTGTTTATAGCTGCAATCTGCGGCCAATTATATTTTACTCACTATATTTTATGTTCAAATTAAACATTGAGACTCATTTGACATTGGTACTTAGCCTCAACAATATTATAAGCATATATTGCAAACTCCATCTAGGTGGAAAGCCGAAGGTAAGTCATCTCCAAGAAAGCTGTCTACAAGGGAGGTTCCTGTTTCTTCCCCCCCCCCCTGTACATCGGCCTGTCTTCCTGCTTCAACAACCCTTATTAAGACATCAAAAACAAGTGGCGCCCTCTTTAATCAACCTAAATATTCAATCCCAAGTTTATTTGCGAAGAGCCATTCCGTTTTATCGGTCGAACCACCCCTTCTGCGACTTTGAGCTAAGCCACGTGCACCCCTTTTGTTACGGGGGCTCTAACAAATCTATCGTCTAATTCCCTTGGACCCCTTTTTACCGTTTGGCCCGTAACAGATTTTTTGGGCAAACAATTTTAATTATTTTCTCCAAAGCCTGTTTCGGGAATTTTACTAACGATTTTTTCGATTTAGAACCATCCAAATCTGTGTAACGATTATACACAAAAGTAACAGATGAACATTTTTCTTTTTCTAAACCTTTTCCAAGTTCTTGTAAAAATGTATTTTCTGGCTTGTACTCGAGCTTGTTATTGAGAACTATTTTCCAATTGTTTTTTCTTTATTTTTTGTTAATACCTGTGAAAGCTTCTCCTGATTTAAACTCTTGTGGTAGAAGACGATTTGTTAATATCAAAGCCCTTCTTTTTCACACAGTACTTCTATGTTCTGTGCACTGGTGTAACTTGCATAACAGCTCTAATACCAAATTAAAAAATCACTTTGATCTTGTTGTTTGCTTAATAAAATACTTGCACAAATTTTTTCATCGCCGGTTTTTGTTATTTCTTTGCTAATTTTCATACATACCGCTATATTCGCCTGTGATTTTTCGGTACTATTTACAACATTCTCCAAACTGTTTCATGGGGTTTCAAGGGTTTCATGATGTCAAATTTAAATTTTGTTTCAAGTTCACTTTCTGAGCTTATACTTTCCAAAATATCCATGCTTTTAGATTCTCTTAGAAATTTGCAAATAATAAATTTGTCAACATCTGTTTATTATTTACGAGAACAAGAAAGGCTTAAGTTAAGTTGAAGTCGGGGTTTCATTTTAAATGCTCGAGATTAAGTTGGAATGCTAGGAAAAAACATCTTCTGAACCTATTGCATCTTTGCAGTTATATACAGTACTCCCCTCCCCCCCCCCAAACTAACTTTTGAACGACTTGATATTTTACCACAACATTTAGTGTGATTAAATGGAAAATGAAATACTATTTTTTAGCCAATAATTGCCGTGAACTTTTTTGCGTTCAGACTATGACAGTCCATAAGACCTATACGTTACAGCTTAATGGTCATTTCTGTACCCATAACTTTGCCTAATTACTTAGGATTTGTAGCAAAACAGTCGCGAAACTGGTTAAGCAGATCTAACGACGTTTGTTTTCTTGATAAGCTAGAAAATATTTTACGTTCAGCTCCTCTGATGCACTTTATCGACATGCTTAGGCTCCTGTTTGGGTGATAATATTATTTCAACAAACGCACAAAGAGACGCTGTTAAAATAAACACTTTGCATATTAAAAGATAGGTATGCTATTATTTCAGTGCCGGATTTACCGATAGGCTGCAGCCTAGGGTCTCAGGATTTTAGGGATTTCATTTTTGGGCCGCATTTTTTCTTCATAGTTTGAGGGCTTTATAAATTTTGCGTTTCATAATTTTTGGGCTTCGTGTAAAATTGGCAGGCCCCAAAATATGTTTTGGTTATTTTTTAAGCTTTCAAATGCACATAGCATTATCTTGTATATGTAAATTATTATAAAAACTTAGTAACGTAATGTTACATCTGGTAATATAGGAACACCGACAAGCCCTCGCGTACAACTTGAAGCTAGGTAACTGGAACAGTGCAACTGTTGGCAAGTTTTTAGTTTACTGTTCTACCGGCAGGTCTTATCATGATAAGGTGAGAGCTTTTACAGTTTGCGTTCCTTTAAAAATAAGTTTTTGTGGGTAATAAAAGTGAGACTTAATAACAGTACTTAATAATGTAGAAGGCTCATACAACAAATGTATGCAAAGTGCAGAGAAGATTTTAATATTTTCGCTAAAATAAAACTACTTTCGCTGCTAGCGACGCGGATTAGTGTTTTCGAACGCTATAACAACCTGCTGGCACCGCAAACACCAAGCGCTAAAATAGGCAGTTTAGGCAGTTTCTTTACTTGTGTACGATCTTACCACTGGAATTGAGTGTATACACCGTTTCGCAGAAAAGTTTAACTATATGCAAAATGCATGAAAAATTATATTTTTCTAGGTTTTATGTCCCCAGGATACTTCGGGTTTGGCTAATAATTTTAAATGTGCACTTTAGCCAAAAAAAATTTTTACCTTTAAAGTTAAGCAAAAATTTAAATAAAAATTTATAAATTCAACAAGTTTCTTAATTCCAGACTGCGTATTCTAATAGTTTGTAGAAAAGCAGTTGAGGATGCTGTATTCTAATTAGAAGTCTCGGGTTCCAATCCTGAGTAGAACAAACTTATTATGACATTATTGTGTTATTTATTTAATTTTTAAATTATTTTCATTTTTTCATAACTAAAGTCTTAATGTTCAACTATGTAATTATAATGAAATCCTCATCAATTTAATGATTTTATTACCTGAAGTATTAAATTTATAATTTAAAGTACAAATCGTGATTTTTTACAATTTGCGTGTAGAACTGATAAGAAAATTAAATAACAAAATAAATTTAAAAAAATTGTCCCACCAAGAATTGGAACCCGGAGCATCTGCTTAGAAAACAGCATCTGCAACCGCTTCTCTACAAAGACATTAGAATACGTTGTTGTTACTGTTCGATTAAAAAGGCACATCTCGGATTTATTAATATTTATTTATATTCATGCCTACTATTAAGTGTAAAAATTATGTTTTTTTTTATTAAACGGCACTAAGAACAGCTACTAATACAATAATACAATTTATATTCTTAGACAAAGCATCCTGGGGACATAAAATTGGAAAAAAAAATTTTTGCCTAATATAATTCTACTTTTCTGGGAAACGGATGTCACAAAATCCCAAAACTTTCGGTAAGCGTAACGGTTTTATATCTCGCCGCTGTACTGTTAGAAACTATATTTTAACCTTTTTTACACTAGTCATGAAATTATTTTACAGAGTTAAAACTATAACTATAACTAAAAGAAAAAAATTGTATTTTCTTCAAGTTAAATTGTTTATTAAATGTACCAGTTTTCTTTGGTTTGTAGTATTCTTTGTCATCCTATTTAAGTAATACTGTAAGTGACTAGGTTAAAAATTTATGTTTTATGCTTTAATTGTACTCATATTTAGCTTGTTCTTGGGCTGAAGATGAGCCTTTAGGCTCGAAACCGGTTCCCAATACTAATTAAAGAGTTGCGAGAAAAAGGTCTTTTTTGTTTTGCTTATTTAAATAGTAATAACTCTCAGGATGGACATTCCACTAAATGAAAACTATAACTATCAGCTATGAACGCTAGACAATAATTGCCACAGATCGGCCTTCCTTAGCCAAATGTATTACACATTACATGACTACATAGGTGCATAATAGTTATTTACGTAACAAGGAATGTAAAGACGTAATAACATTCGAGGTAGGTAAATACGAGCCGAGGCGAAGCCGAGGCTTGTGGCCTGCCGAGAATGTTAATAGTCGATACATTCCGTGTTACTTATTAAATTTTTCACGCTACCGGCAGTGTAAGTAAGCCTACAGGTAGAAATTTAATCATATTTTTAAAAGTTCGTTTTGACAGCTGTCATCGGAATTATTTTTTAAAAGCCCCATTATTCTAAGTTGTCTGTGCTTGTTACCATATCAACGAACAGTTAAAATCAACATTATTTTCCTAGGAATGTAATGTAACGAAGCGTTACTAATTTTGATTTAATTTGCATTGAGTTTACAAGAACTGTTTAATTTTTACATTTAGTTTATATGCCGTTTTCCGTTTACAATATTATGTTACCGTTAGGGGTTTGTTTTATATATAAAATAAGTAGTATTCCGTTGGTTAATGCTTTGTATTCATTATGTGCAAGTTTGATTACTTTAGCAACCGATTTAGTATTTTAAAATTGTAATTTTAATGTATATTTGATTTCAAAACATTTCATTTACGGCCGGAAATCAGATAACCGCGTCTCCGCGGATCGAGCCGCAGAGATGCTATGTCAACCCCGCTCTCGTAGAGTGGGGATGCGCTTCGATTTCGGGCGCATACCGACCGGCTATAAACTCAAAATTTTGAATTTTCGAGTTCAGTTCGCCGATGTTCCAGCCAAGTACCAGTCCAGCCACTACTACAGTCACCAATGCTCCGACCGAGGTAACCGACCACCGAATCCAGGATATTGGGGTAAGCAAGCTATATTTTGACACCATTAAGTTTAACGTAAACTATATTGCTCTCTCTCTCTCTCTCTTTTATTTTGTAAACTGTGTTTTCCGGGGTGCGCTCTAGCGAAAAACCATAGAGTTGCATTCCTCTAACTCGCCTATGCGAAAATCCTG